>BSDF01000019.1:3069548-3459709 GCA_027925045.1 Hypotaenidia okinawae | reverse complement strand
TCCTGGTTTCAGGAAGGGGTTAACATGATGGGCTCGGGATAGGTGACTCAAATTAGCCAATAGGATCATTCGGGTTAACATGATGGGCTCGGGATAGGTGAACTCAAATTAGCCAATAGGATCATTCCATGCCAGTTACGTCATACTGAGTATAAAAGCAGGGGGCGTTTTGAGTTTTGGCGCGCGGTTCGGGACGCGGGCAGCTGCGGCAGGGCTCGCTCCTCTCGACTCAGGTCTGTGCGCTCGCGACGGGGCTCGACGCGGCTTGGCGCGGGGCTTTTGTAACGGCTGCGAGTCGGCGCGCGGTCCGGTCCGGGAGGCGCGCGCGATCTGAGCTGTTCATCCCGGCAAAGGTTGTGTTGTTTATTGTTATCCCTGTTATATTTTAGTAAATTACCCTTATCCCAACCTGTGTTTTTTTTCCTTTTCTCCGGAGGAGGGCTGAACACGTGGTCCCCAGTTTTTCTTTTGCTGTGGAACCACAACATATTTTGGCGCCCAACGTGGGGCAAGAGGTTGGGATAACGGTAGATCTGACCCGGTTGCATTTAGAGTTAAAGTTGTCAGAATGCTGTTCAAGGTGCTGTGGCTTTTATTTGCAAAGATGTGGTCTGGGATATGGCAGCACAGCCATGGCAGGCTGTATGCAATCCTGGCAGGATTGTTTACGGTCTCGGGGCTGCAGCTTCCATACCTGTTCCCGCACTTTGTTCTGGTGTACTTCATGATAACGGTTTATGATACAGTCATTTCGATGACCATGAGTTTTATCTGGCATGTGTATGAGGTTTTGCTGTCCTGTCCATTCCCTGGGCAGAGAGGGGCTGGTGGTGGTGGCCATTTTGGTGAGAGCACAGAGGGAGAGAACTACACTGGTTTTTTCCTTTCTGGGCTAAACATAACAGCTCTTATGAAAGTTTTTGAAAATCTTCACCACTATCTTGACATGCAAACTACCGCTACACTGCTGGAAGTTCTACTGCACTTGATCCTGTTCTCATTGTATATTAAGAGCAGGTTTATGAATACTGCTCAAGAGTCTCCCCAAAGGCAGGATAACCACAAGTGGCAGGGCATGTGGCAGAACATGGGCCAGTACCTACGTACCCTCTCACCCCCAGTGACTTGGAGTTTCACTCCTGAGCAGCTGCAGAACCCTAATAAAATGGCCGCATTTCTGAAAAACAGTTGCTGTAGGTTTCCCAAGGATGTGCAAAGCACTGCACTGTGCTGGGCTCTGGCCACTTGGGCTCAAACACTGTTTGATAGCAGGCAGCGCTGTCAACATTGTCAGCACTGTCAGGGGGAAGGGGAAGAAAACAGATCAGCTGGCACTGCAGCTACTGCAATCCCCACAGCAGACACCACCGATGACCAAAAGGAACAACCCACACCAGTGTCTGTCGCCCCAATACAAAAGAGGAAATGCACACAGAAATCAGTTCGTACAGCAACTAATGATGATGCTCAACCAGGGCCATCAGGGAAATGTCAAGATGAGGCAGAACCAGAGATTGTCACCCGATCCCTGTCCCTGAGTGAGCTTCGTGACATTAGAAAGGACTATGGCCGCCACCACAGTGAGCACATTCTCACCTGGTTGCTTCGATGCTGGGATTACGGGGCAAATAGTCTGGAATTAGATGACAGGGAGGCCAAGCAGTTGGGATCCCTTGCTAGAGAGGGAGGCATTGATAAAGCCATTGGGAAAAAGCCGGGAATCCTCAGCCTCTGGAAACGGTTACTGTCAAGTGTGAAGGAAAGGTACCCCGTAAAGGAATACATTAAATGCCATGTACCCAAGTGCAACGGTGTAGAAGCAGCTGTCCAGTACCTGAGGGAATTAGCTATACGGGAGATAATTAATTATGATTTGGACAATTCACAACTCCCTGCCGATCCTGATGAAGTCCTGTGCACCCCAGCTATGTGGCGTACGGTTCTACAAATTGTACCATCAGGGTACACTAATTCACTGGCGACAATAGACTGGGATGAAGACAGGCGACCAACTGTTGGTGATGTGTCCTGCAGGCTCCGCCAGTACCAGGACAATGTTTCCCTCTCCGTCGTCGCAGCGGTAGAGAAACTGGTCCAGCGCCTCGACGACAATGTGTTCAGCCCCCGACCATTACAGAGCAGTGTGGCAGCTTTTGGAAGAAGGCGTCCGTCATCCCAAGAGGGAGGAAATAGAGGGTACTCACCACGAGGTAAACTGTGGTTCTACCTGGTTGACCAGGGGGAGGACATGAGGAAGTGGGATATGCAGCCCACTTCGGCCCTTCGAGCACGAGTTAATGAGCTGCAGGGTAAAACAATCTCACGGCGAGATTTTACCAAGAAGAATGCTGCACCAGTCTCCACCAGACAGAACCCTCAGCCAAGCAGAAGGCCTACCTACACTCCCGATATGTCTGATCCTCTTGAGGGAACCTCTAAGTCCTTCATGCAATCAATGAACGGCAAGTATGATCAGGAGCAATAGAGGAGCCCTGCCTTCAGCCAGGTGGAGGAGAGGGATAATCGGGTTTACTGGACTGTGTGGATCCGATGGCCTGGCACGTCAGACCCACAAGAGTACAAGGCTCTGGTGGATACTGGTGCCCAGTGTACTCTAATGCCGTCAAATTATAAAGGCACCGAACATATCTGTATTTCCGGAGTCACAGGGGGATCCCAACAGTTGACTGTACTAGAGGCTGAGGTAAGCCTAACTGGAAAGGACTGGGAGAAACACCCCATTGTGACTGGCCCAGAAGCTCCATGTATTCTAGGTATAGACTACCTCCAAAGAGGGTATTTCAAAGACCCAAAAGGGTACCGGTGGGCTTTTGGAATAGCCGCTGTGGAGACAGAGGAAATCGACCAATTGTGTAACTTGCCTGGACTCTCAGAGGATCCTTCTGTTGTGGGGTTGCTGAAAGTCGAAGAACAGCAAGTGCCAATTGCTACAACAACCGTACATAGACGACAGTACCGAACCAACAGAGATTCTCTGATCCCTATACACAACCTGATTCGTCAACTGGAGAGCCAAGGAGTGATCAGCCGGACTCGCTCACCCTTTAACAGCCCCATATGGCCAGTGCGAAAGTCCAGTGGAGAGTGGAGGCTGACAGTGGATTACCGTGGCCTAAATGAAGTTACTCCAGGTATGAGTGCTGCTGTGCCGGACATGCTGGAACTCCAATATGAACTGGAATCGAAAGCAGCCAAGTGGTATGCCACGATTGACATTGCCAATGCCTTTTTCTCAATCCCACTGGCGCCAGAGTGCAGGCCACAGTTCGCCTTCACTTGGAGAGGTACCCAGTATACGTGGAATCGTCTGCCCCAGGGGTGGAAACACAGCCCCACCATCTGCCATGGACTAGTCCAGACCACTTTGGAAAAGGGTGAAGCCCCAGAGCACTTGCAGTATATCGACGACATCATTGTATGGGGCAACACAGCAGAAGAAGTGTTCGGGAAAGGAGAAAAGATAATTCAAATCCTCTTAAAGGCTGGCTTTGCCATAAAACAAAGTAAAGTCAAGGGTCCTGCACAAGAGATCCAATTTTTAGGAATAAAATGGCAGGATGGACGTCGTCAGATCCCCATGGACATCATTAATAAAATAACAGCGATGTCTCCACCAAGCAATAAAAAGGAAACACAGGCTTTCTTAGGAGTTATTGGGTTTTGGCGAATGCATGTGCCAAATTACAGCTTTATTGTGAGCCCACTCTACCATGTAACTCGAAAGAAGAATGACTTCCAATGGGGCCCTGAGCAGCAGCAAGCCTTTGAGCAGATCAAGCGTGAGATAGTCCATGCAGTAGCCCTTGGACCTGTCCGGACAGGAACAGATATTAAAAATGTACTCTACACTGCAGCCGGGGAGAATGGCCCTACTTGGAGTCTCTGGCAGAAAGCACAAGGGGAGACTCGGGGTCGACCGCTGGGGTTTTGGAGTCGGGGCTACAAAGGATCTGAGGCCAATTACACTCCAACAGAAAAAGAAATATTGGCCGCCTATGAAGGAGTTCGAGCTGCTTCAGAGGTGATCGGAACTGAAGCCCAGCTCCTCCTGGCACCCCGACTGCCAGTGCTGGGCTGGATGTTCAAAGGGAAGGTCCCTTCTACGCATCACGCCACTGATGCTACATGGAGCAAGTGGGTTGCATTAATTACACAGCGGGCTCGAATAGGAAATCCCAATCGCCCCGGAATCGTGGAAGTAATCACGGATTGGCCAGAAGGCAAAGATTTTGGAATGTCACCAGAGGACGAGGAGGTAGCACGTGCTGAAGAAGCCCCACCTTACAATACACTGCCGGAAAATGAGAAGCAATATGCTCTCTTCACCGATGGTTCCTGTCGCCTTGTGGGAAAGCATCGCATGTGGAAAGCTGCTGTATGGAGTCCCACAAGACGAGTAGCAGAAGCTACTGAGGGAAAAGGCGAATCAAGCCAGTTCGCTGAGGTTAAGGCTATTCAGCTAGCCCTGGACATTGCTGAAAGAGAAAAGTGGCCAATGCTCTACCTCTACACCGATTCATGGATGGTAGCTAATGCCCTGTGGGGGTGGTTGCAGCAATGGAAAAAGAACAACTGGCAACGGAGAGGCAAACCCATATGGGCTGCTGACTTATGGCAAGACATTGCTGCTCGGGTAGAGAAGATTGCTGTGAAGGTACGTCATGTTGATGCCCATGTACCTAAGAGTCGGGCCACGGAGGAACATCAAAACAACCATCAGGTGGACAAGGCTGCGAGGATTGGAGCGGCTCAGGTGGATCTGGACTGGCAACGTAAGGGTGAGCTATTCATAGCTCGATGGGCTCATGATACTTCAGGTCATCAGGGGAGAGATGCGACATATAGATGGGCTCGTGATCGAGGGGTGGATTTGACCATGGATGCTATTGCACAAGTCATCCATGAATGTGAGACATGTGCTGTAATTAAACAAGCCAAGCGGTTAAAGCCCCTTTGGTATGGAGGACGGTGGATGAAATATAAATATGGGGAGGCCTGGCAGATTGACTACATCACTCTCCCACAAACCCGCCAGGGTAAACGTTATGTACTCACAATGGTGGAGGCAACAACCGGCTGGCTAGAGACATACCCTGTGCCCCATGCTACTGCCCGGAATACAATCCTGGGCCTTGAAAGGCAAATCCTGTGGCGACATGGTACTCCAGAGAGAATTGAATCTGACAACGGGACTCATTTCCGAAACGCCCTAATAGACACTTGGGCCAAAGAGCATGGTATTGAGTGGGTGTACCACATTCCGTACCATGCACCAGCCTCTGGGAAAGTTGAGCGATATAATGGACTTTTAAAAGCCACACTGAAAGCAATGGGTGGTGGAACATTTAAGCATTGGGACACTAACTTAGCCAAAGCCACATGGCTAGTGAACTCTAGAGGATCCACCAATCGGGATGGCCCTGTCCAAACAAAATTTCCACATACTGTAGATGGAAATAGAGTCCCAGTAGTGCATATGAAGAGCATATTGGGAAAGACAGTCTGGGTCATCCCTGTTTCAGGCAAAGACAAACCCATATCTGGAGTTGTTTTTGCACAAGGACCTGGTTGTACCTGGTGGGTAATGCAGACAGATGGAGAAGTTCGCTGTGTGCCTCAACGGGATTTGATTTTGGGGGAGAATAATCAATATAATTAATAAGTAGAAATTGTATTATAATGACTGTTAAATAACTTGTTGTTGTGTATTCATTATTACCATAGTTATAATCGTTATATGTTGTATAAAAGATTTTGCTGGTTTTGGTTATGATGTAAATGGCATGGAATGAGGGGTGGATGATGTCCTGGTTTCAGGAAGGGGTTAACATGATGGGCTCGGGATAGGTGACTCAAATTAGCCAATAGGATCATTCGGGTTAACATGATGGGCTCGGGATAGGTGAACTCAAATTAGCCAATAGGATCATTCCATGCCAGTTACGTCATACTGAGTATAAAAGCAGGGGGCGTTTTGAGTTTTGGCGCGCGGTTCGGGACGCGGGCAGCTGCGGCAGGGCTCGCTCCTCTCGACTCAGGTCTGTGCGCTCGCGACGGGGCTCGACGCGGCTTGGCGCGGGGCTTTTGTAACGGCTGCGAGTCGGCGCGCGGTCCGGTCCGGGAGGCGCGCGCGATCTGAACTGTTCATCCCGGCAAAGGTTGTGTTGTTTATTGTTATCCTTGTTATATTTTAGTAAATTACCCTTATCCCAACCTGTGTTTTTTTTCCTTTTCTCCGGAGGAGGGCTGAACACGTGGTCCCCAGTTTTTCTTTTGCTGTGGAACCACAACACTCCCAAACACAGGGAGTCCAGACCCAAAGACATACCTGCCCTGAGACCACCCAGGGAATCTCACAAGAAACCCTGCTCAGCCCGGGACTAAGGCCTTTCCACTTCGGGGGAACCCTCCTGATACTACTTCCCTAGGCACTGGTCCCAGCCAGAGCAGCCTTCCATTCCAAACATGCCGAACGTCCGCGAATAAATCACAAACACAGAGAGTCCAGACCCAAAGACATACCTGCCCTGAGACCACCCAGGGAATCTCACAAGAAGCCCTGCTCAGCCCGGGCCTAAGGCCTTTGCTCTTCCGGGGAACCCTCCTGATACTACTTCCCTAGGCACTGGTGCCAGCCAGAGCAGCCTTCCATTCCAAACATGCCGAACGTCCGGTAATAGCTCCAAAACACAGGGAGTCCAGACCCAAAGACATACCTGCCCTGAGACCACCCAGGGAATCTCACAAGAAGCCCTGCTCAGCCCGGGCCTAAGGCCTTTCCTCTTCCGGGGAACCCTCCTGATACTACTTCCCTAGGCACTGGTCCCAGCCAGAGTAGCCTTCCATTCCAAACATGCCGAACGTCCGGGAATAGCTCCCAAACACAGGGAGTCCAGACCCAAAGACATACCTGCCCTGAGACCACCCAGGGAATCTCACAAGAAGCCCTGCTCAGCCCGGGCCTAAGGCCTTTCCGCTTCCGGAGATCCCTCCTGATACTACTTCCCTAGGCACTGGTCCCAGCCAGAGCAGCCTTCCATTCCAAACATGCCGAACGTCCGCAAATAGTTCCCAAACACAGGGAGTCCAGACCCAAAGACATACCTGCCCTGAGACCACCCAGGGAATCTCACAAGAAGCCCTGCTCAGCCCGGGACTAAGGCCTTTCCTCTTCCGGGGAACCCTCCTGATACTACTGCCATAGGCACTGGTCCCAGCCAGAGCAGCCTTCCATTTCAAACATGCCGAACGTCCGGGAATAGCTCCCACACACAGGGAGTCCAGACCCAAAGACATACCTGCTCCTGAGACCACCAAGGGAATCTCACAAGAAGCCCTGCTCAGCCCGGGCCTAAGGCCTTTCCTCTTCCGGGGAAACCTCCTGATACTACTTCCCTAGGCACTGGTCCCAGCCAGAGCAGCCTTCCATTCCAAACATGCCGAACGTCCGCGAATAGCTCCCAAACACAGGGAGTCCAGACCCAAAGACATACCTGCCCTGAGACCACCCAGGGAATCTCACAAGAAGCCCTGCTCAGCCCGGGCCTAAGGCCTTTCCTCTTCCGGGGAACCCTCCTGATACTACTTCCCTAGGCACTGGTCCCAGCCAGAGCAGCCTTCCATTCCAAACATGCCGAACGTCCGCGAATAGCTCCCAAACACAGGGAGTCCAGACCCAAAGACATACCTGCCCTGAGACCACCCAGGGAATCTCACAAGAAGCCCTGCTCAGCACGGGCCTAAGGCCTTTCCTCTTCCGGAGATCCCTCCTGATACTACTTCCCTAGGCACTGGTCCCAGCCAGAGCAGCCTTCCATTCCAAACATGCCGAACGTCCGGGAATAGCTCCCAAACACAGGGAGTCCAGACCCAAAGAAATACCTGCCCTGAGACCACCCAGGGAATCTCACAAGAAGCCCTGCTCAGCCCGGGACTAAGGCCTTTCCTCTTCAGGGGAACCCTCCTGATACTACTTCCCTAGGCACTGGTCCCAGCCAGAGCAGCCTTCCATTTCAAACATGCCGAACGTCCGGGAATAGCTCCCACACACAGGGAGTCCAGACCCAAAGACATACCTGCTCCTGAGACCACCAAGGGAATCTCACAAGAAGCCCTGCTCAGCCCGGGCCTAAGGCCTTTCCTCTTCCGGGGAACCCTCCTGATACTACTTCCCTAGGCACTGGTCCCAGCCAGAGCAGCCTTCCATTCCAAACATGCCGAACGTCCGCGAATAGCTCCCAAACACAGGGAGTCCAGACCCAAAGACATACCTGCCCTGAGACCACCCAGGGAATCTCACAAGAAGCCCTGCTCAGCCCGGGCCTAAGGCCTTTCCTCTTCCGGGGAACCCTCCTGATACTACTTCCCTAGGCACTGGTCCCAGCCAGAGCAGCCTACCATTCCAAACATGCCGAACGTCCGCGAATCGCTCCCAAACACAGGGAGTCCAGACACAAAGACATACCTGCCGTGAGACCACACAGGGACTCTGACAAGAAGCCCTGCTCAGCCCGAGCCTAAGGCCTTTCCTCTTCGGGGGAACCCTCCTGATACTACTTCCCTAGGCACTGGTCCCAGCCAGAGCAGCCTTCCATTCCAAACATGCTGAACGTCCGGGAATAGCTCCCAAACACAGGGAGTCCAGACCCAAAGACATACCTGCCCTGAGACCACCCAGGGAATCTCACAAGAAGCCCTGCTCAGCCCGGGACTAAGGCCTTTCCTCTTCCGGGGAACCCTCCTGATACTACTTCCCTAGGCACTGGTCTCCTGGCACTAGCAGCCTTCCATTCCAAACATGCCGAACGTCCGGGAATAGCTCCCAAACACAGGGAGTCTAGACCCAAAGACATACCTGCCCTGAGACCACCCGGGGAATCTCACAAGAAGCCCTGCTCAGCCCGGGCCTAAGGCCTTTCCTCTTCGGGGGAACCCTCCTGATACTACTTCCCTAGGCACTGGTCTCTAGGCAGAGCAGCCTTCCATTCCAAACATGCCAAATGTCCAGGAATAGCTCCCAAACACAGGGAGTCCAGACCCAAAGACATACCTGTCCTGAGACCACCCAGGGAATCTCACAAGAAGCCCTGCTCAGCCCGGGACTAAGGACTTTCCTCTTCCGGGGAACCCTCCTGATACTACTTCCCTAGGCACTGGTCCCAGCCAGAGCAGCCTTCCATTCCAAACATGCCGAACGTCCGGGAATAGCTCCCAAACACAGGGACTCCAGACCCAAAGACATACCTGCCCTGAGACCACCCAGGCAATCTCACAAGAAGCCCTGCTCAGCCCGGGACTAAGGCCTTTCCTCTTCCAGGGGAACCCTCCTGATATTACTTCCCTAGGCACTGGTCTCTTGGCCCTAGCAGCCTTCCATTCCAAACATGCCGAACGTCCGCGAATAGCTCCCAAACACATGGAGTCCAGACCCAAAGACATACCTACCCTGAGACCAACCAGGGAATCTCACAAGAAGCCCTGCTCGGCCCGGGCCTAAGGCCTTTCCTCTTCGGGGGAACACTCCTGATACTACTTCCCTAGGCACTGGTCCCAGCCAGAGCAGCCTTCCATTCCAAACATGCCGAACGTCCGGGAATAGCTCCCAAACACAGGGAGTCCATATCCAAAGACATACCTGCCCTGAGACCAACCAGGGAATCTCACAAGAAGCCCTGCTCAGCCCGGGCCTAAGGCCTTTCCTCTCCAGGGGAACCCTCCTGATATTACTTCCCTAGGCACTGGTCTCTTGGCCCTAGCAGCCTTCCATTCCAAACATGCCGAACGTCCGTGAATAGCTCCCAAACACAGGGAGTCCATATCCAAAGACATACCTGCCCTGAGACCACCCAGGGAATCTCACAAAAAGCCCTGCTCAGCCCAGGACTAAGGCCTTTCCTCTTCGGGGAACCCTACTGATACTACTTCCCTAGGCACTGGTCTCTTGGCCCTAGCAGCCTTCCATTCCAAACATGAAAAACGTCAGGGAATAGCTCCCAAACACAGGGAGTGCAGACCCAAAGACATACCTGCCCTGAGACCACGCAGGGAATCTCACAAGAAGCCCTGCTCTGCCCGGGACTAAGCCCTTTCCTCTTCGGGGGAACCCTCATGATACTACTTCCCTAGGCACTGGTCTCTTGGCCCTAGCAGACTTCCTTCCATTAAAAACATGCCGAACGTCCGGGAATATCTCCCAAACACATCGAGTCCAGACCCAAAGACATACCTGCCCTGACACCACCCAGGGACTCTCACAAGAAGCCCTGCTCAGCCCGGGACTAAGGCCTTTCCTCTTCAGGGGAACCCTCCTGATACTACTTCCCTAGGCACTGGTCCCAGCCAGAGCAGCTTTCCATTCCAAACATGCCGAACGTCCGGGAATAGCTCCCAAACACAGGAAGTCCAGACCCAAAGACATACCTGCCCTGAGACCAACCAGGGAATCTCATAAGTAGACCTGCTCAGCCCAGGCCTAAGGCCTTTCCTCTTTGGGGGAACAATCCTGATACTACTTCCCTAGGCAGTGGTTCTAGCCAGAGCAGCCTTCGATTCCAAACATTCCGAACGTCCGCGAATAGCTCCCAAACACATCAAGTCCAGACCCAAAGACATACCTGCCCTGAGACCACCCAGGGAATCTCACAAGAAGCCCTGCTCTGCCCGGGACTAAGGCCTTTCCTCTTCGGGGGAACCCTCCTGATACTACTTCCCTATGCACTGGTCCCAGCCAGAGCAGCCTTCAGTTCCAAACATTCCGAATGTCTGGGAATAGCTCCCAAACACAGGGAGTCCAGACCCAAAAACATACCTGCCCTGAGACCAACCAGGGAATCTCATAAGAAGCCCTGCTCAGCCCAGGCCTAAGGCCTTTCCTCTTTGGGGGAACACTCCTGATACTACTTCCCTATGCACTGGTCCCAGCCAGAGCAGCCTTCCATTCCAAACATGCCGAACGTCCGGGAACAGCTCCCAAACACAGGGAGTCCATATCCAAAGACATACCTGCCCTGAGACCACCCAGGGAATCTCACAAGAAGCCCTGCTCGGCCCGGGACTAAGGCCTTTCCTCTTCAGGGGAACCCTCCTGATATTACTTCCCTAGGCACTGGTCTCTTGGCCCTAGCAGCCTTCCATTCCAAACATGCCGAACGTCCGGGAATAGCTCCCAAACACAGGGAGTCCAAACCCAAACACTGCCTGGCTGGTCTCAGGGCAGGTGTATCTCACAAGAAGCCCTGCTCAGCCCGGGACTAAGGCCTTTCCTCTTCGGGGGAACCCCCCTGATACTACTTCCCTATGCACTGGTCCCAGCCAGAGCAGCCTTCCATTCCAAACATGCCGAACGTCTGGGAATACCTCCCAAACACAGGGAGTCCAGACCCGAAGACATACCTGCCCTGAGACCACCTAGGGAATCTCACAAGAAGCCCTGCTCGGCCCGGGACTAAGGCCTTTCCTCTTCGGGGGAACCCTCTTGATACTACTTCCCTAGGCACTGGTCTCTTGGCCAGAGCAGCCTTCCATTCCAAACATGCCGAACGTCTGGGAATAGCTCCCAAACACATCGAGTCCAGACCCAAAGACATACCTGCCCTGAGACCACCCAGGGAATATCACAAGAAGCCCTGCTCAGCCAGGGACTAAGGCCTTTCCTCTTCGGGGGAACCCTCATGATACTACTTCCCTAGGCACTGGACTCTGCCAGCTAGAGCAGCTTTCCATTCCAAACATGCCGAACGTCCGGAAATAGCTCCCAAACACAGGGAGTCCATATCCAAAGACATACCTGCCCTGAGACCAACCAGGGAATCTCATAAGAAGCCCTGCTCAGCCCGGGCCTAAGGACTTTCCTCTTTGGGGGAACAATCCTGATACTACTTCCCTAGGCACTGGTTCCAGCCAGAGCAGCCTTCCATTCCAAACATGCCGAACGTCCGCGAATAGCTCCCAAACACAGGGAGTCCAGACCCAAAGACATACCTGCCCTGAGACCACCCAGGGAATCTTACAAGAAGCCCTGCTCTGCCCGGGACTAAGGCCTTTCCTCTTCAGGGGCACCCTCCTGATACTACTTCCCTAGGCACTGGTCCCTTGGCCCTAGCAGCCTTCCATTCCAAACATGCCGAACGTCCGCGAATAGCTCCCAAACACAGGGAGTCCAGACCCAAAGACATATCTGCCCTGAGACGACCCAGGGAGTCTCACAAGAAGCCCTGCTCAGCCCGGGCCTAAGGCCTTTCCTCTTCAGGGGAACCCTCCTGATCCTACTTCCCTAGGCACTGGTCTCGTGGCCAGAGCAGGTAGGGCTGAAATACATTGCTTGGCAGAAACCTCCTAACAGATCTCACAAGCAGTACCTGTCACTCTGGCTCTTGGCCTTTAGCTTTGCCAGAGAAGAGGGAACGTACCTGGTAGCTCCTAAGGTGTACTTCTCGGCCCACTGGACTGCAATTCAAAACATCCAAAACGTCCAATAATAACTTAAAAAAAAAAGAAGCTAGGGCTGAAATATGTACCTTGTCTGAAACCTCCTAATAGAACACACAAGCTGGACCTGTCACTCTGACTCTCAGCCTTTTCTTTTGCCAGGAATGAGGGAACATTCCAGGTACCTCATAAGGTGTTTTTCTCGGCCCCAGCAGACTGCAATTCAAAACATGCTAAACGTCTAGCAATAACTCCCAAACTAAAGAAGCTAGGGTTGAAATACATTGCTTGGAAGAAACCTCCTAACAGAACACACAAGCAATACCTGTCAGTCTGGCTCTTGGCCTTTAGCTTTGCCAGAGAAGAGGGAACGTACCTGGAACCTCCTAAGGTGTATTTCTCAGCCCCAGCAGACTGCAATTCAAAACATGCTAAACGTCCAGCAATAACTCCCAAACGAAAGAAGCTAGGGCTGACAGATGTACCTTGTCTGAAACGTCCTAACAGAACACACAAGCTAGACCTGTCAATCTGGCTCTTAGCCTTTTCCTTTGCCAGAAGAAGGGGAACGTTCCAGGTACCTCCTAAAGGTGTTTTTCTCGGCCCCAGCAGACTGCAATTCAAAACATGCTAAACGTCCAGCAATAACTCCCAAACGAAAGAAGCTAGGGCTGACAGATGTACCTTGTCTGAAACCTCTTAAAAGAAGACTGAAGCTCCCCCTGTTACTCTAGGTCTCAGCCTCTTCCTTTGCCTTTGCCAGAAAAGAGGGAACATTCCTGGTACATCCCTTAAAGTGTTTTTCTCGGCCCCAACAGACTGCAATTCAAAACATCCAAAACGTCCAGCAATAACTCCCAAACGAAAGAAGCTAGGGCTGAAATACATAGCTTGGCAGAAACCTCCTAACAGAACACACAAGCTATACCTGTCACTCTGGCTCTTGGCCTTTAGCTTTGCCAGAGAAGAGGGAACGTACCTGGTAGCGCCTAATGTGTATTTCTCGGCCCCAGCAGACTGCCATTCAAAACATGCTAAACGTCCAGCACTAACTCCCAAACAAAAGAAGCTAGGGCTGAAAGATGTACCTTGTCTGAAATCTCTTAAAAGAGGACAGAAGCAGGCCCTGTTACTCTGGCTCCTTGCCTTTTCTTTTGCCAGAAGAGAAGTAATGTTCTTAGTACATCCCTTAAAGTGATTTTCTCGGCTTCAGCAGACTGCAATTCAAAACATGCTAATGGTCCAGCAATAACTCCCAAACGAAAGAAGCTAGGGCTGAAAGATGTACCTTGTCTGTAACGTCCTAATAGAACACACAAGCTAGACTAATCAATCTGGCTCTTAGCCTTTTCCTTTGCCAGAAGAGAGGGAACATTCCAGGTACATCCCTTAAAGTGTTTTTCTCGGCCCCAACAGACTGCAATTCAAAACATCCAAAACGTCCAGCAATAACTCCCAAGCAAAAGAAGCTAGGGCTGAAATACATTGCTTGGCAGAAACGTACTAAAAGAACAGAGAAGCAACACCTGTCACTAGTGATACTAAAAGAGGAGTTTATCTTAATCCATACATTTGGGAAGGACAAATCAAAGCATTGCACCCATACCCAATTATTTTTTAGTGCTTGATAGGCTATGGCAGAAGTCTTCATGTGATCCACACCATGGTTTTTTGATTGTCCTCTACCCAATATGGAGATCTCACTGCCTAGAAAGTAGTCCTGTGAATTTCATGTAATAGATCACTCAAAGTTCTTGTTTCTTCAGTAACTGTAATACAAGCCAGAGATTCCACTTTGAGTAAACACCTAACTTTTAGGCAAACTGAGGTTATTCCTATTTTTGGTGTCAAATATCTGCAGTTCAAGGCTTAAATATTTGTAGAGAACTTTTTGGGACTGAGACAAGATGCACAGCTTGTGCAAGATACACAGCCAGCGTAAAGCAAATGAACATGCAAAGGCATGAATGAGCAAACCTAGAACAAAGATAACTCACCACATTTTGGAAAAATCTTCATGAACATATTCAGAGGACTTAAAATTGTAGAGGTGCAACCATTTTTAAATTTTCACAATGATTATGCTTATCTTAATTTCTCTACCTTCCCGTATGCTATATGTGAGTTTAAGGGAAATAAGCTAAAAACTTACCCTGAGATGAAAAAGCAGAAAACAGCAGCATCTGGACTTCCTGACATTCAACAGGGCAATACATTTTACAGCTTCACCTCCTGATCTTACCCAATTTGTACCGAGAGCGCTATGGAGACAGACAGGTGCGTTTTAAGAACAGGGACAGAGAAAGTAGAGTCAGATGAGACAGGATCTAGGTAGGCTTCATCTTTTAAAGTCCAGGCACTGACCGTAAAGGGCATTCTGCAGAATCCAATGCAAGAGATGATTTGGGGCTAGTTTAAGTCACAGGATCGAGGCAGTTGAGTTTGCCATGACCTGGTTGAAAGTGGTTTGCTAATAGCATAAAGGTGGGGTGCCCCAAATCTACAAAAAATATCTATAAAGAATTTTATTTTCTCAGATGATTTGCCTTTGGTGTTAGCATTCTGAATAGAGCACAAATGAAAATTCTGCAAAATGTGGCTAGTCTATAATTACAGAACAACAAGTTTAGTAGATGCTTCACAGAGGCAGCTTTGTGATGAAGCAAAATGTCACCCTGTTTCCTCAGGCTACCCCTAGCATCGACAACAGAAGGTGCAGAAAGGTTTTGATCCTAAATGTTAGGGTTTTTTGTGAATTGGGCTTGTTTATTTCCTGCCCACAGTTGGTTTTGCTCACTTATTTTAAGGAATTTGTAGGAAAATCCCTCCAACCATTTTTCAGTCACAAGAAACACAATTATTGCCACATACTTCCCACACAAAAATACCTTGTAAACAGCTTGAACTTTTAAGCAGGGATCTTGGCCAGGCAATGGCCTTGTCAAGGGTGTTTGGAGATACTAGACATGACTACAGTGAGTCAGTGTTGCTTTGCCCAAGTATTAAAATAATAATTAATCACATGATTGCCTTAAGTCACTAGATTTTATTTTCCTTTTAGCTTCTGAAATTTTAGGATTCACATGTTCAAGATTTTCTCTACAGCTACAAGGCCTCAAATCATAAAAGAAAAAATATGCTCATGCTCAAATAGCATACTCCAACATCTGGGGCTGTAAGGAAAACTCAAACACTCAATGTGTGATAGATCATGAGAGCTAGGAACATAGATGAATTCAGCTGGCAGGAGAAAAAGAAAGTTAAACGATGGACTTCAAAAAGCCATTTACACCACATGTCCAGAAATTTGACTGCTTCTTTAGCAATAACCTGTCACACCCATTCTGCCACACAGTCCATACTTAAAAACCTATGAAGGCCAGAAGGAAGAGTTACAGGAAATCCTTCTGCAAAAAAAAAAAATCAAAACCACAACCGTGCTGGGCTTATATCTGGCTAAGACAAGGATATTTAGCAACAGCATAAAGGGTCCCTCAACCAGCAAGGGAAAAAAAGCAGTAATAATTATGTTGACACAGTTGCAGTGTGGAGAGGATTCCTGTGCAAATGAAATTTTCATAATCATTCAGATAGACGCTTTTTCAGATAAACATTTTTCTTGCTATCATTTGCTAGTCATAAATTCAGTAAGTTTTTTTTACTGTCTTTCCTCCTAAATAATTAACTACAAGGAAAACACATTGAGAGGGTTTAAAATTTCTATTTGCAGTGGTTGAGGTAGAATTACGATTTGCTCTTTGAAGCTGCTTGAATGAGGGGACCAATAATAAAAAAGGCAAAAAGGATTTTTAGGGCATGCTAAAGCTCTTTGACAACGCATCTTGAATTTAACAAGTAGTTCTGGACAAAGTATTTTGGCAAAAACCTTGAAAAGATCAAAATGCTGTCATCCTGATTTGCTTTGCTTTGTTTTCTAAATTACATTTCCTAGATCTAGTTTGAAAATTAATATATATTGACTCAAAAGCAATGCTAATATTTTTTTTTTTTGCATTCAAAAGATTAAATAACTAGAAGAAACAGATTCACATCCAAAAGAACAGTTACAGATTGATGCAAAGTAAATTTTCTTGAGCTAATGGGAAGAAAACGCAACAGACTACTTATTTGTCTTATCTTTCTCTCCCTATGAGGTTTAATTGAAAAAGCTAAGATAGTTTTATTTTCTTCAGTTTGCTATACCTAGAAAATCACTCAACCCCATCTTTTATTTCTCTGCCAATTCCAGCCTGGTTTGTGCTCTCTCCTGGACAGGAAACATTTAGGGTGCAGTGATTTAGGAGCATGGAGATTCCCCTTGTTTCCCACAGAGAAAACTTTGGTGCTCCTTCCTGCTCAGAGACCTCCACGCTGCCAGAAAGCCCTGGGAAGGGGCACAACCTTTTAACCCAGAGCTGGCAGCAACGAGCAGCCCACAAAATATCCCTTACCTGTCAGAGAGGAAAGATGACCTTGTGCTTGCACACGGTGCCGTAGATGCTGCAGAGGGTTGAGGCTGCCAAGCCATTTCAGCCTGAGGTGGCAGATCCGTGCTTACACTGTGAATACACAAGAGGAAGACTGACTATTGCAGTAAGGAGTTTTCTAAACTGCAGCATCCAGCATTCCCGGCAGGGCATAGCAAGGGCCAGGCAACAGACCTTGGGTGGCAGCAGGATCAGGCCCATCAAGAGCAGCCAAGGTCAGACACAGCCCCAAATAGCCATAGGGACCAGAGCAAGAGGCCAGCATACAACAGCATTGCCCAGGCAAGGGCTGACAACCCAAGCTGGAAAGGCATCAGGAACCCCAGGGTGACCTGTCTAGGCTGTAAAGGCTTGTCAGTCCCCTCAGAACCTGTCCCACAAGGTGTGGACCATACCCCACAGAAGCCTGAGCAATTTAATGGCTGTGGGACATATGGCTTATTACAGGGGCAGAACCAGGACAGGGGGCAGGTGATCCAGCTGCCCATGGGGAGGCTAGAGGACTCAGGAACCTAGGGCCAGGCAGGGAGTGGGTGCTGTAGGGAAGCCAGAACAAGGCTAAGCCTGCTGGGGCAGGGGGTCCAAGACCTAAGATCACCCAGCACAGGGCTCCAGGTAGCATGTGGTTAGCGGACAGAGGCTGAGCAGGATACCGTGGCTAACAGGGCAGGGCATCACAGCGCAGACAAAACCTACCCCAACATACCTGAGCAAGGCAGCAGGACCAACTCAGGGAAGGCTGCCAAAATCCCAAAGCAGCCAAGAAGCTCATAGTAGTAAGACAATACCAAAGTCTATCCAGCCCAGTTTAAAAAACAGAATACAGAGAAACAAAGCTGCATACAGCCTATCACAACCTTAAAAAACACTGTAAACACCCCCTCCCCCAGATGACCTAAAGAGGGCTTAATCTTCCCACCTGGGCTTAAATACAACCCTGCCATGGCTGTGGTCAGGTGGAGCTTGTCAGGGTTGTTAGTGCTTTCCCAGCCAAGACAGGGTGTGTCTGTAAACAGCTGTGATATAAGTGTGAACCTCTCAGGAGTTAGAGCCTTTCATACTGTCCTGGCTCCTAGGTCTGGTAAGTGGTAGGAGAGCTTCAGCTGCTATTGCTATGCATTTGTTCTTCTCCAATCTATGTGTATCTGGAAGAGAAGTAAAATACATTGTCCGAGTGCATCTAGAAAGCAAAGTTGCTAAACTAGTAAGGAAGGAGTCTTCTGCTTTTAAAATGGCCTTATAACTTTTTTGGAAGTCTTAGACTGACAATATTTGCAGTAGTTAAGCCCATCCACTGTTTTCCATGTTTTTGTTTTTCTTTTGTGATATTCTAGTATCTGAAAAGCAATGCTCTGGTAGGTGCTAGAGACTGACACTGTGTAGGAATCAAAAAAGCCTTCCTGCTTTAAATTTTCATGCCTGTGATTCCATTTATGTATAACTTGTGGGATAGGCAGCATGCAAAGTTATAATAGCCTTTCCTGCTTGTGTAGCACCTGAGAAATATTGCTTTGATTTTTCACTTTGATTCTGTTAGTGAAACTGTTGTACAGCATTTATTTGGTGAGTTTTAGTTTGCTTTATAGTGTAGCTTATTATTTATGTTTTTCATTAAAATTGCTTGTAATGTATGGACAAAGATCCCTGTTATGTATTTCTAAAAGACATGACTTCAGACTGTATTGTCTGGAAAGCCTTGCAATCACTAGATTCTTCATTATGTTAATAGAGGACAGGCAACTTCACAGGTGAAGATCTAAAGTTTTACCTGTTTCTAGATACTATAACCACTCTGCCTCTTTTACTAAACAAATCCTAAAGAAGTGAGGAAAGGGTTAATAAGCTCATTAAAAAGATAATTGGCCTTGGTCAGTGCTATTAGTGGCAAGTGTTAAGGTTTTACCCTTTTGATTTGCCAGAAGAGGACAAGGCTTGGCTTGAAAGGAGAGCTGCCTCGTGGTTTGTGGTAAGAAGACTTACTTACTGCTGAAGTCCAAGAAAAACTATATTATGGTATGCTCTCCCTGTAGGCAGAGATGATGATTATTAATTTAGCTAGTTGTAGTTGACTGTGGCTTGATTTAGTCTCTACCACGTAGAAGCATGTCCATATGTTTAATGCTGACTTTTAAGTAGCCTGCAGGTGTGGAACAGGCTTCAAGTCTAAAAGATATTTCTGGCTAAGAGGATGAACTGGAAGAAAAAGGGAGGCTTTTCTGCTTCAGCAGAACAAGAACTGAGATAGGCCTGAGCTGCATCCTCCTACAGAAACAGTTGTGCTGACAATGCTTTCCTCTCCTAAGAGGAAAGAAAGGATAAAAAGGAGTGGCAAGTAATGTAATGGTCTTAACTCTGGACTGTGGTTAGGGAGCTAACTTGGGATGGTCTCATATGAAGATTAAAGTTAAAAAAATAAAGTGAGATTGATATCAGAGCTATCTAAAATAGTTTTACATGTTTTCATATATTTACTTACCTGGATTCAAAACATCTGTGTTACAATTAAGGTATATTGTGTGTATATATATATACATCTTTAGGGCACACAGCAACAAAATTAAGAGGAACAAATATACTGGCTGAGTGTGTTGGGTCCCTGAGTCCACCACTTACCGGTGATGATCAGCCTTACCACCAGTCTGCCCAGGGCCCAGAAACCCCTGTAAGGGTTGGTGCCTTCCATCTCCCACAGCTGTGTTATAGGTATGTGTATCTTCAGCTCTTCCTCTGGCCCTGACTCCTTGATGGACTTTGGGTGTATGGTGGTAGGTTGACCATCTGACAGCACTCTTTGTATGTATTTATGTCCTTAGTTTGCCTCTAAGCCTGTCTTTGGCTCTGACTCTTGCATGGACTTTATGCCTATGTTGTAGCCTTGTTTTGAGATCCCTCTCTGGCCCTGTTTCCTTTTACTCCCAACAGTGCTCTGGAGAGTAACTGACCCTTGTTGCTCCCTGACAAACTGAGGGAAATGTGTGCTTTGCAGAAGTACCAAGGGACGACTTGTCTAAGATGCTATGTTTAGTCTTGTAGTATTTTATAAATATATAAGCTTTACAGAGTCCATCATGGTGATGCAATAGTGCATTTAATGTGGCTACTGCTCATGCAAAACAATTCTTAAGGCATTTTATTTTTCCTCTCTGGAGACTTGAGGAAGCTGCATTTACATGCTGCGCCTTTCTGCTTGTATTCTTCTTTCTCATTCCTTCCACATTACATGAGACAGTAGATGGGAATATGCAGCCAGATAATAGTAATTTATTACAGATCTGTTGGAGCTAGTACTATAAGTTGAGTGTTTCTGTCCTTTCCTTACCTTTAGGGATCTGAGAATGCTACTGGAAGGAGTCAATGCTATGTTGAAATTTGTTGCAAACATCTAAGTATCCTATACTGAAAGATGGCATATAGAGAAGTCTTTTTCTCTTGCCAGACAAGGAGGATTCACTCTGGGGAAGACAAAATGCAAAAACTTACACCAAAAATTGTCTCCTAGATATGATCAATTCTCTTCTCTCCATTGTCTCTGCTCTCAATACAGACTTTTGTTTTTATTAGGATTCTGGGATCTTGTTTGCTCCCTGCTTTAGGAATATACAATAGAAATTTTGTTTCTCCTGTTTTTGGCTTTCTGTGTCTGCTACTTTCTAATGAATTGGGAGCATCAGTTAGCTGTTAACCTTTCCAGAGTTATGATCCTGATAAGTTTGCATTCTGCTACTTTCCCAGGTATATCAGGGTATTGTTTATAACTAAATGGGGAGAGAGGGAGGGAAGAGGTTAAAAGCTGGAAGCTCATGTGTATTCATTGTAGGCACAGGGAGAGGGAATCCCATGCAAACTTTAATTTTTGGATCAGACATAACTCAGGAATGTTATAGGGTAAATGGAAGTATGCATGCTATACTGTACCAAGGTGTAGTGAGGAATTCCTTTGTCATTCCTCCCTTGCAAAGAAATCTTTTTCTCCTATGGAGAAAGGAGGTGGCTACAAATGGATGCCAACTTTCCCTGAGAAGCAAAATACATATTTCTCATGGTAGAAACGTAGAACTTTCAGTCTTGCCTGTTCGACTCTCTTGATCAAATGAGAAGGTGTATCTGGAGTCAGAATCTGGTACCAAGTCCGTGTGCTGTGCTAGATATGTGAAGGTGATTATGACTTTCTCATAACCTTAGTGTAAATCACTAAGTTCTAGTTATTCTTAATTGATAGCTTTGACAAGACTTGTTTTGCTGTTGGCATGTGTAAAATTAAGTACAATGCATTGTGTGCTAGTGCATTGGAATGTGACTCATTAGTATCTTCTCTTACAAAGCTGTAGCATCATTACTAATAGAAAAGAAACTATCCATGAACTACTTCTTTCAAATAACCTCTTTCTGCTGACCTTAAACTCAATGGATTAATTCAGCATGTAAAATGACTAGTTCCCTTAGGCATGGATTTGCTGGTGGTTTCAAAGCAGAGTAGTCCATTAGTTTTCAGCTGCACTGCTTGTCAGAACTCTCTTGCTATTTAATTGCACTTGCCCTTTTTGGGCATGCTGAAAAGATGGCAGAGAGCAATGCAGTCTGTCTGCTTTCTCTTGGTAGTCCATCAAATACTCTTGTACTTGCTCTCAGAAATTATGACCTAAAGTCACCTCTTAAATTATGGCTTTTCAAGACAGCTTTGTGCTGTTCAAAATGTTCCCAACTATAGCAGTAGCAGAGTGAACTTTGGATTCCATATTTTTTGAGTTCTTTGTTGGATAAGATTCATTCTTTGTTGGATATCACTTAATGGTGTACATGAAATAAGATATACATGGAACCCTAATCAGAGGTTCTCTAACAGCCTCCTGCAAAGTGCTTTTTTATTTGTAATGGAGACACATGTAATCTAGAAGGAAGAACCAAATTTTGAGCATCACATTGATGCAGAAGCTCCCAATCTAATTATTCTGTTTGTTTGGAATGAAAATGAAACACAGCATTTATAACTAATCCTATTTTGAATGTGAAAACATAGGAGTATAGGCTGTTTTTCCAAACACTACTTTCATGAGGACTGAACTCTGTTAAAGAAAACATAACCTTGAAAACCACAAAGATGAGGTGCAGAACATGCCCTCCCCACCCAAAACTGTTTTGCAATTACTTAACAACTTGCCTTTTTCTGGTTCTCATGGATTTTAATTGACCTTGAGGTAACCCAACACCAAAATGGAACAGTTAATTTCCAAAAGTCACTCTACTGCATTTAGAACACCAACTTTCACAGGAAGCTAGTAGGACAGGCCCTTAGGTGTTGCAGGCAAAACTCTTTCAAGAATTTATGCCTGTGAGCCGTGTGTTCCCTTCCATCCCTTCCTAGGAATTCTTCTACAGGGCAGCTGAATGTAAAGGAGCTATGTTCTTTGATTTCAAAATCTTGGTGTCCTGAGCCCTGGACTGAGTGTTACCTGTGGTGCTACATGTATCATGATGTGTAGTCAGCACTGAACTTCAGGGAGGAAAATCAAGTGCTGTGTAATGTCTGCTGGGTTAACTTTGCTGGAGTCTTTTTGTGACAGAAGTAGCAGGAGGGGGGTGTCAGCTTTGCTGTGGTCTCAAGTGGAGAAGCAGCCTGAGGACGTGCTTTCCCTACAACACAGATTTCTCCTTTCTGGTCTTTGTTAGACCTAAACCTTCAGTAGCACTGCAGTTACCAGTCAGTCTTTAATTCTGAATGATGTTTGCTTTCAGTTCAAAGAGTGATGCTCACTGTCGAGAAGATGCCCGTGACAGCTAGGCATGAAAATAGTAATGGAAATATTTCAGGGAAGGGCAGGATCCTCATACAACTTTTACAACACTGTAAAGTAGATTCAAAATGTTCTGTGTGGGAGCATTCTACACAAGTGTTAAATGACAGCATGTATGCAAGGTGACAGACTGCAGCATCTGTGCTGTAAATGCACTGAAATTAAATGCTCTTCTGCATTATTACAGTTAGACTGCAAAGAGTAAAATGAATATTACTGGATGTGTAGTGTTCTGTAAATAGTAGCAACCAAACCAGAAACTGTGCTCTTACCTGAGACATTGAATATTAATTGAGCACAGGCAACTGATAATGTGTGAGACAACTGGCTTTGGATATCCTTTTGTATCTTGTGCTGCACCCAAGCAAGAGAGCAACTGAAGGCTGAGACTACTTAAAAAATACCCAAGTGAAAACAGCAACAAAAGGAGGAAATTAGTAATCTAATTTGGTTTGAAAAGTATGAATTGGGGAATGCTGCTTTGGTAGTGCACTGGTTGTGGCTTTGTGTCCCTGACTCCTCCATGTGTGCTCATTTGCTGCAGCTGAGAATGCAGCTTCAAACCTGCAGTCTCAGAATTCTTGTTGTGTTCATCCATTACATTTGTGTAGCTACAGTAGCATATGTCTGCTTCTTCACTGGATCTTTTATAAGCTAGGGATGGGGTCTGGAGTGAAAGGCCCCTGAACTGAATAGGGAGGAAATGTTTCCTGAGTGTTGAAAGCCTGGTTTCCCTACAATGAGTAAAGTAGCTCAGGGTGGGGTCTGAAACATGGATATAGGGAGTAGGTGCCCTCCGTTCTACCTGGCAGAGGATTATTAATGAAAACAGGATTTCCTCTTTGCTGTCACTTTAGAGGAAGCACTAATTTTGTGAGGAAGGCTCCTTCTCACTTTCTGTCAAGATCTGCAGTCCAGAAGCATGTCCTAGAACAAGCACAGGCATTTCCTTCAGAAAGAAATTGCTTTTTTGTTTGTATAGCTACAAGAGGATGTGACCATGATTTATATGTGTGGTTAGGGATGAGGTGACTTCAAAACTGGGTCTTTTCCCAAGCAGGATGTTCTTATCATTTGTCTTTAGTCTTGAGTGGTGTTGCCACTATTAGCAGAATAGGCTAGACTATTTCAGTAGGAAGGGACATAGTGATCAACTAGTCTGACTGCATCACCAATTCACAGCTGGCCAAAAGCTAAAGCATGTTAAGGACATGCCTCTTAAACTCTGACAGGCTTGGGGCATTGACCACCTCTCTAGGAAGCCTGTTCTGGCTAGTGTTTAACCACCCTCTCAGTAAAGAAATGCTTCCTTGTGCCCAATCTAAGTCTCTTCTGGGGCTGCCATAACCATTCCCATGTGTCCTGTCACTGGATTCCAGAGACAACTGCTCAGCTCAGCATCTCCCTCTCCACTTCCCCTCCTCAGGAAGCTATGATTCTTTTCTCCAGAGAATCCTCAAGTCCTGAGCCGCTACTCAGAGGACGTGCTTTCCCACCCTTTGGCCAGCCTTGTTTCCCTCCTTGGGTGCGTTCAAAGACCTTCACATCCTTCTTAAATTGTCGACAGGGCCCAGAACTGCACACTGCTTGAAGTGAGGCTGGATCAATGCTGACTGTCATGGTGTAATCACATCTCTTGACTGGCTGGTTGCATAACCTGGGCTGACTTGAGAATGTGTGGGAGGAGATGGCATGTGAGGGAATGTCACTGAGTGCCTTGGATTCCTGCTCAGTCTTATCTAATATTTATCACAGAATTCCTTGATAAAATGCAGAGTACTTGGTCCTATCTCCTTGTTCTAGATCCCATGCTGGAACTGGCTCAAGGATCCCTTTGGAGTGTATTGCTTTGATTTCAACCTCTGTGCATTTTTCTTGAGAGAACTCCAACAATCATGTTGGAGTATCATTTTCCCTGTTAACTAAAAATTTGACTCTCGTTCATTGTGGCTGCATCATCTTACCTAATATCTACTTAAAATTATATACAACAAAAGCAGGATTTATTCTAATATGGCTCTGTTAAAGTAGATAAATATTGATAATAACTATCATGGCACCAAGTTAGTATTTTTCTTAAATTACACAGCTTGGGTGTATTGGCTTGTCTGGGTTTATTTTTGTCTAACGTGTGCGTAGTATATAAAGTTAGGATATTGCTGTCATCCTCCCTGGAAAGATGAGGATGCTTTAGAATGTCTGTTTTTAAATAAAACAGTCCTGTTAAGAATCTTTATTTCTTTAATAGAACTAGCTGTATATAAGGAGGCCTAAAGTTTCTTGCTCTTTCTTAGAAGTCAGTGCCTTCCATCCAAGATGTTAGAGAATATCTATCTGTCTAACTTGTCAGAAGACCACTTTTCACAAAACGACACTGACAAAGGAAAAGGCCTTGTCTCTGTGTCTGGGTTTTGGTTGTGTGGCTTTTGGTTTTTGTTTTAAACCAGCTCTTGTTGAGCTTTTAATTTCCTTGTCGGAGTTTCAAGGAGACAGCTGCAGTGTTCGTGAAGCTGTTCTTCATTCACGTGCTCAGGATCATAACAAGCAATGCTTCCTTCTTACAAACCTTGCAAACACTGTCTTGAATTCTGGAATTTCTTAACTCTGGACTTCTCAGCTTTGCAGTAGATAGTACTGTGATACTTTGTACATCTGTGATATTTCTACAATGCCCAGTATTTACAAGCCATGACTTTTTAACTATAATTGCACTCTATGTTACTCTGTTTAAATTTGAAATTTCAGGCTGCTTTGGTGTCTCCACTTCTGCTTATTTTATAGGTAGATTTAAACTGTCAGAGCTGATTAAATCTTCAGCACATTTTAGTCAACTATTTTTCACTGCAGTGATTATTAGATATGTTTTCTTGATTTTTTTTTTTTTGTAAATGTAAATTGCTCTTGTTACCCTGGGGGGTGGTGGCAGGAGCAGGACCAAAAGTATTTTGACCTGGCAGCAGTGGCAGAAACCACAACTTTGATACATTAATTTAAAATGAACTTATTAAGCAGAGTATAATGTAATAGTGCCACAGAGGTGATAAAAGCTAGACTGGCTATATGATCCTATACAAAAGCTCCCTTGTGTGCCTTGGAAGATCCTGACTCCTATTACAGAGGGGTGTGTGTGTGTTTTATAACTCTTTCCAGGAGAAGCACAGTATGTTCTTTTGGGACCTGTATTGCTAATGCAGTGTGGTGGAGGCCTGTTATTTTGAATATTTACTTTGTTTTTTCATTATGTTGGTGACAATTCTGGCACAACAAAGCCCATATGCAACTGAATATTTTTTAAAAAATATAAACATGAGAAGGTGGAAACGATTGTTTTTCAGGCTGTGGTTTCTCATCCTCATCCAAGCACAGTGCTTGCCTGTGCAGTCCTTGGAGGAAAGCTTTAGGATACTCTGTGCTGCTGGCTTGAATGCAGGAGGGTTCAGCCACATGCTGGCTTCCCTGCCTGAAAGATGCTGAGGATAGGTTTGCTGTTATCTCTCCCTGCTGAGAGGTTCCCACAGACTTAAGGATATGTGTAGGCTGCTGGAATCATCCAGGTGAGAGTGTTTGCACATGTGCATGAGTAAAAGAAAAGCCTAACCTAGTCCTCCAACTGAAGATCTCTGTTTTGAGGCTTATTTATATAATGGCAGCTGAAAGACTGATGTAAATCCACTCAGCATTTTGTGGGTATATGAATAACAAGCTGCTTCCTGCTAAAGCTAAAAGAAACTACCAGGGGCCAGCAGGGTGATAAGTCACTGAGAAGAAGTCTTGCAAGTATGCCTGTACGTGACATGAACTTCTGTAATTTACCTGCCCAGAGAAACTGAAGCAACCTCTCAACTCAGAAGTTCAGAGAATCTTTTAAGGTTTCCCCAGACAAAATGAGTAATGTCTAATTGCTGTTTGTCCTAGCTCTCTAGCCTAACACCTCCTCTTAATTTTTTCCTCCTCTGCTTTGTTTCCTTTCCCCATGGCACATCTATATCACCCCACAACTGTGTGCATGAATGACTATGTGCAGCTGTGAGCTCACCTTCTGCCTGTGATTCACTGAGCTGCCACACAACTTACTTGAAGATTTGTTTAGCTGAAGGAGACTTCGTCAGCATTCATCAGAACTGGATCTCATGTCACAAAGAACACATCACCTCACCCAAGGTAGCCTAATGGAAATATGAAGGATAAGTGTTTAGATAATTATTTGCAGGTTGCTTATGTTTTCCAGCTGCATGATTCATGATGGTTTTGTGTAAGGTTATGCCTTAGAGTTGGGGAGGGTTTTTAAATGCTAGCTGCTGACCCAGATACAACACAAATTCCCCAAACCTAATTGATTATGAAACTGTTTTGTGACTAACTGCATTTGTCACATTTGCTTTGGAATTAGGAATTTTGGCCAATTACTAGTGGAAAGGTATAAATGGGAAGTCAATAACAGCAAGGGCTATCTTATTTCAGTACAGGTCAAGTTCAGGGGCAGAGGTCTGGAGTCACTGTCTGCTTTCATTTCACTTAATCCTTATTGGGATTTGCTTCTGTTTTTTGTCATGATTCTTGCTCAAATGAGACAAACAGTGATGCTTGCAAGTGACCCAGCATGGGTCTCCAAGAATGAGTATCTGGTGTGGGCTTTCAGTGGTAACTAACTGCAGAAGGTGATAGCCTCAATCTTTTTTTTTTAATTAGTCTTATAAGTTACAGTGGAAAATTAGACTGCAGCTTGTTTGCTGCCTCTTGCAGTCTTTCCATATTGAAAGAATTTCATGAACTGTATAATAAAATCTGAAGTAGGGAAAAAAATCAAAAACTTGGGGTTTGTTTTCATTATTTCCCAGAGTAGTACAAAGAAATGCAACCTATATAAACAGATATAAAATCAAGAGTCCCTCCCCCTTTCTCCAAAGGTGTCATCCTGAGAGGCACTGCTGCTGTGTTTGCATTTCCATACTGTGTAAATGCTTTAACTCTGTGAGAGGAAAGTCCCTTCCTAATGTCAATGATCCTAATCATTGCTTCTACTCTAGTTCTGCTCATGGTTGTCTGAGCTCTCACCAACAGCTCAGTGCACAGTGAGGCCAGTTAGTCCCCCTTCCATACAATTCACTTTCTTTTTCATGGCCTTGCTCCCTCCATTTCTACTGGGTTTAACACTGGCTGTTTTCTATAGTGCTTTCACCTATGCAGACAGGTATTGGATTGGTAATTGGTACAGAGAGCTCCTGGCTGTGAGTTTACAAGGGATTGTATCAAGAATGGGTGTGATATGTGAACAGCACTCACCTGTTATGCTGGAATTTGAAGGCCATCCACAATGAAGGGCATATGCCTGGTGATCTGCTGACCTCATAAGTGAAATTGATTAAAAGAAGGTTGGAATTGTGAAGGTACCAAAGCACAAGGAGGTGGAACAACTTGTTCTTAATAACTTTCTTCTTGGCCATTGGACTTGCCAGCTCATGGCATCACTATGGATAGTCTCTTCTTTCCTATACTGTTATGTGTAAATTCAGAGGAGAAAAAATGTGATCAGATATTTCATTAGTTTAATAGGACAGATTTTCCTTTAAAAGTTTTAGATTTGTGATGGAAAAACAGCCATCCATTGTGTGGTCAAAGAGGATTCCTGTGTTACTTTGTACCTCTTGAGCAATTGCATATAGAGATCTTGCTTTTGTAATCCGGTCTGGTCTCTAAGGCTCTACTTGCAAATCTTTTGACCTGCTAAACCCTGCCATAAGAAGTTCAATTTCTGTTTGTTTTCAGGCTAGACTCTGTTATCGTTCAGAAGCTAATAGCATCTATGTGAATATTTGGAAAATTCAATTGTTTTGTTGTTGTGTAAGGTTAAAACTATGTAAATGACCTTACTGGCCTCATAGGATTTTTTTTCTGAAGTCAAGAACGTGTGGTTTGTTTCATGCAATTACTGGAGAATACCCCACCATAAGGTCAGCTCTTGATAGAGATTAACCAAGGTCTGTGTGCTTTCCCTCCCTGCTACAAAATATTGCCTGGATTTCAGTGAAAGCTGAGGGTGTCTGGTGAGACTGTATAGTGAGTAAATAGAGCTTTAGAAAAACGAGTCAGAATGTGCCATCTGGTGAAGGAGAGGACTGCTCTCCATCCTTGCCCTGTGCTCTTGGCAAGTACAGGATTGATGTGAAATCAGCTTTCCCCATGGAAAGGCAGATGCTTGTCTCTTCATAGGAATTCAATGAGTTGTTTCAGTTTGTTCATATCATATCATGCTTCACAACTGTGGTGGAGTCCTACATGTACACAAAATAAAGAAAATACCTGTGGAATACCACAGCCATCTGGGTCTCCCTTTGACTTATGTTTTTAAGCCAATGCTGAAGTGTGCTGTCTTTGCTTTTAAGAAAAGATTCCAGTGCAGAAATGAAGCACCCTATCACATGCTGAGTCTTCAGTTTTTACTGGCATGAATGAAGTAATTTCCATCTGGTATGATGCTTGTACGGATCTGCAAATGTGCTAACAGCTGCTGCTCCTACTGCTCACCTTGCAGATGGGGTTGTATTGGGAAGAACAAGGGCATGTGCTGCTCAGCAGGAGAAGCTCACTGGGCTCCACCCATGGCGAGTAATCAAAGGTCATGAGTGGGGGGAAAAAAGGTTTAACTATAAACTCTGGATTAGTGAGTACTGAAAGACTTGTTTTTTCCATGCATCTACCCTGGCAGGAATCTCAGATGGGCAGTAATCCCAAAGGATGTCAGAGTTCCTGGATGTGGCAAGGGTCTCACATCTGAAAGAGATCTTTCTCTGTTTTTCTGTTTCAGCTGTTTTCTTCCATTCTTAAGCTGGAAAAACTATTCTAAGTGAAGGTGTTATCTACCCTGGGGTGGCTTATTTTTAGCAGCAGGTAGAGCACTCAAAGCTTCCCAGGCTTCCTACAGATAAACATTCTCAGGTTGGTATTGGAATCACGCAGTACAAAACTGAGATTTAACTGAAATCTGGGGTTGTATCAGCAGTACACTTCAAGCTTACCAGAGGGAACTGCGAGGCTTTAAGAGTTGTTTGCCAGGCTTCTGTTGTGAGTGACAGTAATTAGTGGTGATGGTTCAGACCAATGGTCAGCAGGAGAGAGAAGGAAAGAGGGAGGAGGGGAAGGCTGACCTTTGAGGATCTTGTCCTGGGTCCAGCTAGGGCAGAGTTCACTTTTGCGGCAAGCTGAGAGGGGCCCCAGCCAGGACAGGTGAGCCAAAGGGGCATTCCGTAACACATGATGTTATGCTCAGCTTAGAAAAGGGCTGGAGGGGTGGGAGGGTGATGGGGAGTAGCTCGGCTCCGGGGCCGGTGGAGCATTCCATCCCTGACGGTTCTGCCCTGGTCGGGGTGAGAAGTTGCACGGGGTGTCACCCGCTGGGTGTGTTCGAAGTACGGCCGCTGGTACTTGCTCCGATTCGCTGCCCCAGGAAACTGTCCTTCTCCCACCCCAGGAGTCTTCCCTTTCCCTCACGGTTCTCCTCCTGTCCCCGCTGGGTCGGGCCGGGGCTGCGCCGCGGCAATCTCGGGTCAGAGCCTGAAGCAGCAAACTCAAGTGAAAGGATGTGACCCTGGAAGCACTTGAAGACTTGGAGTTTCTTGTCCAGGTTTTTATGACCGTTGTAGGCACGTTGGGAACTCGAGTCATGCCAAGAGAGCATCTGCTTGGAACTTGGGTGCTTGAGGGCTCTGATGGAAACTCTTAAATGAGAGAGAAGTACCAATAAATGAGCTGCTTGGTGTGTATGATAGAGACTGTAGCTACTGGAGCAGGCTGTCCAGGTCCAGTTCATCAGTGGATTCAGGGCCCTTCACTAGTTTTGATTCTTTTGCATATTTAACCATGTATCAGTAAACAAAGGCTGAAAAACCTTTTTGGACCAGAGATGTGCTGTGAGGGAAATAGGAGGGCAGCTTTTCTCAGGCACTGTGGGCTTCCACTTTGTATCAGCTGTACAACAGTGTGGTTCAGGTGAGTACCACTGGGAAGTAGGCTTTTGGTGTTCCAGCATATCTAGTCCCAGCCTGGAATGGATGAGGGGAACATTTCTGCACTTCAGTGACAAGAAGGTTTGAGGCTTTAGGTGATGGCTCAAGTCAGGTATTTCATACAAATTGGTGCAGCTAGCCTCAATAACAACAAGCTTATCCTACAGCTAGTGGAATTACACCCAAAGCAATACTTTATTTCAGACCAAGGGGAGGCATAACTCTGTTTTAGGACACCAGGCTCCCTATTTTGTTATTGGTTTTTCACATGCATGTTTCCTTAGGAGGTAATGTAAACATAACTTGATCAAGGCTTAATTTATCGCCCTAGAAATAGCACTGGAGATCTGGCACAGAGTCAAATGCAAGTAGAGGACAGTGTTTTTATGCTTAACATGAGTGAAATGATACTTTTAATATATGTATGAAACAACAGGGAGAGAAGGGCTGGAGTTTCCATTAGCCAGTTTGATGATATTTTTAAGAAGCTGTGTCTGGCAGATCCATTAGCTGCTGTTACACATTTCAGGAACTCTTGGTAGAACTGTTAAAACATCCCAGTGCTCTGACCCTAGAGCACACAGCATAAGGAATTGGAGTCCCTTTGCTGTAGTGAATAATTCATCCCCATTATCTTGCTGAGGGGAAAGTGGGAATAGCTATAACAGCATGAAAGGCTTTCCGGAGATCTGTGTTTCTCACCCTCCTGAATTTAGTCAAGCATGTGTTAGCTTGACTGAATGGCTGAACTTGATCATAAAGGCCTCTTGCAATCGAAATGATTCTGGGATTCTATGGCAGTGCATAAGTGGGATGGCTGGTAATGTTCTCAGCAGTGTGACACAAGTTCTCCAGTTCCAAAGGGCATGGCCACTAGTGACCGAGTCAGATCTGAGTAGGACACCTGCAACTAGGTTATAATATGAACTGATTGAAGTGTTACTGTGTGTCTCAAGCTTCTGAAGTATCATCCCTGGATTCTTCACAGCTAACTGTTTTTGAGTGAGACCACCTGTCACTACAGAAGTACTTCAGTGGCAGCAGCTGAATCTGAGGACAACTAGCACAACTTACATGGTCATTGCCAGATCTGGGGCAGAAAGTTTGGTTGCATCCCTCTTGTTGCAATCTGGAGCTACTTGCTAGGACGTGATGAAATGCAAATGTCTGATGGGTTAAAGGGAGCCAAGCCAATAAATCAACTTGGGATCTGGCCTTCAGATACTCCAACTAATGAGTTGTGTCAAAGGTGTATATTTCCATGGAAGCTGATCTTAGAAAAACTGATGCAAACTATTACACTAAAAACCAGTGTAGGTCCCAAACAAAGCTCAGAATTTGAGTTGTCTGCAGTTCTGAGCATTAAAGAGCTTGATTCTGATACCAGGTATACATGTGCAGTCAGCTCCCATCTGGATCAAGACTTAATTTCTCTGTACTACCTATTTACTAAAGACTTTTTATGGAAGCCTTGCTAGCACCAATTATCAGCTCGTCATATGAAGAATGAAGAGCTTGATTTCTGACTGCCAGGTAGGAATCTTGTGCATGGTATGTCCTCAACAGGTTCAGCTGGGTTGGAGGAGGACATGAGCCAGGAGGAACAAGGGTGCAGTCCAGTACCCAGGTAGCAATCTGTAGCTTGACTGGTTGGATTAAATTTCTAGTCTGTGTTTCCAGCTATCTAATTGCTAACTTTCATGTGTTTTTGTTACTTGGTGAAACAACTGTGGAAAAAAAATTCAGATCCCAAAATTCCAGCATATTCCTTGATTGCTGGTCAGGGCTCCCCACGTTGACAAATACACACAGGTATTTGTTTTGGTGAGATCCATACATGGGTGCTTAAGATAGGGTGTGGTTTTAATTGCAAGTACTAATGCTCCAAGAAATGCTTGGCAGTACATAGTTGAAATACATATTGGAGCTGAAAACAAGGAAAAGTGGATTAAATTGATGCAAGATGGAGCTAAAAAGATACTTGTTTTTCCTTCTCTGACTTGAAAACTGTATAGTTCTAGAGTAATCTGCCTTTGAAGTCTGGCAAAAATAAGCAAAGAGTTTACTGGAAAACTTTGGTGCCAAGGAAAACAATCATCAGTTCTGAACTACTGATGAGCAGACTGTCTAGGCTGCTGCTCTACAGTCTGAAGAGGCAGGATTGGCATTTTAGACTTAAGTTTATCAGTTATTTGCCAGTGTACATCACTGGGTGTGACCCAAACACCCTAGGCTAGGTCACAGTTTCTAGATGCATCCTTAATAAAAATGCAGTGTGTGTGTGTGCAGTTGTATCTTCAAGCAAGATGAACTATGCTCATAAAATGTCTAGTCAAAACTACCAGATATGGCTCAAAGGGCTTGGCTACCACATCTGTAGACTAAATTGCCTGGCTGTTACAGGGAGTAGATAGCTGAGTCCTTTCTGACAGACTTTGCTAAAATTTGCCTGGTTTTGAGAAAGACATATGTGGTTTCTGATCAGGATTGCATGATAAGAGAGAAGAAATGCAGTAAAATGAGCAATATTTCTTTTAAGTCTTTAGTATATTTTCCTTGGTGGTAAATTAATTTTGGGAAGGAGGGGGGATATTGTTTGCTTCTACTTGTGGGATTTGCACTAGCCACAAGAAGTATGTTAGTTCTTAGAGGAGTTATCCTGTTCTTTCCTGGGCTGTACCAGGTTTTTTGAATAATAGGTACCACACAAAGGATCTCTGCATCGTCTTCCAGTTTTCCTTCCTGCCCTTAAATCTTGGGCCAGTTCTCAAACTTGCATGTTACTCTTCAATGAAATCTGGTTTATTTGGCTTAGGGAAGTAACTGCTGCCATGAAGTCATTCAGAAAACTGATCCTTTGAGGTCAAAGAACCTGGCATGTCTTGCTATGGGCACACTGAAAAAGTGCATTTTCTGTGCCTGCTAACCAGGTTAGTGATACCTGGGCAGCGAAGCACCAAGGAACCATCCTCTGAGCAAGTGGAACATCTCTAGGTTGTGAAGAGTACAGCACCAGATCTGAAGAACATCATCTCCTGTTCCTAGTTAAGGCTGTGGAAGGCAGAAACAGCTGCCTCTTATCTCACCATCAAACATTTTGAAGCACTTGAGGCAAAGTATTTATGCTACTGGACAGTTTGTTTAGTCAATGGACCTTTTTTGATTCCTTTTTTCAAAAGAGCTGAAGCTGACTGGGGTGTGTGTGCTTTGGTATAACTAAGAAATGTATGACTGTCAGAATTAGTAATGCTTCATACTGCTCTGAGGGATTTAAGGACATACTGATGTGTGTGTGCATCAGCAGAAAGTAAACACCAATTGAAGGGAAAACCAAGCTGCTTAATCTTAATTGAGTTTTAGATGGAAAACCTTGAGAAAAGACAACTCTTCAAAGTGTATAACTTTTGGTATTCGGGGTAGTTACCTCCTAGGAGGGGTAAACTAGCATGTGAACATATATCTTGACTGGATTCTGAGAAGCTGTAAGAGTGAGATGAAAAATAGATCTCTGGAAATCAAAACGTTTACAAAGATTATTCCACTCCTAAACAGGCTGTTTCCAGAACAGAAGTCACAACCCAGCACAAGCAATGAGACAGGAAGATTAAGTATCTGATTAGGTAAGGGGAGGAGAAACCAGGCTGTGCAGCTGGCATACAATATAACCAACAGCATCAAACTTGGGGAATTCCTGGAGGTGAAAAGGCTTTGAATTTGGGAGTGCAGTTAGGGGAGAAATACTGTATGGGCTTGCCTTTTTCTTAGGTGTTCGTGGCCTCTCCTGTCAGTGTGGTGGAGTTGTTTTAGCCTAGGGTCCCTTCTGTGTCACCCTTCTGCCTCAGCTTCTCCAGCTGACTTGCTAATATTTCATCAGCTCCAGCCATACCTGGTCAGGGACAGTGACAAAGTTATCCTAAAGGCTACCACCCAGGTTGGTCTGAAAGACTAAACAGACAGATGAGTGTCTAGGCTCTGCTGACATGCTCTGATGTATCTTACACCAGTTCGTGAGGTGCCTCTAGCTGCTGTGTTGCTTCTGAATGGGTCCTGGGCATCTCTGACCTTCCTGGTCTGCTTTCACTTAGCTTGGGGTATATAAACAGTTGGTAACAGGCTTTATCTCCTGCCCAAGCCCTTTGGATTTTAAATCCAGAGTCTTCAGGTGGGATAGTGGCAAAAACATCCCTGGATGTCTTCTGTAAGGTGTTGCAGTCTATTGAATGGCTTACACCTTGCTATTGTCTCTAGCTGGATGAACCCTTTGGTCTGAAAGACCATGGCGATCAATGTATGTGTTCCTCCTTTGGCAAGGTATTTTGGCAGAGACTAACAGAAGTATTTAAGGCTTTGGAGGATTTTTGTATCTAGTTCTATCTTTGCAGTTTAAGGTCATGATCCAGACAACAGGTAGCTTTTCTGGAGAAACCAGCATCCTCCTGCAAGCAGATGTAGTGCTTCTAGGGTCTCTGCTCTTTTTTGTGGGTTGGTTTTGTTTTTTTTTCTCCATGGTTTTCATTCAAAACCCTGAAGTTTTGGATGCTATGGAAGATGTTCCTGTGTCTAAGAATTGTATTTAATTTCCAAAAAAATAGAGTTATTTTGGAGCTGGGTAGACTTTCAGAGCAGAAAGGGTAAAACAATTTAACACAGGATGGGGGGAAAAGTGAAAGCCAAGCTTTTAAAATCAGCTCCAAGATATTTTTTGAGGGGTGGTGTATTTGAACCAGTATCATTTAGAAAAAGTAAACTGGTTTTTTGGTTAAAGTTCCTACAAGTTAGGTCTTGAAAAACTTGATCTAGTTCTAATTCAACTAAAGTTTGGAGGCAAATAGAACTTCTCAGAATATCAAACTACTAAATGAGTCTTTCATAATCCTTAGGAGGGGACAGCTTTCTCTTTGGCATCTTCTAAACATTTAATTCTTTTCAGCTTTGAGATTATTGCTTGTTATAACAATCTTGAGGGTTTTTTTCCTTTGGAAGTTCCTTCAAAATACAAATGAAGCATGCTTAATTTGGGGGTCAAATGTTATTTTGGATTAAAGCAGTTTTAACCTGTAAAGAATGTTTTTGCTTTGCCAGACTACTTATTATTTGTAGTTCTTTTCTTTGGAAATTCTATAATTGTATCTTTAAATATACAAGCTAATTTCAATGTGTAAACTCTGCAGTCAACGCTGCATTTTTTGTTCTGATATTTAATATGTGAGGTCTGCTATACTTTTGTATACAGTTTTGTGTTCTCTCTATTGAAATAAATCTTGGGCAACAGCATTGCTCTTCCAGCATTGCCAAAATGACCAGGTAATAGGAAAGCTTGTTTTCCAAATTTTCTTGCTGGGTGAGGTTGGCTTTAAGTAGGCTGTTGCTACAGTTTAAAAGCGGGATGGTTAGGCAAGATCTTTGGGTGAAGGATGACTTCAGCCCTGCTCAGATAGTTCATGTATGATTTTTGTAGGAGTCTGTATCATTTCCCAGGTCCAAGGAAGTGATTGTGCCCCTGTACTTGGCATTGGTGAGGCCACACCTCAAATACTGTGTTCAGCTTTGGGCCCCTCACTACAAGAAAGACATTGGGGTCCTGGAGTCCAGAGAAGGGCAACCAGGCTGGTGAAGGGGCTGGAGAGCAAACCTTACAAGGAGCAGCTGAAGGAACTTCGGGGAAGAGGAGGCTGAGGGGAGATCTTATCACCACCTACAAGTATCAGAAAGGATGTTGTAGACATGGGTGTTGGTGTCTTCACCCAAGCAACAGGTGATAGGATGAGGGGGAATGGGCTCAAGCTGTGCCAGGGCAGGGGTGGATTAAACATTACAACAAAATTCTTCACTGAAAGGGTTACTGGGCACTGGAACAGGCTGCCTGGGGAGGGGGTTGAGTCACTGACCCTGGATGTATTTAAAAGATGGGCAGATGAGGTGCTCAGGGATATGGTTTAGTAGAGAATGGGTATGGTTGGACTCTATCTCAAAGGTCTTTTCCAACCTAGTGATTCTGTGATTTAGTGGTGGCTTCCTATCCTGCTCTTTTTCTAAAGCAAGCTGTAGGATTGAAATACCTACAAAACCAAAGAAGACTGGGTAGGATTTTCTTCTGGCAGCTTGCAGGTGTCCTGTTAGTTCCTAGGTGTAGTGAAATCAATAGAAACTTTCTCTGCATCCGGTGGAAGTAGAGTAATTGGATTGTTTTGCATGAACTGCAGAGATTGTTTGTGGCAGGTGCTATTGGGATGATTAATATATCTATATATCTTGAATGAAGTATTCTGTGGAGTTTGGAGACTAAGGATAGGAATGAAAAGGGTGAAGGTTGGACCTTAACCTTTTGTAGAGCTACCTTAGAACAAGTCACACCCTGGAGCAGGCTGTTCCCAGTGCTTTGGGCTACACTGGCTGCCAGAGCTTAGAGCTAACAATTCTCTAAGGCTGTTTCTGGTGGGCAGCCGTGGCTATCTCAGCTGTACAAGGGGCTTGATCCTTAGGAGTAAGGAAATCTAGCCGAAGAAGGTCAGTGAGTGCCTACCCAAGGAGTCCGTACGGACTTTCCTTGCGATGACGAAACACGAGGTGGCGTTGCAGCCAGGGTTGTGAGCCAGGGCTCGGGCAGGCACGGCAGCAGCACGGCTGGGCAGATGCTGCTTCTGAGTGATGTACACCTACCTGGGAACTCAGAGCTGCTTGGAACGTCAAAACCAGCTGCAGAGATACCGAATCTTCTTATAAACGTGGTTTTATTTGTGCTCTGTTGAGCTTAAACAGAGCCCACCGCTTCAGCGGTGCGGGGGCTATGTGAGGTGGGAGCCTGCCTTGGGGTGCCTGTGGCCTTGGAGGTACCACTGCTTTATGGCAGCAAACAGCCCAGAAACTCTGGCTGGGAAGAGCATGTCTCATCAGGCACTCTTGTTCCCAGTGCTCTCAAGTGTTTTGTTTGTGTTGGTTTTCTTCTGTATGTACGTTGTAGGGTTTTTTCCTTTTTTCTTTTTTTTTAAGTGGGCTTCACAAGCCTTTGGAGTTACACAGGGTGTTTCCAGACTCCAGCCCTGCTGACTGCTCTCTGTTAAAATCATGCCTTTTGCTACTTCTCCTATTCCTGTTACTAAAAAGCAATAAATATTAAGACCATCTTAAGAAGCTTTTCTTATATGTTGCTTATTAAAAAGCTGGTTTAGAATAGCTGAAACTCTTCTTCAGGTACCAAATTTAATTTGGTTCTTGGTACATTGTAGCTACTTCTGTGCTGGAAACTAAAACTGATTGATGAAGAAAACGCAGTGAGATAAAATCTAGGAATGTCTGTATTCCATTACATAGCTGGTCCCTAATGCCTTGAGAGAAACCAGAATGGGTATTAATATTTGTCACTTTGTGATGAGTTTTGGAAACTCCTCTGCAGAGCCTGGGTGGTTGAAGAGGCATCATTGCTCACCAGCTGTGTGTTTCCTGCCCGTCCTAGGGGTGATCTATGCTTATGCTCTTATGTTTAGGAATGCACAGCTCAGTAGTTTGGTCAGGAGTGGCAGCAGTGCTTAGGTGGAAGCAGAAGAAACCGTACAACAGCAGAAAAGAGCAGTCAAAAGGCTGAAGTCCAGTTCCTTGCAATACCCTGACAGCCTTATATCCCTTAAGCAAACTTAAGCAGTATAAGTCCTTCTGAGCTTGATGTATAATGGTATAATCTAGAAGAAAGCTATGTTGAGAACAAGCTTTCTCTGGGTTCTTTGAAAAGCAAAACATTTAGTTAATCTTTTTGTGATGCAAACTTTAAACCTTTTCACAGAAAATGGGATCTGAGCTTTGGTTAATCAAGGTAAGCCATATATAACCTTCATCTCCTTGTTCTTCTCTTGTTGACACTTGCTTACCTGTTCCAAGTATCTTTAGATTTTCATGCCACCTTTTTTCATGCCCTGTTAGGAGACATGTTTTCCTTGCATCCTCTTGCAGAAATAAAGTTTTATGAAGAAACATTACAACTCGACAATGCTAAGAAAACAGAGATGCTATTGATGGAAGAGAGCTTGCACATCTCAAGGACAAATAGAAAAACCTGCCTGTTTTGCTAAAAAAAAATTTAAAAAAATCCCCCAGCTCTACAGAAGAGCTCTGTTCTCTTCCCCATCTACCCAAATTATTCAAGATCTATGAGTGCTCAAAGCACCGGAACTTCCTTTTTCCATTGCTTCTGAATGGTTTGTCTTTCCCTATGCTTTAAAACAACTCTGCCTTCTTCAGGATGTTGAAGTTGGCTGTCTAAATTGCAGCTAAATTAAAACCATAGCTGATGATTTGGATAGATACAAGCTGTGTGGGCTTCTCGCCATCGTTATATTTGCTGCTGTCGTCATTAAAAAGTAGTCCTAGGAGATGTAGGCTTGCAATCGGGAGGAGTCTGACAAAGGAAAATGCTTTCATGGAGATTTTTAAGAAAACTTATTTTTCTAGTCTGCCAGCTTCATGAGGACATGCATCTTCCTTGCTTGTTGATCAGATACGGAGCATGATAATGTGCTGAAAGAAAATGGGTTGTTTCTGGTCCCTGCAGATTTTTTGTTATTGGATGCAAGTGAGTAAAATTGTGCAGTGTCCACCCTGGGCAATCCTAACTGTCTGCTTTACTGATGGGGATGTGAGTGCCTGTGTTGGGAACAGGCTGTGTGAACTACTCTGGATCTTGGTCTGGGAAACTTGGGATTTCCTGTAGGAAAACTTGGGGCCCTCACTTTCAAGAAGGACATCAAGGTCCTCAAGCACATTCAGAGAAGGGCAACCAGGCTGGTGAAGGGCAAATCCTATGAGGAATGGCTGAGGGAGCTGGAGATGTTTAGTCTGGAGAAGAGGAGGCTGAGGGGAGACCTTATCACTGCCTACAACTACCTGACAAGAGGTTGTAGAGAGGTGGGCGATGCTTTCTTCGGCCAGCGGACGGGAGATGGGACAAGGGGAAATTACATTAAGCCATGCCAGGGCAGGTTCAGGCTAGATGCTAGGGAAAAAATTTTCACTGTATGATTTGTGGAGATGTGTAACAGGCTGTCCAGGGAGGTGGTTGAGTCACCATCCCTGGATGTGTTTAAAAAAAGGGTAGATGAGATACTTAGAGATATGGTTTAGCTTAGCAAGGAACAGCTGGACTTGATCTTAAAGGTCTTTTCCAGCCTTGTGGTTCTGTGAAAGGTTGTTTGCCTTACTGACAGAAGTTTTTATATTGTTAAGCACTGATTAAGAAAATTGAAACTATTGAGTATTTTGGGGGTCTTCTATCAACAGCTCTGAGAATGTGACTGATTTTAGGTACCTGAGCCATCTTAAAGGATTCAGTATGGTAACACAACTTGGAGAAGTGTGACTGTTGCATGGGAATTGAAGCTGAATCATTACTTGATGTGTTATTTCCCCATGGAGCTGTGTGTATGCCCCTTATTCTCTGCCTCAGTTTTCTGTTGGTGAAACTGGTAAGAGCATTTAATAGCTGCAACACATTCAATACTGCAGGTCACAGGCCCTATGTTAATAAGGGCTGTGTGAGGGATTCACTCAGATGGAGCTGTGAATAGTTCCTGTGGTCAGGTGTAGTAGTAAGAAGGTGAATCTGATGCACAACTTGCTGAGGCAGAGTCATGGATAGCCTAATTAAATGTGCTGGCAGAGACACCATTGAACATGCTGTGGACACGACATTAGTTCTCGTGGCACTTGCATGAAAAGGAAGGCAGGGAAGGAAATCATATACCAAAATGTTATGGTGGCATGAAGCTTTTCTGTACAGCAAGGTAAGAGTAAATTTGGAGGAAGGCATTAGGAGGTGCATTTACTAGCAGCCCACTTTAGCACCCTCTTGGAGAGGACGAGGTAATGAAGTTCCTTCCATATATGGATGGAGTTTGGCATTGTTGGCCTCCTGTGAAAACAGTCTTACCACCCACTTTTTTCTGACTCACCTATACTGTTTCTAAAGACTAGGGTTTCCATACAGACAATTAAGAATCTTGAATGCACTTAATCTGTTCCACCTAAACAACCTTTCTTCTGCTTTCCTTTACCTTACAAGGCAAGCAGTATTGGGAAGAAATGTTTTTATGGACAGATAGGCTCTCAAACTGCCATCCACCTAGGAGACTTAAGGGCATGCTTTAATATCCAAGGTAGCTGATGATAAAACTACATATTCAGTGGACCCAGGAGTCATTTGACAATGTTTGCTTTTATATAATCCTTCACTCTCCCTGCAGTGGTCTTGCTGTTCCCAGTTTTCATCATCTTCACAATTCATCCTGCCTGGTATGTTAGGACTCACTGATTTCTCTGTGCGTGCCTGAAACAGTTTGCTAATTTTTTTATCTCAGGGTTAGTATTGTACCACTGCAGTTGCATGGCTTTGGGATCAGAGAAGGTTTCCCTGGCTTGGCAGGCAGGCATATGGCTAGAGCAAACTGGCTCACTAAGCATGAAGGCAGAGTCCTGTTGTTGACCAACAGCCACTAGGAATATAGGGGATATTATTTAAAATTATTCTGCAGATACCTTTTGAAATTGCATTTAAATATTTGTAGGAGTTAATATATTGAGATATAACAAGGTAAGTGTTTGCCTTTATATCATACACCAGGTCAGTGGCAGATAAGGGAAGAGAGATGTAGGTTCTTTTCCCATCAGTGTTAAACTGTTGTTGACCTGGCTACCTCCCAGCTAGATATCTCTGCTCATCTGACCCTAACAGCAAAAAGGGCAAGGAGTTGTAGGATGGAGCACAGGCTGATAAGCTGGGTATGGTATGCTGCCTTGGGCTCTTCCTCTCTGAACCTCACCTGCACATTGTTATGCCTTTTTCTTGGGGAGCAAAAGGCCCTTTGAAGGCATTTTTTTGGTAGCAGTGTTTATCTTAAACCATTCCAAAGTCTTACTCTTGTTTTGGAAGGCTACAATCTGCCTGAAGTATTGCAGCGTTGCACTTCTTGTGAAGCTGAAAGAAGGTGTTACAGTAGTTCTGTGTTGCTTTGCCAGTTGCTTCACTGTCCCAACCAGCAGGCCAGGTAATGCATATGTCTGGTGCCAGTGCTTCTGGCTATAATTTATCCATACTTCTACCTCCTCCCTTATTCACTTCCTCCTTTTTAAGACCAGTAATATTTGGATGGTAATTCTAGCCTCCAGGCTTGTATAAATTAATTAAAGGGATTGCCTTTTGAAGTGGAATTAGTACTTTGTTAAAGCTGTTTGTGTTCTGGGTCATGAACCATCTAATCGGAGGCCTGTGTACATCTGGGCTCTGCTAATTAAAGCTGCCTGCCCTGGAGCACAGAAGCAGAGGCATGGGCTTTCTGCACAACACAGCTCCTCACATCTCAGTTGCAGAATGACCTCTAGCTTCTGTGCTGGATACTGATTGCCACCAGACAAAGCTCCAGAGTAGGAACATGTATCTGCTTGTATAGTAAGTTCCTATAGCTCAGTATCCTCACCATTAAACCTTCCTGCAGCTTTTGTTTGCCAGTTCCTTCAAATACTATATCCATGGCTCCTGATTGCATTTGGTAGGGGCTGTAGCCAGGGGATTTCTGCTTCTCAAGGACATACTTCTACTTTCCCAGCCCATGTGTCTTATTAATGCAAGAATGTAGCTGAAATTGAAGTTGCTTGTCTGGAGCTCTGCTACTGTATTTTCCTGTTGAATCATGACCAGAAGTGAAGTGGGGACAATGCATCTAGAAATCATGGAGCTGCTAAAGGTGCATTGACTTGTTCTTCCCAGTATTGGCATCTGCTCTCAAACTCTTTAAGCCAGGCTCCTTATAAGGGCTTGGCAACAAAGGACTGGGCTTCTCTGAATTGATCAGCTTGGTATAGACCTGCAAATGGATAGACTTTCCAATATTCTTCTGAATGCCATAAAGTATGCACTGAATGTTCAAAGAGGCTCTCTCTAGTTTTCTGAAGATAAACATGAGATACTCCTGGGCCACTCAGGTATGTGGTCATGGCATGTGTCAGTTATTAGGGACAGGTCCTTGTTTTTTTCCAGCATGTATGAATTGTTTGCTTCAGGTAACAACTTGCTGTCATGCAACACAGGGCATAGGCAATAGGAGTAAAGCTGCTTAGATTACACTGCTAACCTGAACCAAGCAGGTGCTTCACATGAAAATTTATCTGCATTTAAAAAGTCTTAACTTTGAAAGATCTTGCCCTAGAGTACTAAAATTATATTTTGCACTGCAAGCTACATTTGAGATGCTCACTCACTATGGCAGCAACTCCCAGCTCTGCAGTAGGCTTTATATTGCAGGTATGTAGGAAACAGCATTTGCAATCTTGGCATTGTTTGTATATCCCCTTAAACTACCCTAATAAACTAATTATTTTAAGGGAATGATTTAAAGATTTCGTTCTGGTGGTAATATAGCTTAGACAAGGCGAAAGATGACTTACAATCCACAAAGGTCTTGATGAAGTCCATCTGAGCTGTTGTCCTTAGCATAGTTGTTAGCAGGACACTAGCAGCTGAATTTTCCAGTCTGGAACATTCAGAAGAATCTGACTTACATGAGAAACATAGAATTTCTGGAGAGAACAGAGGCCACTCAAGAAGGTGAAGACGTCTCTTAGGAGTGTTGCTCAGATATAATAATAGTAAAGGGTGCTTAGGCAAATCTGCTTTCCTGGCTTCTGAGGCCTTGGTGATGTCTTGGAGTTTTACAAGTCACTGTTTTTATAGCTTTCTCCTGAACTAAAATGAAAATCCTTTGGGATCAAGCTGTTCTTGATAAACATCTCAGGCCTTTAAAAAATACTGCTGAGATTATTGCCCTTTAGTTTTTATGCAACCTGACTTTAGCATATACTGCCTTGTTTGGCTTCAGCTCTCAGAAACAGTAGAACAGTAGAATTGATGTTTTGAAGAAAAAATAGAATTGTCCAAAGCTACTCCCACAGCTTGGCATTAATCTCCAAATGGCTCTGGTTGCCCTGAGCTGCTTTTCTTTCTGCATGGAAAAAAAAATAGTAATCCAGGTCTAGTTATCAAAAGTAAAGTCTACTATTCAAAACACAGAGGCATCTTAAGTCCCCGGATGGTGTGAGTCTTGGCTGTAGCTTGCTTTGATTAAATACAAATCAACCAGGAGGTTTTTTCCCCTTTCTCAGCATCTCTTTTGGCAGAGCCTCCATCTGTGGTCAGTGTTGGAGAGCCCGGCTGCTGTTTCAAGCTGAAAAGAATGCCCACCGTGGGATATGGTGAATAGCTCTATTCATAAGTCATCTTGCCCTCCCCCTTCCTCCCTCCAGCAATGCACTCAGGTCTCCAGGATACTTGTGCAATCTTAGGTATAACATACTGAGTGGTGTGGAGAAGAGCACGGTACAGTCTGTCCTGAGGGATGGAAGCAGCACGTAGCTGCTGCTCATGAAGCACATCAGAAAAGGAGTTCATACATCTTGTTCTGTATTTCCTTGAGCGTAACCATGCTAGTTGCCTTCTCCAAAATCTGATTCTTTCCACTTATGCAGTATGTTGGCTCAATTTTCTGCCCTAGCAGGCTGCTTGTATGTGCAAGGAAAAGTCACATCCCCTTCTCTGAACATGGAGCCAATAATATGGGTAGCTGAAGGAAGTGCCTGCTGTGTGCCTCTTGTTACCTTGCTTGGCACAATAAGGCCTGCTGATCCTGAACTTGGGAAAGGATGACTTTAAGGATTTTAATTTTGAAAAAGATTCTCTTTATTTCACACTGTCATGAAACTTGAGTGTCAGAAATTTTGGTAAACAAGCAAGCTACTCTTTCTTGTTTATTTTATTAGCAGGGAACAAAATGTGAGATGTATGAGGGGAAAAAAACAGAAGATGGGAAGGGAGAGAATATACAGGAGTAGGAAAAAAATTTAAGAGGTAAAAATGCAAGTGAAACTTCATGAAACTATTGGTAATGGAATTATATAAGTAAACGTCAGTCCTGAAAAGAAAGACCTTCATAGTTTTAATTTTCTGACTAACATTTTTATTGGTGGAACAGCATTGTTTGACCATAGTGGAGGTCTTGTCCAGTCAGCTGTTTCTTTCTCCATTCATACTGTTCTCCTTTGTCCTTGTCCAGATCCACCAAGCTATGTTAATTTGTATTAGAAAACAGCTTTACTCTGCCATACTGCAGCCAGTTTTTCAGGTCATTGCACTTTCAGCAGAATGTAATCTTTCCTGATGATGCTTTACAAGAAACTAAGAAACTGCGGACACCTGAACATCCTCTCAATTTGTGAGTCTCTTGAACTATTTGTCTGTGACTTCTGTTGGCTTATGAATTGACACTTAAAGTATCCATATAGTTGAGTTGCTACTGAGAAAAGCTTCAAAATTTAAAGAAATCTTCCCTTTCCCCTATTTAGAAGAGGAAAATGTTATAATTAATCCTTTGTTTCTCAAAGGTGTGGGTGACCAAAAGTGAGAGTTCACTTTCTTGCACCCTTTATGTTCTCTCACTCACCAGGGAAGTAACTTAAGAAGGCTGTTAATGTCACTGTTAGGGTTTCAGATTGGAGATGTATTAAAAACCAAAAGTAAATAAAATTATTAATATAAATATATAAAATTGAGGGGCCAACACAATTTACTAAAACTGGACTCCCCATATCTGATCAAAAAAGAAAGGTGGCCACATACAACTAAACTTAATTATGCTTTACTCTGTCACTTAGAAACTTGACTGTTGGATGTGACACTCCTAACAGAATGGGCTACTCAAAACTGCACTGAGTTCATCCTGCTTTCTCCTTTTCACACTCTTATAGGCACCAGTACAACTGTATGTCTTGTTGGGATAGCTTTTATGCTTTGGAAGAGTTGAGGTATTGATAATGCACAATGGAGTCATCTGAAATATTGAAAGGGTTGTGCTACTGGGGAAGTAGTTGACCTGGAGGTCCAGGCTGCTACACAATTAGCTGCTTTGACTAACCAGGGTTGAGTTACAAACATCATTGGAGCTGTAGAGTTTCTCTTGGCAGTACCATGTGTCAGGTAAGGTAGATAGTGTTTAAAAATGACCAAATGATACAAACCTGAAAACCTGATGAACTTTTTCTTAAGACAGTTGTATCTGTCAGCTGAGAATGCATTTGGCTTGTGCTGCTATATTTTATAAATATACTTACAGATGGAATCTGTGTCCCATGTGACAAAGCATGAAAACTCTGATGCAAAGTTCAAAGTGCTGGTTTTCTTGACATCAGAAAGGCATCCTAGACTGGATTTCAGTGATGTGGTGATGATACTATGACAAAGTCCCAAGTAGTAGTAGAGAGACCAAAAGGCTTCTGTAGATGATTGTCTATGGCCACTGACTAACTGGGAAGTCTTAGTGCTGTCCCTGTTAGAGGGATAGTGCCATGGTGTCCAGATTGTTGCACAGTAGAGCAGTGATGATGCTAACATCATGGTCTGTCATATCTTACCAGGTACAGCAGCCCATCAAGGAGCATAGGTGCAGTGCTCCCTCCTTGCTCAGACTCCTGGACTGCACTGTTCATACCTTAACTTGACACATTAGTGACAGTGACACCTTGGAGCCGGGGTCAATCTCAGAGCCCTGTTGAGGTGAGCACTGCCCTGTGTCTAACAGGAGACAGTCCTAGTCTGGAAGAATATCAAAATGTGAGGAGAAAGTATTCATAAACTACCTGCTCAACATGTGCATTGTAGTTTACCTTGTATAAGGTTGTGGCACTTAACCCTTGAAGTAGCAGGCTCTAGGTGAAGTAGACTTTAGATATAATTTCACTGATAACTAAGGACTGCACTTGCTAACCCTTCCCTTCTTGTCACACTAATACTGTTTGCAGCACTTTGCCTTGCCTTTCATGTGGAATTGTATCCAAATAACCCTTACTTTAGATCAGGGTATCATCTAGTCCTGCACGAACTGAAGCCGTGAGAGGATTTTTGTGTGATGGATGTGCAATAGAAATACTAAGAAGCTTTCAGGATATTATAGTAAGGATGTCAGTTAAGCTATACCAAAACAAAGTTTCAGCAATAGATCTGCCTCAGTTCTCCTTTCCTCTCACAGGCAAGAAATGTCCTGTAACAGAAGCATGTGTTGGGTATTTCTGCTTCACTGAACGAGCTGCTCTGATGTTTTCTTAGGATTATATATGTTTCCAGGTGTAGTTCCAGTCAGATGACTGCACGTTAACTGGAAAACACGATTTGAAGGGATGGTGGGTGACTAGACACTGTTTTTCATCAAGAGTTCTGACTTCACAGCTGGGGAAAGTCATGACACCTGCAGACCCAACCTCCCCTTCACGACCCACCATTTACTTCCACAGGAACATGCTGAGGTCAGCTAGGTAAGGTGATAGAATCTACTGTCTCAAGACTAAAACTCCTCAAAGTAGGACGGAGGCTAAAGACAAAATAGGTTGTGGGTTGTTCCCCCCACCCCATGCTTGACACTGAGGTTTTTTCCTTTGACAGTCTAGGTGGTGTCCCTCCTGTCTCTAGTCAGTCAAACCCCAAGCCACTCCTAAAGGTTTGGCTGCCCTAGAACTCCTTGTTCTTCCCACACAGTAGCATTGCAGAAGCTGCCCCAGGTTTGTTCCTGCTTTCTATTTCACTGTGTGAACACTGTGTGCACTTGAGGAGTATCTTGTCATTTAGGAATCCACTTGACTTGCCTACGTCAAAGCTTCCCTGTGACACAACTTGAGTGCACCAGCACTAACAGGGACAGACCCTGTCTGATGCTAGATTTTGGGGAGTGCTGTAGCCTGCATTTCAGTAAGCTAAACTGCACTGAATTCTTGCCATTTGTGGGTTTAAATGTCTTTTCTGGGCACACTGTATCCCCTCACAATATTAGAGGATTTAAGTGGCGTTTCAGTGGAAGTGGCATGTTTCTGTGCTGCTTGACTTGTGTTTTAACAGAAAACCATTCTAAACAAATCCCCAGATAGAAGTAGTAGTTCACTAGTAGCTCGAATTTTAGCACAATGGGATTAGTGACTGAACAACTTAATAAAGTTATAGATTATCTAGCAGACTGCTTCAGTTACATTTTCTAAGAGCAATCCTGAAAAGGCTCCTAGCAGAGTACCAGTAACACTTTCCAGGTGAGAAAAGCATTACAGCTCATATTTTTGTAGACTGAAATACTGGTTTTAATGGCTTCTTAAACAGGTACCAATATGTGAAGAAGCCCTTTGATATTTTTGTCGTGTATGTATAAGCTAAGTTACTAATCCACTGAGTGATGCTGAATACTTTGATAACAAAAGTAGGCTTTTAAGTTGTATCTTTCTCCTTTGAGTTATTACACAGACCCAGACTTACTCTCCAAACTTTTCTCTCTGTCCCTTCTTCAATTTCTCTCAACTACAAGAAGAACTGTAAGTAAATGCTGAATGTTTCTGAAACCTGTTTGCTGATCCAAGCCATAGCTCTCCTTCCTGTAGCCACTTGGCTGCCATGAAAGCATTGGGTAATAACTAGAGAGCCAGAAACGCTTACTTCAGATGAACAGCATGCCTGAAAGCTGACAGGCTATGGGCTGAGCAGCTTTTATTTGGAAAATTTCTTCAGGAGTCACTGGGAGAAGTGAGTTTTCTGAGAGAACTGCTTTAAGACAAGCCTGGATTGCATAATCCTTGTTACATTTACAGAATGGCCTCTGAGGACAGCTGCATGTTTAAATCAATAGACATGTCCTGTAGCCCAGCTCTTTCCTATTGATGTCTTTGCACTCATGTGAGGATATACATGAGAGAGAAATACCTGTCTTTTGAGGGTGGACGAGGTTGGCTGACCAGCCAGTACAAGCATGGAAGACCTGACCGGTACCCGAAGCATACTGCAATTAAGCAGTTCCTTTCAAAGGCTTGTCCATACCTGCAGTGATCTCTTATTTTGGAAGTCTAAAAGTGTAAATTAACAGGGCAAGGCCTTAACAAGTGAAGTCCTGCCCTGTAGGCCAGGCTTTTTTCAAACAACTTGACCCAGTGTCAGTAACTGTAGTAAGTTAGAAAGCTAGAGACTGTCCTCCCCATTTACTCTGAAGACAACCAATTGTTTTTACTCTTATTGGCACCCCACTTAAACCATTGTGGGTAAGTCAGCTGCTCTTGGGTAGTTCACAGTTGCACATCTTAATTGCAAAGGGTGGTTATCTGTGTTCTTTCTGATATTGCCCTGTTTCAGTAAAGCAAAATGAAATCAGTAGTAGTGGATGTATCTGGAGTCCAAACAAGTTCATTTTAAAACGCCTTATAGCTAACTATGCACCCAAGACCCTGTAAAACTTCTGATACAAAGCTGGAGACTGGTGCTGAGGATTGCTCACCTCTGCACTAGACTTTGAACACTGCTCTTCTGTTTGCATTTCCTAGAGGTTCTTGAAAATGTGAAGCTAGCAACATATCAGACTCGAGTCTTTCCTCTGCACGCACACCAGGCTGGTCTGTAAGGGACATATTCTTCCTGCTTCCTTCAGTCATCTAGAAGAACACACTCTGGTGGAACCTGTCCAGTGTTTGAGCCTTAAGGCTGGTCTTGCAAAATGTTGTTGAACTCTGAAGCCACTGGCAGCTAGGCATGCTTATCCAAAGGACAGGATCTATGCTGAACAGCCAATGTTACCAGAGGAGAGAATTTCCTACATCACATTGAGGTATCACTTCCTACCACATGGGCTGAGTACTGGCTGCTTAACATAGAAATCCTGAAATTGGAGGAGAACCTGTGAGTTGTACAACCCTATAGCTGGAGAAATAGGAAAGCTGGGATGTGAAAATTCAGGGTGGGCTGGAGGTTAATCTGGCTAACCAGTGAGCTGTAAGGCAAGGCTTGCATGAACTCACATGGCTAAAGCTGCCAGAAGCAGTTGGGTACTGTGGAAAGAAATGTTGTTCCAGTTTACATAGTAGAAGCTTCTTAAGTTGAAAGTCACTAAAGAAATAAGCAGCTTTGGCTCTGATGGGGTAGGCAGTCTTTGTTCAGTTCCAATTTGTTTTCAATTGAGTTACTGTTTCATCAGTGCTGTCCTGTCCTTGAAACCTTGGCTCTTATCCAAGGAGGAAAGCTAAAAGTGATGGGGGGAAGAGAGCCTTTCCAAAAAGCATTGAAACAACAGTCCTGGTAATTGAACACAGTCACAGAAGTAACAGGTTTAGTATAAGAAATTTTCAGGTGTGTCTGAACTGTTGTGTGTTAGAGCCTTTTTGGGATGGATTTTGAATCTTGGTTTGAGGAATCTCAAATCCTTAGTGGATGGTCCTGTGGTCTCCTCTGGGCCACTTAAGAGCGTAATGGTCCTAAGCATATTTATGGCCAGTTATAAATCTTAGTGATTGTTGCTTCTTCTGGAACTGTAGTAGAAAAATAGAGATAAATGACTGTCCTTCCATAAAAAGATCTCTTGTCTGCCAAAATTCTTGCTGTCTGCCTAGTCTCCCTCTCATTTTGGAAAAATTAGTTATCTTCATTACAGGAGCTTTCCATATATAGAGCTATTCTTCAGCCCTGCTCTCTCATATAAATATGTGCATTAGCTCTCATTTAGCTTAATGCATCTGAGAGTAAAAAAATCTACTCCTTAAAACAGAGGAAGATTTTAAAGTTCCCATAGATCTGTCAATGCAGTGTATTTAGCACTGTTAACTCTCTTACAAGCTATACCCATGTAGCTTGTGCCTGTACCTGCTCATTGTGTAGGTTTGGGCCACCTGGACTGGATCCCAACCTGGATAACCCAATGTCAACTGGGTGCAGAAGGTCACATTTCAAGTTAATTTGGGATGAATCGGATCTCTGTTGCTTAGAGACACTTTCTCAAATAAAACATTTGAAAGAGGCTCTATAGGAGCTAAAAAGACACTTTAGATGAAAAATGAAATTTTCTCTTTGCCTTCATGATTTGACTTGTCAAACAGCTGCCTCTGGGCTAAGCAGGGGAGACTTTCAAGTCCGTGTTGGGTCTCCAGATGGACAAGCTTATTCTGAAATGGAGTTAATTGCTGTTTCCATTCTCCCTAGAGGTTTCTAGCCTGAAGGTCGAACTTTCTCCCTTCGAGACTGACTCTGCTCCAGTCAGCCTCGCTGGCAGTTGGACTTCAGGTTCAGTTGTCCATACTTGAAATACTTGCCCAAAGCTTCTGATAAGTTCTGGGAATATTTATTCCTGAAATAAGAACATCTGTGATACTGTTACCTCCATGCATATTTCTACCATGGTTTGGGCCTCAAACACTTGAATATCACATTTGAAGAAAATCTTGTCAACTGCAGTAAGAAAAAGGGTTGTTCTTAAAAACTAAGCACAAATCTAAGTTTTCTATGTGCCAGCAGTGCCAAGTCTGTCAGAATTCAAGGAGCATCTGGATGACTTTACATGGTTTAGTTTTAGCTAATCCTTTGAGGAGCTGGGACTTGGACTTCTGATAATCCTTATGGGTCTCTTCTAAGTTGAGATATACTATTCTACTTAATAATGTTTTCCCTGAGCCAAAGGATGCCTTTGCAATTGCCAATAATAAAAGCTATGCTTAGAGCATGCTCTAGGGTAGATGTATGTAATAGGTCTAGGTGCTGGAAACAGCTGGGCTCTAACAGGGTAAAGCTTTGTCCAAGGTAACTTTCTTGCAAGAGAACACACTAACTGCTCTTATCTTGTGCAGGCATGATTGACGTTAAGAATCTGAGACTGTGTTTCTAGCAAGCTTGAAGAAATTGTCCCTGCAGCTGTACTTGGTTCTGCAATATATATGTAGGCCACAGAGGGTAGCCCTTGTCTCTAAGCAGAAAACTGGAATTCTGTTTATTCTCAGAGCAGGTACAGCACGACTGTCTGTGTGCTATTCAGAAATAGAAAAGCCATGTAATTTTGAGAAAAGGAAGCAAGGCCCATTGCCCTTGTTGAGTGAATGAAGATGTAACATCTTGTCTGTGGCTGAAAGAGAGAAGGGACAAAAGGAAGGAAAAGAGACATCCCACAGGTGAATACGAACTGCTAAATAACTAAAACATGCACAGAGAGCAACTGTAACTAGGATAGTCTGGCTACATGGTTCAAATGTGGCAGCTCCTGCTCTGAATTCCAGTTCTGGGCTCCTCACCATAAGAAGGACATTGAGGTCCTTGAACGAGTCCAGAGAAGGGCAGCCAGGCTGGAGAAGGGGCTGGAGGGCAAATCATATGAGAAGTGGCTGAGGGAGCTGGGGGTGTTGAGCCTGGAGAAGAGGAGGCTGAGGGGAGACCTCCCCACCTCCACTGACCTCAAGCCAGGGGACAGGTGATGGGACAAGGGGAAATGGCAAGAAGCTGCACCAGGACAGGGTTAGATTAGGTACTAGAAAAAATTTTTTGAAAGAATTGTCAGGGCCTGGAACAGGCTGCCCAGGGAGGTGGTCAAATCACCATCCCTGGATGTGTTTAAAAAAAGGGTAGATGAGGTGTGTAGGGATGGTTTAGCTTAGGATGGGAATGGTTGGACTTGATAATCTTAAAGGTCTTTTCCAGCCTTGTGATTCTGTGAAGCAGATTTAACGTGGAGGTAACTTGACTTATAGACAAGTTCCGCCTCTTGCAAATGGTGACAAATCCTGGATTAACAAAGCTACAAGAGGTAGGGTCAGGTGTCCCTTTTTATCCTTTTTAGTTCAGAGTGAGCAGAGCTTACAAAGCCACATGGATGGTCACAGGCTGATTCAGACCAGTTCAGGGTACCTTTAACATCTAAAGTCAAGTTCAGGCAGCCGTATGTGTATAACATCCAAATTTGTCTCAAGGAAATGTTCTTATTTTTGTTATGGGGTTTCAGGAGGCCAGACAAAAGAATGCTACATACATGGACAAGCAGTATGGTTATATTTCAGCTGTATTGCTACCCCCTGTCCTTCTGATTACTCTGGAAATCTGCTTGCCAGTTGTGGGTAGGTTGGAAATGGTGTGTGGGTGTGGACTTCTGAACCAAACTGATGTGCAGAGTGGGTATAGAACTGTACAGCTGGAAGCCTGGCCAGCAAGGCAAGTAAGAGAATTGCTGATTGCTGTTGAAATAGAAATGCAAGCAAGAAGGCTATTATTAAGACATGGCTGGCAAAATAAATGGTGTCAGAGAACTGGGTGGCTTTGGGAGCTGCCCATGGAGAATATAGTGATGATTAAGGGAAAACTAGACAAACCTGAAGAGATGGACTAATGTGTAGTCTGGGTTTCCAAAGTTGACCAAATCCTCAGGAAAACCATAATTACCACTGAGCACCAAGGACTAGTTCCTTAGCTTGGCCAGGCTCATGTTTGTTCAAACTAGCAAAACTATATATCTACAGTGAGTGGGTCTGCAGTGTTCTTGTCAAGGCTTTTACTTCTAAAGGCAAATGCCTGAGTTGAAAGGAAGACAGAAATACTTCATACAGCTTAAGCTACAGGGAACTCCTGTACCATCTTTGTCTGACCTTTTACATGTTACAGGCCACACATTTTTCTGTCACTCTGTGGAATCTCATAACTTCTTTTGTTTAAAGCATCTCTTCTGAAGGCACCTAATCTGTAGATATTGAGGGAGACACTCTGAAATATACACCTCCTGGAGTACTACTGAAGGAGGGATCCTGCCACTTGCCTGGATGTTACATTCCAAAGTTTATTCACCATCTCTGCTAAGAAATTACACCACCTTTTAAACTATTTCTCTGGTTTAATCTTTACCTACCATTTCTTTATAAGCTTTTTGCCTTGTAGTAGCTTACAAGCCGTTTACCACCTGGCAGATTTTCTCATAAAGGTGCTGTTATTCAGTAACAGTGCAGTCAGTGCTGTTAGACGACAGTCTTATTTCAGAAGGAGGATCTGAGGAAGAATTCCACTTTTGGATTCAGTTTGGAGCATGTCTGGGCTTGGGAGGGACCAGGGTATGGCAAGAATGCAATTGGTCTATATTTCTTTGCAAAACTGAGTGGAATAGGTGAAGAATTTGTTCCGAGGAGCTTGGATATTTCCTACTACTCTGAAATTGTTGTGGAAAAATACCTACGGCTGCTAAACAGCTACCGCCCTGACAACAGGGGAATGGAGAACTTGGTCTGCATTCAAGCTGTATCATGTCATGTTTTAAAGGGACATGGCTAAATAGTTGTCTTTACTCTTTTGTTACTTCCCATTTACTTGTTACTGGTTTTACATAGTAGGTTATTGTTGCATTGAGTCTTTTTTTCCAGGTGTTTTACAATTTGCTTTCATGCCTGTGTTCTAGCAACAGTACTTTAAATTGTGAACTTCTTTTGGCAGTGGTGGCATTATGCAAGAATAAGCAGTTGTGTGTGTGTGTAAAGGTGCTTTGGCCTTGGTGGTTCTGCTGAGGAGGTGAATATTCAAGTTATACAAATTAAGCCATGGTCTTGCGCTAGGGAAATGCTGATAGACAAAGACAATAGGGGGTTGTTACAATTGATGTGTGCTGCTAAAGCAGAGGGAAGTACTAGCTAGTAAAAATATTGGAAGAAAGTGCTGAAACAGCGCTGCAAAGGCATCAGAGAGACTAAGTGGCCTTGTAGTGATGTTGAGTTTGACCTACTTTGCACTTCTCTTGCATCAGGCTGCTCAGTAAATCTCACAGTACTCTTAACAAGTCACCTGGGTATGCCCTCTTCCCTTTTCATGCTTTTTTTGACTTCTGTAAGCTACAATAATCACTGGAGCTGCTGTGAACTGATCACGCCTGCGTGGCCATTGGGTGTGAAGTAATTTGCATTATTTTGTTACATGTATCTTCTTTCCCTCTACTCCCACTTTACTTTCTTGCTGCAACTCTGCTGTTTAAATGTCAATCGGTGTGCCCTACACTGTCCCTGGTGAGATGGGCTGAAGTAAGGCCCAGTATACCAGTCTGAGAGAGTTATCTGAAGCATTTCCAAATTTGATGAATCTAGGAAATGTAAGGCTAGATTTTGTGTGCACATAGAATAGATGGATCCAAATCTGCATTAAACAACTTCCAATACGTCAAGAGTTATGGATAGGGCTAAAAAGGAGTGGGAAATAGGACAGATGTGGGTTTGATGCTGTCTGTTGGAAAGCCCAGCATGTGTTACTTCCAGAAGCTTTCTGCCACCATTTCTCTGATGTCATTTGCTCTGACTCAAGTGGCATTTAAACCTGACCATGTACTACTGAGATCCTTCGTTTCCCACTTTGCCATCTTTCAGACCTGGACAGCTCATCCTAAAATGGGTTTTGAGGGATGATGTTTCAGTTCCATTTGTTTGAACAAACCCAGCATTTGGCATCAGTGGTGACACCCAGTAAAGGATTTCTTGAGCTCCAAGCCTCTGAGAAACTAGTCTCCCTCAGAATTCATCCTTTCTGTTCAGTGCTGATACCTGTCACTGACACATGGTGGATGCAAACTGCATCTGCCTGCTGCTGAGTACTTGATGCAACACGAACCAAATTGTTATGATAATTCACCAGCACCCTGGTGTGTTTGCTCAGTGCATGTATCAGACACTGCCCTGGGTTTATTTTTATTTTGGATTTGTGTTTTTTTCCTTCTGGGGTGAAAACTGAGGAAGAGGCACCTTGTTTAGGGACAGCAGCCCCTTTAAAATAAGGCCAAGAGCTTATTTTTGGCGCACTTTCACTTCTGTAGTGTTTAAACTGTGTCACTGTTTTACATGACTAATAACTCTGCAATGGTCTCCTCTTTCATCTTCCCTTCAGTGGTAGCACTATGTACACAGTGGACTGTGTATTTTGGGAATGTTTTCCGCTTTGTGTTATTTAAATATAAATATGGGGCTACAAAGAGAAGGCTGCAGGAGAAGGTGATAAGGTCTTTGCTTACTTTCTGAGTGTGCGTAATGGCATCAGACTGGTCCTGAGGTTGATCCTGTCCTCTGTAGAGGACAGCTTTACCTTTCCAGAAAAACTTTAGGTTTCCACTTTCTTACACATCTGCAGCCCTGTCATAATGCCTAAAGCTTCACCTTTTCCTTCTATCTTTTTTGCTATCTTCACATACACTGATTATAAATAAAAGCATACTACTCAAGTCAGTGAAGTAATGCTGTAACTCTCCAGCTTTTTTTACTGCTCTTGCAAAAGAATAAGAAAATGTAATTTGTTTCACAAAATTCCATGGATATGCTCTTAAGGAAAATTTGTCTCGTCATTGCTTCTAAGAGAAATTTGGGAAAATTCTGTCACCATTTCTCAATTTAAATCTCAAGCATTTGGACATAAAATATCAAGAAACATCAAACCTGATCAGTATAAAACAAGAAATGATATGCTAGTTAGTCAGCAGAAGGGAGCTTGCTTGTGGTAACTGGGCTTTCATAACTGCTTTCCCCCATGGCTGTGAGTTTGGCTTGAGTTTTTAGCTTTTGTTAACTACTTTTGTATTTAGTGGGGGTAAGTAGGCTTATATATTTTTTTTTTCCCTTTAGGCAAACATGGCTGGCTAGATCTCAACCAGCTTCCCATCAAAGAATAACACCTGCATGGTAGTGGCACGGCTGGAGGAGAGGTGGGGAGGCAGAATAGTGTTCAAAGAACTTTTAGCTTCACTTCAGAGAAGGAAACCAACCCATGTAACATGCAAAAGTAATGAGTTTTATTAGCTTTTAATGTGTTTCTAAACATTTCCATCATCCCTCTACACTTTCAGACACAGCTTGGCAATAAATCAAGGTAAAAGCAAACACATGCATGCAAGCTAGCCATTAGGCTGAAATAGAAATTAAACACTGAAGGCAGGGGGAGGCAGAGTACAGAGTTTACATCAGTGAGGTTAAGGAACAGGCAGACAAAACATTCAGCAGCAGGGGAATACATCCTGCTTTCATTATGGACAGATCATAAGCCAGCATTAGAAATGGAAACTTGTTGATTGCAGTAGCCAGCTACAGGCAAGTGAGCTGCATAGGTTGTCTGTCGTGCTTCATGGCTGAGAGATCTGCTGGGGAAGTGGTAGTGCTCAGCTGGGGTTTGTAATGTCAGCCTGCTCAAGGTGTCTGCAGCAGAGCCCCTTGCTGGCTCAGCCTCACTTCCACCCCTCATTCAAAGGAGCAAGTATCGGAGCACTTCTCCTTTGCTGTTTCTCCCTACTGCTTTGCTAGATGTTGGCTGGTGCTAATCAGAGCTTAATGCTATAGAGGTATTATTTGCTTTGTATTGCTTGGGAGGAGGATTTTAGGTCAGTATTTGCTGCTGCTTTAGTTTAGTAGTGCAGGTCAGTTGTAGGTGCCCATTAGGTGCAGTACTGCAAGACAGTGAAACCATGAAAACTGAAGTGATGGGGTGAATTCAGAAGGTTGAAAGGTCACTCACCTTTCACTATCTGTGCACTGTCCTTGTGCTGAAAACCTAATTTTTCTTTGGTAGTCACCTTGAAGTCATCCCATATTCCTGACTTCAGTTAATAGCTTCTGGGTCTCCAGTAGCCTAATGGTCCTTTCTGTCCCTTAGAATCTCTTCCCCAAGCATAGATCCATTGAATTAGTTGGATGCAATTTCTCTTGCTTAGAAAAGTTGATAGGGGGTAGTGAAGAGGAACAGCCCAATCACTTATGCTTTTATAATTTTCTTTTAGCTATTTTATCAATCCCATGTGATAGTCTCCACTTTCAGAAGTATTTTGAGAACAGTGTATTGACACAGACCTGGTCACAATGTACTTACAGCCCAGGCCAGTGGGCACAATGTGCAGGAAACTTCAGTGACCTACTAGGGGCAATTTGTCAGGCTAAAACTGGGCTGAGCCAGGTCACCAGGACTCTTGTTCAATATGGTTTTTAATAATAGCCGCTGTTGATCTGGGAGCCTGCCCTTGCATATTCTTACGGTATTAGCAGATTGAGCTCTAGTAGGTTGAACAATGTTATTTTGCTCATGCTTTCTCTAGCTCTCTGTTAGCCAGAGGAGTTATCCTGCCTCCCAAGGGCAGCTAAACTGGATGTCTTTAGCCTTGGTGTCACAGTTACCAGACCAGCATCTTCATGCAAAACTGTCTTCAGTAGGCTCAAAAGCCCCTCAGATGTTCTCCTGTTAACGAAGCTGTGGATCTCCTTAAAAGTTTTCACCCAAAAGTGTCTGTGCTGAACCTTTACTGCTTGATACCACCTGAGGCATTAGTCTAGTGCTAATGTTAAGTTTAAGGCACTCCCTTATTTTATTAGCACTGGAGTTTCAGGCTGATGAAAGCTTTATTTCCTAGATTGGAAAAAGTAGAACTCATGGGGTTTCCAGCCACAGCCTGTACTATATTTAGAGTGTCTTAAATCAGTGTAAGCTCTAGATTTGAAGGGGTTATTATAGAGTGTGTGTATGTATTTATATATGTGTGTGTGCTTGTTTTTTATTGTGGAAGACGAGTCAACAGGGATTTTGTGGTTCTGTTTGGCAATGATGAAGTAATTAAAGTGCATTTTGAGGAATGGTGGGGAAAGAAATGATGAGAGCCAAGAGGGAAAGAAATGAAGGAGGTTAGGGAGTTATTGAGAATAATTTACTAATCCTTCTTTCCCTACTTCTCTTGGAAATCTCAGCCTTTACCTCACAAAGGTGGAATGCTGCCAAGGTAAAGAGAATCATTAAGATTACACCAACCCCATCTACACTCCTTGCTGGAATACATTAAAAGCCAGAAGAATACCCAGACTGCCCTGGAAGGTTCTAAGCGGTTCCCGTAGTGACTCACCCAGAAAGATTCCCCCGTTGTCCTATATTTTCCAGCCTGTTGGACAAATAAGTACTTTGCAGGATATAAGTGTGTATACCTATGTATGTATGCCATAGCAACAGAATTCATAATGGTTTAGGGGTTTCCATGTCAGGCATCTAGATTAAGTGCAGTACTCCATAGTGACAAAGAGATGCCAGCAATACTCACAGTACTGTCAGCTCTGAATATTCAATCTTAAGTCCCACAATTTTGGGAAGTTGGTTTCCTTTTCTGAGGTCTTGAAATTTGCCTTCATGTAATTAGGTGAGATGCTGAGAATTTATTTTTCTTTCCAGTCTTATGAATCTCCAGCCAGGTTTCCTCCTTTGGGGATAAGAAGCATGAAGTGACTTCCCCTTTTGCCAATGCCAGATATTTGAGTGTGTACAATTCCAAATTAGCATATGCTTATATTTCTAAGTGTATTTACCATCTGTCTGATCAGCTGCCAACTGGAGGTAAACACACCATCAATATACATCTGTAAGCAGGCGTACAGTGTCCCATGCAAGCCCTGCCAAGGGGCAAGTGGAACATCAGGTCACATGTACTGTTACGGAGATCTGCAGTTGCTGGACACAGTGGAGCAGCACGTAGGTGTTTGGGGAAATAAGCCTTTCCAGCAGTAGGGAGAGTTGTGGGAAAACCAAGTGCAGTTCAAAATTCAGGTTGGATCTGACTCTGTTCTGATGTGATTAATGTACCACAAACCTCACTGTTGGGGGCAGTGAGAACAGAGGAATTCTGTGCCAAGCTGTTCCTTTTTTCATGTCCATCAGGGAACTGATTTCATTTCAGAGTGCATCTCTGCTTTCTGTTGCCAGCCTGGTACCAGTTGAGCACAACCAGTTTTGAAGAGCACCTTCAGTATGTAATACCCAAGTAATAAGGGCACTTCATGCACTGCTGTGGGTGCAGGAGATGTGCAGAACATTTGCAGACTGCTTGCTGTGCATCTGAAGCTCTGAGCATGCTGCAGTATAACCAAGGAGAAGAAAGAGCAAATAATTAAAAGCAAGCTCCTCTTTTGATGTATGGTGGGCAGGGCCTTTGTCCAAATATTAGTTTCAGGTTTTGAATTTTTGTGTTCTTGTCTGCAATTTTTGCTGTAATATCCCGATATTTCATCTGTATTGTGAATGAGCTTGGCTTCTTGCATGGAAAACTATGACAAACTCTTGCCTCAGACATACATAGTTAGACAATTAGTAGAAGAAAGAGGGAGGGGAAGGTGGGGAAAGAAATAGGTGTGCTGAGCCCTGGAGCTTTCCTGTACTGCATATATAATGTCTTCTTTCCTTAGCAACGGGGGAATTTACATACATACATCCTTCTGAAATCTCCTTGTGTGTGTTAAGGTATCACCTCTGTCGAAGGGTTGTTTTTTAAATTAATAATTTGCTACTTTGTGTTTATTCTGTGCATGCCAAGGGTTTGAGTCAGAGCTGTGCAGTCAGGTTCCCCTCAACTGGCTCTGATTAGAGGCTGAGTGATGGAGCAGGGAGTCTGGAATGGCTCCAACTGGATTCCATGATGTCTCGACTTTAATGTAGTTAAAATATCCCAGACCTGGTGCTGTAGTTTATTGCAGTGGACTTTCACCTTGTCTTTGGAGCTGTGGAACGCACAGCTTTCTACATCATTTTGCTACTTACATACTTAAGGTAAATTAATTACCATGATTCTTTTTGGAATACCATTACTAATTATGGTAACTCCACAGTAGTAGTAGATGACTACTTTCATTCATGATTTCAATTAGTTCATTAATGGAGACTGTCCAGCTTCCATCCTTGATTACCCTTCCTATAGAATAGTTGGTTTCATGTTAGATGTTACCACTCTTACTAATAAAATGATTTGTTCTGAGAGTTAGTGTATATTGAATAAACTGATCCCACCTAATTTATTCTCTAAAATCACATTATTCTTGTGATTTTGTTTTTTATGCAACTCATCAACTAACTCAGGGTTGCTGCAGAATGAAGTTTTTAAAAATAACACACAGAAAAAGTCCTCTGTGTTTGTTCTTAGAAAATCATATCCCCTTGTTAGTGTGTTAAATTATATTTAATGTAAGAAGACTCAGGAATCTCTCAAATACTGAAAAAGCATTTTAGCACAGGGATTAATATTTTTAGGAGTTTAAAATTTTCTTGCTGTGAGAGGTAAGGTAGAAGCTGTGTTTAAAACAAAACTACAGAGCAGATCATGACAATCTGAGATCATATCTTTTCTTGCTGGCAGTATTAACCCATTAGATACTTGGATTTTTACTATTCAGCCAGTGCTCGTTTACTTTTTGTATGTAATTAAGAAAAGTACTTTTGCACATTCCCAGCTTTCAGTTGAATTACTTGAATCCTTAAATTACACATGTGTTTCAGTCTTGCTGAATTAGGATGGGAATCTGAACTTTTGTCTTTTCATACAAACATTTTACTTCTGTGAAAATTTGTACCCTGGCAAACTCTAGCTTGAAGGAGTGGGGTAGATGTTAACACACGTACTGATGAGTTGTGAGAATTCATATGTACCTGTGTAGGCCTAAAGGCAGTGTGTGAGTGGTGCCAGATGTGGATGTCTGTATATAGAGTGAGGCTTTTAGTCTGAAAGATCTGGACATCCGATAGTTCTGGCTGTTGGAAATCTAGAAGCTTAGAATCTGTCCAAAGGATTTCAATTGGTGAACTGACTTAAAATTTTGTACTTCACCTGACTTCAACTCCCTTGGAGGAAATCACTGAGGCTCAAATTGGTTTTGTTTTATTTTAAATAATGATATGCACATGTTTTTAAAGCCTGCATGCACATATTTGTAAAGTTAAGACCTAACTTCTTTTGTTAAGCAAGACCCTAATTTCTGTTCCAGCTAGTGTATTTAAACACACAAAAACATTTGTTTTATAATAAAAATTGTCATGGCAGGGAAAAATTCAGTTGTCCTCCCCTAGGCCCATATAGACACTTGCATGGGCTGACCAGGGCCTCACAGTATTAAAGGCATTTGGCTTTGAAATAAAACAAGTGTGTTGCTGATGGTGTGGGTGTATTCTGCTGGTGCCTATGCTGCATGTTTGAATGACTGCATTAATAATACTTGACAGGAATCATGCAGATGGATTTGGGAGTCAGTGCATTTTGGGGATGGTTTATATATTCCTCAAGAGAATTTGTAGTACTTGGGTGTTGGTAATTCACCTTCACCTGGGTTTCCAGAGAAATACATGGTATAGTTCATTGCATTTTATTTCTTGGCATGCAGCATTGATTTGAGGGCTCTTTTCACAGAATCACAGAAAATGTAGAAAACCACACAAGATACTTCAGCAACATCTGTGGAGGATCCATACTTCTGGTTTTTAAGCAGTAGGGTTTTTCTTTTTGTTGTAATATTTCTCCCCACAATGCCTGTATTTTGGTCCAGCTGTAAGACTTTTCATATGCTACCTGGACCAAAGCCTCTTGAGGTTGATGGAAAGAGTCCTACCAATTTAAGTGGGCTCTAGATGAGTCTTGTCTTTCATGAGAGAACCTCCTCCTATTTGCTGTCATTCTCTCCTCTTGTTTCTCACTGCATAAATTACAAGGTCGTTTGCAGTCTCTGTATTTTGTTGGAGGATGTGTTTAACATATGGAACTCTATTCAGCTAGTTCACTGTCTCCCTTTGTCCATGCTAAAATGCTTAAGGGAAGTAGCATTCTCTACTGAACATTACTGAAGAGGTGACGTGTAGGACCCAGTGGCTGATGTCTGATTTCTCTGGGTTTAAAAGTTAGCCAGACTTCAGAATGGAAACTTTTACAAATGTTATGCAGGCATGAATGGAGGAGCAGTGTATACTCACTATATTAATTTACTAATGCTCCAAGGGATTCTCTTCTCTGTAGGGCAAATGACATTAATTATATTGAATTGCTGTATAGAAATCTTTCCTATATCTGTAAGAAGCTGAGATTAAAAGGATAAAGCTACTTTGAACTGTGTTCAGAATCTTTGCTTGTGTCTTTAGGCTAGAATTTCACCTTGAAAAGAGTAAAATTTCCTCAATCCCTGTCTACTTGGTTTCAGTAGTCATAGTATTAACTTCTGAAAGGTAAGTGGTGGCCCTGTTTGGTGTTATAATGGATGTAGCCTACTCAAACCAGTGAATCACTACATGTGCTTCCCAGTAAGTGTATGTCTAAGGATTTTAGCTATTTAGAAGTCAGATGTATCTGTTTTCCTTCCCTGCTTTATGGAAGTGGTTTGAGTTCTTGATTCTTTTTGTCAGTGAGCACTGTTGTAAGAATGAGCATGATGACCCAAGTCCTTTCTAGTTATGTGCTGTTTCCACATCCAGATTCAAGCATTAAAACTACCTACATGAACTGGTGTTATTGGAAAATAGTTAAAATATTTACTGAACAGATTTAAAAGCTTTCAAACAGTGCCAGACAGCATGGGATTTCTTTCTATAGTTGGAAAAATTAGTTTCTTTTAATAACTAATAACTGAAAGCAGTAGGAGGTAAAATGGATAATAAAATTATATTTTCCTAATTCTGTGCATGACTGTTTGATATTTATTTTTTAAAGAAAAAGGCAGCTTGCTTTAGAACAGAATGTAATGATTATATGTGAATATGAAGCTCTTTACTATTTATAACCATGGAAATCTGTCCACAACCATTTTACTTGAGCAAAAGAAGGTGGAACAAATAACCAAGGTCACTGTGCTGGTTTTAGCTGTGATAGAGTTTATGTATATGTAATATCACTGTAATACCAGTGATAGCTTTAAAACTTGACTTTTGTAATCTTAAACTGTGTGGCTGTTCTGACAAATTGGAAAATGTATCCTCCAGAACCTCAAAGCATTGACACAATTATCAACTGCTAATATTTTCTAATGCTTAAAATTTTTCCCTGGGCAGTAATATTTGGTGCATTTTTGGTTATTTGGCCTTTTGTAGGCTAGTCAGGCATTGTTTGGCTTCTTTATTAGGATAGCATCCCATCTGTCAAATTATGAGTTTTCTTGCAAAGAATTATCTATCCACGACTGTCCCAGCTTTATTTCCCCTCCTGATGTCTTCTGTGGCTTAAATCAGCATGTGTATCAAAGGCATCAAGTCTGGTCACCATAGCAGATCTCTAATTAGGCAGTGTTCTACTGAGATGCCCTTTCAAAAAGCTGGGATCAAAGACACTGCTAAGTGACTTCTGAGAGCGGTGGCCAGTGTAAACTTCCAACTGAAGTCATTGACTTTAGCATAAAAATAAACTCCAAATGTTGGTCGTACAGAAGTGTCACATCTTGAGACAAGGAGATAAAAGTACATTTTGAGGGGGTAAAAGAGCTCATAAAACATGAGGGTTTTTCTTTTACAATGGGGAGAGATCAGGTTTTTCAAGTCCTGTGTAGTTTAGTCAGAAGTTGCTGAATACAGGCGTGCAGTTTCCAAGGGGAGTCAGGCTGGTTGGTGGGCATTCTTAGCGTGGAGTTAGATGCTGTGAGGTCTTGCCTTAGATACCACAGGGTTGGGTTTTGGTTCCTTTTTGGGTTTGGGGTTTTTTTTCCTTAATGGAAAAGAATAACAAAAAAACCTGCATTGTGTTGTCATCTCCCCAACCCAGAAAGAGGTATTTATCCCTTTTTCTGCCAACAGGTTATTTATATGACCATCTCTTGATCTCCTTCAGCTTTGAAAGCCTGTAAAAACCTGATCATGTTTTTTTAGCAGATAATGTTACACAAATGCAGCTTTGGTGTCTGAGCAGCATAAATACTGCCTGAACTAGGAGTTACACTGATTTTAAAGTTACACTTATTTAAGGATGCCCCAAGAACTTTGTGTGTGGTTCTAGAGAGTATGTGGTTATGACCACAAATGTTATCTTTAAAGGAATATATTTCTTACAGAAAACTAATTTGGAATAAAGTAAATTGAGTGATTTGCAGTGGTGTGGATAGAAGTCTTAATTTTGGGTGACAAACTGCTGATGCTTATCAGAAAATAACTGGTTTGGTTTCCAGCTGAAATCTTTCCTGTGGAAAACCAATTATTATTGTTGTCTTTCCTGCTTATTCCTTGCTGCAGGGTGGCATACCCAAGATATAGTCTATGAAATTTTTAAATAATCTGCTGAATCATTAAAGTATTGTGAGAAAACAAAACAGGAGGATCAAGAGGCTGATCTTTTAGAGAAATATCTGTGTTAGGGACAGGGTAACACCTGAGAGGTACTGAATAGCCCAACTGAAATCCCAGGAAATAGAAACTGCTTAGGTGGTGCACCTGCTGTCTTCAGTACCACACTATTTTCAGTGGGACTTAGTTTCTTCCCAGCATCTATCATAGTTACCTTCAGGCCTGAACAGAAATTACTGCTTAATGCTATTTACAGCTCACTCTATCCTTTACTGCAAGAATTCTCAACCATTCCAAGTGTCTGGGATTGTCTACAGGACGGAGTGACTTTAATTCCTTCTGTTAAGAACTGTCTTCCTTATCTCTGGGACCTGATTCTAGTCCTAAGGTTCAAATAAATAAACCTATAGATCTAAAAGGTGCCACATCAGTAACATCACTAATCACTTGCCCTTTGTCCTTCCTGAGTGAAACTGTTCTAGCAAGCTCTGTGTGTTTATGAGAAATTGTGATATTACACTTTTTTCACAGCATTGCAAGGATTAATTCTGTGGAGGTAGGATGGTAATGAGAAGAGAAAATTGCTGGAGAAAGAGTTTAATAAAAGTAGGTGCAAATGTAGTCTGTCAGATAACAGATGTCTTCATTGCTGTTCTTGGCATGTGGTTACCACAGCAGGTGATGCAGCTCCTCTCCTCTCTCTGGAGAGAAGAAAAAATAATTAGGATTTCTACTCTGTTGATTCAGAGATTCTAATTTCAGTGGCTTAAATCTCCCAAGGCATTCCTGTCTTTCAAGATCTACTCAGTGGATTTAAAGCTCCTGGAAGTGGTGGCAGAGAACCATGAGGAAGAGGAAAAAGAAAAGGGCATCCTGTGAAGTTGATGGAAATATGTGATGACATCATGGTTAAAGGTCCTCTCAGCAGAAAAGCCCACAAGCAAGAGAAACCTATCAGCAGTGTGCACAGGCTAGTATGTCTAGTCAGCTGGCTAAGTTAAATCATGTTGAAAACAGGCTCTCAATGGTAGAAGACTATCCACTATGCAGTTTAAAAGAGGATTTGAGAGAAGTTATTTGAACTACGGAGGCTTTGGCTGAGAAACAGTGAAAGAATTAAGAAAAAGCTGTTTCTTACCTTTCTATTTTTATCACTGTTAGCAGATGGGAATTTTCTATGGACAATTTTAATGAATCTTTTTCTTAAACTGCAGTTGCTGTAGTGTCAAAATGCCTGTGCTTGGTCAGTCTCTTGGTACTTTCACTGTAGTGAATAGAAGTATATTTTAAATCTGTTTAGTATATCTCTTTGATCAGCTTTCTCCATCCTTTATTTCTGCTCATTTTGCTCTACAATTAGAACATCTGTTGGACTACACTTTAAGTATTTGCCCCAAATCATAGAAAAATCATAGAAAAAAAGAACATAGGATTCCAGGTCAATGAATTGAAAAAAGCTGGTTTTCAGTTAACTCAAAGTGCTTCGGATAAGATTCATCAAGCCCTTTGGTAAGCTGGGCAGTAGATCCATAACATTACTACTAGTGTTGTAGTATAAATCGTAGTCAAATAGATGGACTTGACTCATTGTACTTCCTGGTTTTTCCTATGTTAAAAATGTCTTAAGATATTGTCCCATTCCTTTGCTGATGTTGCCCTTAAGCTTCATCTCAGGTGTCACCTGTTAAGGCTCAGATACATAACTTTCAGACAGAAAGTACGTTCTGAAGTTGTGAATGGCCATGAGCAGGAATGGGTCAAAACAGGACTTTAGTGAATATATTAGTTTAGGATACAGATGAAGGTCCTGATGTGCAGTTCCTTATTTATGGTGATGATTCACAGAAATCCTTTCTTAGATATAGCAGGGGAAAAAAATTACCCTTGTCCTATTTCAGCAACTTCCTTTTTCATGGAAGTCCATGCACTGATGCTGCTGTCTTGAAAAAGTGGTGAGTAAACTGGACCCCAGGCTCTAGTAGCTCAGGCTGCTCCCTATGTGTTGCAGGTGCACCAGGGGAACCACCGCTCGCTGGCTGCCCACAGAGGTGTTCGGGTCCCTTAGCCCCTCTGTGATCTTCGTTTCAGGACCGCGGTGGGGGACAGCGCCCGGGGGTGGCGGGGCTCTTCCCCACAACCTCCGGTGCCTTGGCTTACCAGTGCCCACACCCGTGTTCCTTTTGCTCTTGGATAGATTAACGGCTGCTGAGCAATGGTGTCTCTACATGAAGCTCTTGTATGGCTGGTTGTCGTGGTTTGCCCCCCGGCTGTGGGCCGAGATCCACGCAGCTGCCTGCTCCTTAAAGGAAAAGAGCAGGGGAAGAGGGAAAAAGGGGGGAAACAAGGGAAGGGAAAAGGAAGGGGAAATAACTCCAAACCCAAGAAACTAAGAGGCCCGTGGGTTGGGATAAGGAGAGTTTACTAAGAGAACAGAAAGATCAAATATCCCAATGCTAACAGGACTTTAGAGCAAAAGAAGATGAAACTCTTGATCCCCAATGCAGTTTCTCCCCGACCCACACAACTCAGGCCGTACCACCCAGAGCTGTCCCGGAACCCGACCGTCCCCCCAAGCAGCACGCGTCCCGCCACCGCCCCTCTTCTTCCTCCCCTCAGCCCCCCGTTCTCCTGGGCAGGACGTCATTGCCATGGAATACTCTCTTTGGCCCATCTGGGTCACCTGTCCTGGCTTCGCCCCTCCTTTCTCATGGATAGAGAAATAGGAAGAAGCTGAGAAAGTCCTTGACTGTCTGACTGCAACTAAGAACATCAGGGTGTTCTCAGCACTGCTTTCATTTTAACTCCCAAACACAACATCCCATCAGCTGCTACAAATGGAGTTAACTCTATCCTGACTGAAACCAGGACAGTGGTGCAACCTGGTTCCCGTTTCCTCTCCTGTTTGAGCGTTGTCCTTGATGACTTTGTGCTGGAAGCACGTGTGTAAGGATTATGTGTTGATAATTCTGGAGTCTTCTGCAATTTATGGGAAAGGGAGCTAGTTGGAAGGGTGGACATTCTTTAAGGTATAGAGTCTTTAAGATATAGAGTTTTAATTTAAAGTTAGCCTGTGTGGACAGTTTAGAAAGTATAGTACATCACTACTGGCCTGGACTAACATGCAGAGCTTGTCTTCTGTTCAATTAAACCAGGCTACACTAGCTGCTTCACAAAGAACTGTGTGTAGACAGCTGTGGAGTAGTTTGAGGTTGTTCCCAACTCAGTATTCACTGGTTGATTTCTGAATTGGCCTATGAGGAATTTAAAGTTTTTTTTTTTAAAAAACACTAGCCCTATTATAAAATCCCTCTTTATACCTATAACTATTCTCTGTATCCATTAATCCAGCCCTTTGGAGCTTCAGTTAGAATGGGAAAAATAAAGAGGTTTTTATGGGGGGGTGGAGGGGGAAGGCTTGAATATGTAAAAATGTTTTTTGGGGGGAGGGATGATTGAGGGAATTCAACTTGCTCCTAAGGTAAATCCTTGCAGCATTTTGTGGTACAACTCCAATGCTCAGTGACCTTGGGTAAAGTATGACTGCCTGGGGTGAAATGCAGACATGTCTGAGGGTTGAGGAAAAGTAGTGCCTTCCACCAAGCGAGGGACATCTTGACAGTCAGCTATAGCCTATTACAGTTCTCTTGTTAGTTATGCTGATTGTGCATTACCTTTTTCCATGAGCCCAATTTATTGAGGGTCTAATACCATATATTTTTATGCTTTTGAGTTCACCAGGTCCAGCTGCAGAGGCAGATTAGTGTTCACTATTTTAGTCTCAGTGAAAAGCTTCAGCCCCCTTCCATGTCTCACCCTTTCAGTGCATCTGCTTCCTGCAGCACCACAGTCTCAACTTTCATGTGGCTGCTTCATGTGTGGCCTCTCTTACATAACAATTCAACCAGAAGGTTGTTGCTCACTTCTAGGTATCCTCCATGTCCCTATTTTGTACTGAGTCTGTGGGCTTTGGTTAATTTTTCATTAAATCTGCTGTTTTCTTTTTGCTGTCTTTGGCAGACAATGAGAAATGCCATGAAAATGAATCTTAAATTTTAGGTCAAAATTTTCCCTTCCATTCCAGGACACTCTGTTCCAAAAATTATGAGGTTTTGATTCTTTTTCATTAATGTTAATCCCCAACATATGTCACTTTCTTCATAAAATTACAATAAAACGTTGTAATAGGCTTGTTTTTGATGGGGAAAGAAACTAAACATGGCTATTAGTTTCCACTGGCAACCTTTTGGAGATAGACATGTGTTTCTATTGACTGTTCCCTGTTGTTACAGCATCTGCAACCCTCTTAACGATTTTGTAGCTAAGCTAATGAAGCACATCTCCAAACCAGTATAGGAATAGCCTATAGTGGTGTAGTTATGGCTCTTTGAGAGATGTTTCCTAAGCATTACCCTTGGTTTGCCTCCTAGGGGTGGTGTTATCTCTTCCTAGCCCATTCCTCTGCTTGTCTTTTAAAATATACCTGTGATTGGTAGTGTATTCTGTTAGACCTTTTTGTATTATGAGTCCTGAACATGCCATAACTTGTCAAACAGAGGGTTATGCAGAACTGGGACCTTGTTCAAGCACAATCAGAGTGTAGGCAATTAGCACCTCACTACCAAGACTGAAGTGTCTTGGTAATGCACAGAAGTGCAAGTAATGCTAAACTGTGGGGAGAATTTTAGAGTGGCAAACTGCTGAGAGGTTTCAGCAACAGCCAATGGTGATACTCAAGTCTTTACATATAAAATTACACTTTGAAGCTAGTGCTTATATACATTGACAAGGGAGAATATAGTTTAACTTTTTCTGGCCTACTTTGACCCAAGTTTCACCAACAACCATCTTTCTCACCCTTTGTAGTTTGACATATTCCTGTGTTTCATGTCTTCAGTTCTTGGCCCTACAGGTGTGCTGCAAGCCACATACTGCTCTAGTGCTAACACAGTGCAGCTGGAGGAGGGAAGCTTTTAACAAGCCTGAAGCAAAATCTCTTCACTCCTGGGGGTTGGCAAGTGGGAAGGGAAATGAAAATTGAGCTTGGGTTCTGTGTGGTTTCTTGTTTTTCCTCTATGAAGATACAGTCAGGTCACTGAGTGGTGCATTGGCATGGGGATTTGCTGCCAGGTAAGAAGACCTGAGGCTGGCTGCAGGCCAGGGAAACCATCTGTGTTGCATTTGGCCACAGCAGCAGAAAATCAGCATGCTGGAAGCAAAAAAGGCTGACCAAACATTTTGGTGTAACCTGATTGAAATCACTGGTATTAGGTACAGGATGATCTTGAGGCAAATTCAGAATATGTGAATTATTTGAGCTAGAACTTTCTGAACACTGAGCAAATGTTACTGTGTCAGCCCAATTCCCTCTTAGGGCAGGCAAGTATTATTTACTGACTGGAAAATTGAAATTTCAAGGGCTTCAACCTCAGTAATCTTGATATAAACTGGAACTAATTCTGGTTTTGTGGTGTTACTCCTCATCTGTGCTGGTGTAGGTGAAATTTGAAAGCAGCTTTTCCTTTTTTGCCAGGGAGAACTGGGACAGCTTACACAAGCAGATGAATCTCCAAGAAACAATGGTGTGGTACCTGTTGATATTGGCAAATGTGCTCAAGTTTCATTCAAAATAAGGAGCCTTATTCATTGTTGCTGTGCTTATTCTGCTGATGCAACCTCTGCCTGATTACTGTTTGCTGGCTTCAAAATGTAACAGGTCCACAAAAGCATCTCACAGCAAATAAAACGCTAGGCACTAAGAAAAATGTTTTAAAACTACATCTGAAGCCTGCTGGAATTTGCATTAGATTCTTTTTTAGTTGCATCAGCTGGGACTCTATTGTGACTGCTTGACACTTACCATTTACTAATGCTGAATGGAATACTAATTGAGAGAGTTTTTAATAGAGATGTCAACTATTCAAAGGACAGCGTTTGACAAATGCTGGCAAGTATTTTTACAACAATTATTTTATATGAAGCTTTCATGTAGAGAAATCCCAAGGTGCTTTACATTAATCTTTTTTAGGGGAGGGAGAAAAAGTTACAATTTGTTCTTGCCTTTAATCATTTGAAACCCTCTGACATCCTGTCTGTCACGATAAACGTCCACTTTTGAGATCTGTCAGAAGAAAGAAAAGCTCCTCTTCCATGTGCAGAGTATTATGGAGCAACCACTTGCTCCATAAGGCAGGCAGACAGTTTCTGTGGAGTTTTTGCCTCTGTTGTTAATGATTATATTCTCTTTGTGTTTAGAACTAACAGTGGATAGATGGATTTCTTTTAGCTGTTACATGAAATCACATCTAAGATACAACACACACAGTCCTGCTTAAATACAGAATGCATCAAACACTGGAATTAATTTCACAAACAGCTGATTGGAAATGGCTATGAAAATAGGAAACAAAAGAACATCGTCCACCACCCCCTGAAATTCAAATGTCACCTCTAATGAGAACCATAGTCAGAGCCTTGTAAGATTATGCTATTAAAGAGCAATAAATTAGTGAGCTTTTCTATATATAGCTGTGTCCTGACCTGTAAAAACTCCATTTAAGCAAGAGGGAATAGTGTTGTCAGTTGAATAAGGTGTTGTTACCGAGTGCCTCTCTTTTGAAGTGTGGGTCCAGGGCCCTGAAGATATTTAGAGACTTAATTTGCTGCTTTCAGTGGTAAAACGGTGCTTAAGAACGTTTAGCTGTGGTAGATGTTGCTTTGGAGGAAAGGCTGGCAGCCTCCTGCTACAGAAGACCTCAGTGAAGAAAGCAATAAGAGATAAGATGCGATCAGAGAGGGGAAACACTCAAGTTGTTCTAATCTGTCTTGCAGATATGCAATGTCATTTTTACAGTAGTAAATTCAGCATAGTTATATCAGAGGACTTTAGTAGTGAAAGTTAAAATACTATGTGAAATCAGTGTTCTTCAGGAACTGTTCTTCAGGTGCTGTTAATCCAACATGCTCTAAAACATTAAATCATGCCAGTTAGTTAAAGCTAATGACTTTAAACAACAATTCCTGATGTGGTGAACTCTTCTTTCCTGTAGTGATAATCTAAAGCTCTTCCAGCAGAGAATTACTAGCTCAATGTGTTTGTGTCTTGCCAGTTGAATACGTGTAATCTCTTGTTTTATTTTGTCTGGTTTAGGATAAGATTTTTTTTCCTCAGGGGTACCAAGGAAGCTTGGAAGGTAAGTTCCTCAAACTTGTGTTTTATGATTTATTTAAATGATTGGCTTTTTTTCAGAATGAGAAGGTAAAGGATAATACAGGAAAAATATAGTTAAAAACCAGCAAGGTTAGGGATTCAGGTGGCTTCTCTGGCACAAAATGCAATAAGTATTTCAGTATAATTAATGGATTTATTTTGTAGTTGGTGTACGTACAACCACTTCAGGCTCACATTTGATGTTTGAACAATCCCTGATCTCCCCATGTGTTCTGATAAAGTTGTACTGAATCAGCACAAAATCAGTTTACCAGACATGATATCACAAGATCAGCTGAGATGATGTGAATCCAGTTTATGATTTCACTAAGAATGTGCTCTAATAAGAGCAGTTGGAGAGCTGATATAACACCTAGAAGAAAATTCTTGCTGCTTTTTTGGCTAGTGTGTAGCTCCTCATCCTGTTTTGGATTGGAATCTACACTGAGGGTACGAGTAAGGTCCCTGCCCATGAGCTGATGAAGCTGATGAGTTTCGCCTCAAACACAGCAAGGGACAAATGGGAGAACCCACTGACTATTTTCATTTAAAAGGAAGCATAGTTAAAATACTAAAAGAGACATTGCAGAGCTGTATGCTGTGCTGGCAGGCAGTGAAGGTCAATCAAATCTTCTCTCATTAGCATTTGATCCTATAAATATTTAAATGTCAGCCCTCCTGGGAGGAATGTGGTACTGCTCTCTGAGATGGCTTTATGCTAGAAAGATGCAATTTAATTTTTTCTAACTCTGTAATGCAATTTGATCTCTTTATGCCTCATCAATTAAATCGACTTTTTTGTGAGAAAAATAAAAATTCATCTGCCAAAGATCAAGTTTTTATAACAGAATTAAAAGAAAAGTAATCCAAACTAAATGCTAGTGACTGAAAGCTGTGAGTCTTTTCAGTGCAACTCTAGTGTTGCACCATTCCGCCAGCTTTTCAGCTGCAGAATATTTTTAGAGTATGAAAAACGTGGCTTCTGTTCATCTCAGCTCCTCATTTCAGTGCTGAGCTGTTGTAACAAGCACAGAATCTTCTTTACTGCTTATCGCTTCAGATGGGAAGAGCCAAAGATACTCATGTAACTTCTGTTTCAGAATACATTTATTGCTTTCAAAACTTCCATTTTGAGATTTCATTTTATAATACAGTTCCAAATATAAAATTAAACATTCTGAAAGAAAAAAACCTTAGGGAGTACTGATGAAACCAAGTATTTGAGATTAAATAAAATATTGTCATTGAATATACTTTGTATTTTGAGCACTGGACTCAGATGTCTATTGTCAGGAATGCTGTAGTTGAGAAGAGTCTTTTTTCCCCCTGCTTTTTCTCATTTTCTAAAAGTTCAGAGGATCAAACGAGAAGTTTACTGAAGTCTATTTCTCAGGAAGTTGATTGGCATTTTGTTTGTTCAACTTCAGTTTTCCTTGGCAATTATTGTTGCCTTTTTTTCTTTTCTCTCTAGAAATGCAGGGCACACGGTTGTGCTGAAATAGCATCGCAACAACATAAAAGTTGTCTTTGACAGTTTTCTCTTCACATGGTCAAAAGGCCTTTTCCTCCTTTCCTTATGGCCATATTTGGCCTGGAAGAACACAATTGCTTTTTGTTTTGCTGACTTGGGGGGTTTCTTGGATGTTGTGCTTGACCCTGTTTACTCAGAAAGAGGAAGAAATCCTCAGTAGCTCTCCTCTACTCATTTCTGATGGACAATAGCTTCTGTGTGTCAAGAATTCCAGCTGAGGAGGACTGGCTGTGTTACTGACCTTCATACACTGGTGTAATTTTGTGAATTACTGCCTATACAGTCTTGAAGTAACAGGACTTTTCTTATTCCATTGTTTGAATTTGGGAATGGAGGACTTAAAAGCTTTTATGCCTTCTGCAGAAAAGTTTCCAACCGATTTCTTTTTCTCAGTGACTTGGGATATAAAATAAGAAACAAAAGTAAGTCTGAACTGGCTTTAAAAGAGCAGAGCTGGGTACGCTAAGGGAAGTGGAGAATTGAGTGGCTGAGTTCCTCAAGGACTGGACTATGGAAGATGCAGGGAATTTATTTGTGGTCAAAATGCTGAAATTATCAGGAATAAGTGAACTTTCAGATTTGGTCACTTCCACTGAAGATGCCAAGTCAAGTAAATAGCCTGAAATTATTTCAGGCAGTGGGAGCGGAAGGGATACAATTCAGACCTCCTGCTTGCTGTACCCCTCTCTAGTGGGGCTCTGTGGTGCTAATATATAGTGTGCTGCTTAAAATGTTTCTTAGGCTTGTAATGTTCCTCAAGAAATACCAAGCTGTCTCCAGCACTGCATTCCCCTGGGGGCTCTGACTGATGGAAGTGTCATATGTAGCAAGAAGTCTAGTGTTTATTTCTGATGTTATTCAGCTAGTTTCCTTTCACTCTTGTTTTCCTATCTGCTTTCCAACTATTCCACTTAATTAAGAGGATTAATACTCCTCAGTGATAGAGCCTTCCTTTCCTTTGGATTGTGTGTAATTAAAAATACTGTCTCAAGAGAAATGGTGGTCTTTATTGCATCGACTATGGGATTAGGTATTTGAAACACAGGGTATTGTGTGATGAGTAACTTAGTCCCTTTGTTCTCCAACTACAAATTCTGGATAATTATTTCCCTTTCCACCCCTTTCTTTGCCTACCTTGTTTGCTCAGACTTTGAGTTCCTGGGAAGAGGTAGTTATTTCCAATGTGTTTAAAAGCTCCTGAGAAGGATCTGTCATTTCAACCGTACTGGCTACTACTTGTACAAGAAACATTGAAAGCCACTAGCTCCATGTTTTTGATCTTTGTTCTTTCTTTATGGTTTTAATTTATTTTTTCTTTTGTTCCTTTTCCCTTTGCCTTCATATTTAAGTAAAAACATGGGTCTTCCCTACCCCGCTGCGCCTGGCAGGCATCATACCCTTTCAGCATGCCATAAGCCATTTTTAGAAAATGGTTTTCCTTAGCTTTGCTGCATGCATCAGTCTGTCACCTCTTCTGCTTTTTTGAAGAGTTTTTATCATAGCAAAACTGCTTTTTCCACTGTGGGGAACTTCAGGACAACTTTTCCTTTTATGATAACTGTAAAAAAAACTTTGATTATGGCAGGGATTTCTGAGGTGGCACTGGCTCTTGCCTGTTTTACAACATGAATTTGCAGGTTTATTTTAGATGCTTATCCCTATAGGCAGAGACTTAGATTCTGAACCAGGCTTATTTGTTTGGGATATTTGTCAGTAGCTTTACCAAAATAGTCACGATTAGGTTAGTGATGTTTAATTCTCCATCACAAATGCAGGCAGATGTTCTTTGCGTGTCTTCTACTCTGTTTGACTTGGTTGAAAGCTGTTAAAGGCACTAAATTGGGTAAGCTTTTATGTGTATTGGAAATTCCAAAACTGGAAAGGCATTGTGCTGCAAAGGTTACAAAGTACTGTAAGTATTTTGCACAGTATTCATGACTGGGGACTACATTGCAAACGCTGTATGTTTAAAGAGCGTCTCCAGCAATAGGTTACATTTCTTAGAAGAGCTGTGGAGGCCCTTTTTCCATTACAGCCCAGACGTGACTGGAACAGATTATACAAGACCTCTAATTACCTTTCCTTAAGCTTCAGAAAGACCTGTAACACTGCCCTGTGGCAAAAAGCTTTCTCTTTCTCCTACTCAATGGGTTATTGTGCTGGTTCCCTCCAGCTGCTTGTCATTCTGGAGAAGTGCTGACTGGAAGGCTGAGGGTTTGCATTTGATAACTGACACTTATTGCTTGAGACAGACAAGGGTGTAAATTCTCTCTCCCTTGGGAAAGGTGATGTTTGTGAAAAAACACAGGCCAAGCTCCTGTCTATCACTGAAAGATGAGCTAATCTTTTCCCTTGACATCGTGTGAAGCTGCAGGCTGTGGCACAACACCCCTGTTCTCTTGCCACCCAAAGTCAGAAGAGAACAACTGCAAAGATCGCTTTGGCAACCCTCCTCCCATCGTTTGCACTAATTTGCGCTGGTTCTTAGAGGGCTTTGAGTTAGTTTCTGAAGCTATGTCCTGTTTCACTCTGTGGTCTCACGACACTGAGCTAATAGGATTCGTACCCTAGGACAAGCTGGGGGCAAGGGATTGATCTTCACTACACCCTCAGCTGCTGGATGTGAGCTGGAATCAGTGCTTAACTTCTCGATGTTCCCTGCTGACTGGCCTCTGGTGGAGCAAGCTAAATAGTTGCATGTAGTTATTTTAAAAAGAAAACAAACCCCTAAATTTAACTTGTGCTTTTTGATAAGTTATGTTTTGCCTGTTTCTTTGGAGCAAAGTGCAGTACAACACACATGTATTGTAATACATGACAACAGGCTTGGGTGTCTGAAGCTTTATTTTACTTTGAATGAAATGAACCAAAGATAGGAATGGTGTGGGTGATGTCAGGCATAAAGTCCATAGTGTGGTGGCTGGGAGGGGTTTCCTTGAGTTCTTGTGACTATTTTTTAAATAGGAAATAAGGCAAGTAAAACCTTAGCTCTAACAAATCTATTAATTGAATAGTGCAGGTAGACAACAATGAGCAGCTGTCTGTGAAACCACCTGACAGAAGCAGAAAGGGTTTTCAGAGATACTTCTTCCTCTGCATCCTCAGCACAGAAACAAGCTCTGCTGTTAAATCTCTTGATCTGTCTAGAGATGTTGAACTTTCAGTAGGGGTTTTGTGTGTACATTGCTACTGCAGCTCTCACAATGCCTGTTTTCCTAAGCAGACACAAGATGATGATTATAAGTTGCCATGGATGGCATATGTGACACTTCTCTAAAGACAGATTGTGTAATTAGTGGCAGTATTCAAATATTTTTTGCACCAAACCAGTTTTTCCCCAAATAATTGAAAAGCACTGAAAATACTTCTCTAACAAAACCCATATGTTTTGAAGTCAAAATTAAGAATTATAGCTGAAAATTTTCATCTCTCTAATTGATGCTTTGACTTTTCTGAAGAAAACAGACATTATTTTTGGGAAGGTTATGAACATTTTGTACTCTGAGGTTGGATTAATTGTTGCATTTCTCAAAATGTTTCTGCTAAATAGTCAAAAATGTAAGTACTCATTCTTCTATGTCTTCTTAATGAGGAATAAACAATGACTTATTTTTTGTGGCCACAACCCAGAACATGATATATCCATATGAAACCTCTCAAAGTGACTAAGAACTTAAGGATCATTTCAGATTAATGATTTGATGTTAATATTCCTCTCAGAGGAAAGCTCTTCCCAGCTCCACATGCTGTCACCCAGCTAAATGTGTCTTCACTTGTACCAAATAATTTTCAGGAGCAGAGGTTTTCCAAACTAGGTCAGCAAAACAATTCAGGGGGGTGTGTGGGGGGAAGGGAATTACCAAGAGAAGTGGTATGGATTTATTTATTAGGTTAGTTAATTGCAGATCAATTCACAGACCCAGTTTGCAGTGCAGTCTCATGAAGAATTCCATTGCCACAACCAGAGTTAAAAACCCCTCAAACTCTGGTCAGGACTCTTGAAAAAATTTGGGAAGGGGATAATCTCAAACCAAATTTGCCAACGAAAAAATTGAATGCAGAGCTTCTCTCAAGGGACTTCCTTGAGCTGATGAAAGTAAGATGGTCCATGAATAAACTTTTTAGAACAAAATTAGGCCTAAGGATTGTCTGGTTTTTGATGCGATGGAGCTGTGGTGGAGTAGAGCCATCACAGAATGCTTCCTGCTGGGAGAATTTTAGAAATCTGTTTAGTTCCCAGTGGGGGAAGAACGACCCAGGAGAAAATGTGGTCCATGTGGATCTCACACTGAGATTTATTTTTACAAAGTGGGAGAACTGACTTGTGCAGTGGTGTGTTTTTCATATTTTACAGCACACTTGGAATTAAAAGGTTTTTTCAGGCCAGAGCTTACAGGCATAATTTTCTTGTAAAATATGGGACAAAACTTTAGGAACACACCTCTCCTCACATGGCACTCTTCATTGTAGCCCTCACAAGAGGTTAGCTATGTTAGCTATACTTTGCATAGGAGACACTGAGAGACCACAGGCCCTTGGTCTTTTTTTACCCCTCAATAGGCTGCTGGAAGCCTGGGGCTGAGAGGGTAAAAAGAACTTTCTCTTCAAGGTGGATGTGCAGAGAGTAATGGGAAGAATTGCAGCCATCTAACTTCCTGACAGTGCCTTTGACTCTAGCTACGAGTGAAGGTGCAGGTAGTCCCTCCTCTTGAATCCAAAATGTTTGATAGCATTCCCATTCCAGAGCTGCTGAAGGTATGCCTGTGCTCATGTAATTCACAGCCAGTGTTTAACCCTGCTAGACTCCTTTCAATTATATGTGATCCACTTGTTGGTAGATTTGGGGGTTTATGCCACAAAACAGGCCTAAGGATACCTTTTAGAGCAGTGTTACAGTCTTTTTACAACTGGAGTGACTGAGGCGAGGAAGAATAAGTCTTTTTATGCAGCACATGGATTAGGCCAACTTGAAGATCTAATTACAAAGCAAAGGAAACAGCTTTTGCTGTTCCCAGAGTACAAATGTTGTCTTTCCAATTGCCACATGTTCAAGCTGACATCAGTCTCTGGAAAAAAAAAAAAATCCTGCAGTGTCTAGTGAAACTGTAGGTTTCTACTGCTTAAATTCTGCATTGCTTCAGGGGAGCCAGCAGGTCAGGGTTTTGTATGAGCTCAGTAGATCTGTGAGGGTACCCTGGGTTGTCAACAGGGCAGTAAGTTCGATCAGAGAAGGGGCATAGCCTATTGCTGCCAGCTGCAGTGGCTTGGCCCAGCTCCCTGGGGTAGAAGCTGAAAGAATGAGAGAAAATCAGGATGGAACTGGACATAAGGGAGTGGAGAAAGAAACTGGGTTGGAAGTAGAAGAGAAAAACCAAAACACTTTAATCAGGAACAGGATGGATTAACTAGATGGATTGTCTGAGGAATTGTTTACCTATTTATTCTTGGCATAGACTTAGACACCTAGTGGAATCAAATTATATTTTCAATGTTTCCCATTTCCCCTGGAATGAAACCGCTCCTTCAAAAACTTATTTTACTGTAGATACTTGTGCTCAGGGCCTAAGTAAATAAAAGCAGAAAGTTGTCAAGGTGGTGTTCCTAGGCAGATTAATGGTTGGGGCATTTTCTTAGCTGTAGGATTCCAACTCAGTTTTGTCTTTTTGAAAAGGTTCAAACCTTCTGCATCCATGTGGGTACTTTATTTAAGCAGAGCAATACAGTTTCTTACTGCTGGAACATGGAAGATTTCCAAGTGGAAGATGTGTTGAGCATGTGAGTTGAGGTGTTCCTGCTGGTTATGATGACCACCTTCAACGCAGGTGCTGAGAACCTGGGTGGAGAAGGATGTTGGGCCCTGTATGTTTGCTTTCCCTTGAGCTGTCTGCCTATAAGTATAAAAGGGGCACAGGCACACTAATATTCATGGGATTATTTGTAGGGCACTTTTTCCCTCAGCTGGTACACTTGGTGAAGCTGACTAATCTTGGGATCATAAGGCTGAAGGTTTCAGCTGCTCTTGTGTTCACTATGAACCGTTTGTTACTTATAGAAAGAAAAGAAGGATTAAAGCTAGGTGGTGTACAAATGGAAGAAAGTCAAATAAGCCATTTTTGTAAGAAATTGGGGCTTGGTATGGAAGGATATTATGCAAGCTTTAGCAGGCTGTCTCCCTATGGCAGACCATGAAACTTGTTGTTGGGCCAGTGCTTGATCCATGTAGTACAGGCCTGATGGTGTGTATTTGCTTGGAAGGAGACACAGTACAAGAGTAGCTTCTATTTGGTTTTGGTGTATCCTTAGGTACAATTGCTCCCAGGTTTGGGTTGTGTGTGCCACAGAATACTGGCTGGCAGATCAACAGATGGGGGTGACTAGCAGTATGTGAGAGCTGGGTCATGGCTCTGCAGACTCAGGTGATGAAGCAGGCTGTATCTGCACATGACAGTATCTAAACTCCACATCTTTACACAGCTAGATGCCTTAAAAGCAGCAAGAAACTTAGAGTTTAGCTGTTACTATCAACATGTCTTAAAGAATTTAACAGGGATGAAAATAATGGGTTCTGAACAGTTGCAAGACCTAAACACAGTAAGGGGAGGGGAGTGTGCTTTCCCAGCAGTCTGTAGCAGGATTATCCTTTTCTATCAAGTTTTCCTTAAAGGTAACACATCTAGTAGAGCCTGAGGCTTCTGTTATTCTCCAATTTCACTGAAATAACATCTGAAAAAAAAAAATGCTTAACCAGTGTTGAAGTTACAATTGTTTTGGGAAATTTGGCTCCTGAATGCTAGGAAAGATAAAGCATTTTCTTTGAAGAGGTTGGCAGAGTGATTTACCTGTGTACAGCCTTACTCAGGACAGAGGTGATAGCTAATCAGAAAACAAATGAAAGTTTGTCTTCCTGCCTGGCTTGGGCTGAAGGCTGTCAGCCCAAGAAGATGAAGGGGTACTCAGAGCAGCAGGTTATCCGGGCCCATTCACAGCTACAACTGGAATGTAAATAGTCTGAGCTTCTAAAAGAAAATGTTATCTTGCCTTCATTTTAAAACCCCTGTTTCAACTTTCCAAGCCCTCAAACCTCTGGTGTATCTTTTTGCCTATCTGCAGCCCATGGAGAACTCTAATTTGCTGTTACTCTCTCCTGCGTTTCAGTGCTCTGACATGTCTCTGCTGTCTTACCCTGCCTTCTGCCTCCCTTCCAGCCTCTGCAAGCAGCCCTGAGAAGAATGGGAGGCTATTTAAGGAACCACTACAAAGAACTCACTGTGCACCCCCCTCCGACAGCTCCCAATTACACAACGCAGCACCGCATCCGCGCTCAAGAGTCGCTGCATCTGCTCTGCAGAGCCCTGTTTGAAGGTCAGCATCTACCAGGAGCGATCTCTTCTTCACTAGCACTTTCCTCTCTGTGTTTCTAGCAGTTCCTTCTGTTGCTGTTGCCCAATGCATTTTCTTCCAGCTCCCCTACTGCATGCACAAGATTCTCTGTACTCTCTATTCATTCATTGTCCCCTAGGGAATATACTTCCCCATGGATTCTCTGGAAATCTGCAGTAGAGCTTTGCTGTCTTTAAAACACTTTCTCTCTCTTTTCCTTTTTTAAAGCTTCCTTCCTCTCCTCTTAGAGCCCATTGGAAAAAATATATATATTCCAGCTGTTTGAAGCATGTGGCACCATTGAGTTTTTGGTTAATCCAGAATTTATTAAATCATTCACTGGACCCTTTGTTGTTTTTTGAAAACTGCTTTTGCATTGAAAACAGACAAAGAACAGAAAAGGGGGCAGAGGAGGGGATATGAAGACTTCTGAAGAGAGCAAACTCTTGTAGCTGTAGGTTTCACCTGGGACATTAACTGGTTCTTGTGGAGGTTTTCCTAAGCCAAATGACCTGTCTCAGGACTGTGTCTGAGGCTGTAACAGGAAGATGTGTGCTGGGCAGGGGAGCAGCAGTTAAGACAGCTCCTGTGTTTCTCAAAATAATGTTGACCTTGGCTTTAAACCCCTTCTTTCATCTGCCCAGCTTGCATTTCATCTCTTCACTTTGAATCCTCTAGTAGAATTTGTTTTATCTGGCTTTTTCTTTTTTAAGCCATTTTGCAGGGTCAGATAAATTCAGTGAAAATTAAATAACATGTAATGTGATTGCTCTTCAAATGATAAACAGGAACTGTATTTGTTTTGGCAACAAGAATGAAAGGTTTTAAATGGGCATACTTGGCTGGAAAGCCATAAAGAAGCACTTCTGTACACACAGGAATGATATATATTTCTGACTCTCCTCAGGAGTTTTCAAATTGAATCGGAATATGCTGTAGCCTGTTCATCATAGCAGAAGGGCTGAAGGAAGGCGTGGGGTTTAGGGTGCCTTGGTTTTTCCTAATCCCCACTGATTAAACTCCAGATGTCAAATAGCAGGTGTTACCTTTAACTTACTCATCATAAAGATCATTAATCCAATGTTTGCATTTCCCTAGCTGGAGCAACAGCTCAGGGGTTGGGCTGTTGACATAATTCAGCTTTTTAGCTCAGTACAGTAAGGGACATGCAGTTGTAGGGACAAAACGAAAATGGCCTTGTTGGAGGAGTTGGGTTGTTTATGTAGCTAATGGCCTGGTTTGGTCTCTCTCATCTACTATACAAATACATCAGCTGAATAATATTCTTACAAATAAAATATCTTTGTAATGTCTGGATATTTAGAGCTTCCCCTGGGTATTTATGTCCCTGAATACGACCAGCCTGGAACAGTCAGATGGTAATTACAGAAAGCTGCAACAGAGAGAGGGGTAAAAAAAGTGTTTCAGGCTGAACTCTGACATGTCCTCATTTAAGTATTTAGAAAGAGACCATAAAGCTGTCTTTCAGTTTTAGCTGGTCGAGCATAGAGGGGAACCCCTTTCCCTACAGTGGCAGCCAAATATTTTGGTTTAACTGCTCACCAGGAAGCAAACTTCTTCCTCAGAACTTGTTTCAAATGTGACTGTGTTCTGTTTCTGTTTTATATTTCCAGGCTGGAAACAAAATCAAAAAAAGTCTGGGATTTAATCAGTTATGAAGGGCATAACTGAAACCATGTGCTTGGGGCAAAGTGACCCCCAATTGGCAACTTCTATCTTTCTCCAAATTGGATATTTTCTGTCTCATGGGGGTGGGAGGGGCAACACCCTGCTCTATTTTGGAACCAAAATTTGTCACTGCATCTAGCTTTTAACACCTCCATGCAAGTCTGATGAACAAAGTTGTGTAAAAATGGATGACTACTTATGTGCTGCCTCATCACCAACTGCTGTTTGCTCCATGTGTAGGAGTGCTCTGCTCCCCTCTGTTGCTCTCCCCTTCCTCTCACCTGTCTCAACTGAGAGTGCAAAGCACAGAGCCGGGTTTTGCTGCTTTAAAACCTCTATCAGTTGTACCCTGGCAGCCTCCTTATGCATCATATTCACAGTCTCGAGCAAAGCTGACATCATCCTACTGCATTTGAGGGACTTCCAGCTGCGGATGGGTCGGTAGAGACACTGCTGTTTCTGATGATGGGTGATTTTAGAAAGGCTAGCATGGTAATGGTTTCAGAAGTTGTCAAAAGAGCCCAAATTTTTTGCTGCTGCTGCCTTTAGCAACACACACCTCTATACTGACTTTGGTAGGCCTGCTCTGAGTTTGGGCTGTACACAGATCAGTGCCTTTTTGTTAAATCCTTAAACAGCTTTGCCAGGCTCACTTTTGCCCGTACCTGACAGGCAGTAGCTTACAGATGTGGGGAATGACCATGGATGGTTACAGTGCAGCTGTAACCACCAACACTGGGGTGTTTTGGGTTTTTTCCTGTGTGTACTGTGGCTTAATTCACAGTGGATATCTTGGGGAAGGTTTTAATTCCTACTGAATAGGAGGCATTCCTTCAAAGCCTTTTGCTATGTTAAAACCTTTAGCTTTATTTTTATGTTTAGCTTCTGCTGTTAGCACCAAACAATATATTTTGATCTGAGAGGACTAGTTTTTCACCTCTATCCACTAATTGCAAGCTTAGGGACAACGTGCATATGAATTCAGCCACATCTCCTGAATACTCTCAAATGATATTTGGTATTATATAGCCCTTAAAGGGAAAATAGCAGGGATCTGTATAAAGGGCTATTTTCTTTTGCCCCCTTGGTGAGATATTTTTAAAACGGAGAAATAGCTCTGTCTGAAGAAATGCAGAGCCTGGCTCAATGGCTGTATGTGTGTATTTAAGTGCCTGCTTCAGCACCTATTTGTGGATCAGCCTCCACCTAGAAGCTCTGCAGCCACACTGAGGTAGCAACAAGCCTGGGGCTTTCAGGGACCTGTAAAAGGGACTGTGTGTCTATCAGCCTGAAATAGGCTCATGTCTAGCCAGCCCCAAATACTAGCACAAGCATGTGGCTGTTTGGAAGGTGAATTTAGATGAGCCCTCTATGCATGCAAAGATGCTGTATGCGGGTAGGAGCTGCCATGCACCCCCTGACTGCCTTTGCAGTGCTGCTCTACCAGCTGGGGAGAAGTAAGTCTTGGATAGATGCAGAAGATTCAGCTGAGGAGGTCAAAGGAAATACTTTTGCTGTGCTTTGATTGCAATCTACTGGGACAGAAAGAGGAAAGAAAGTATTGGATCCCAGGTTTCAGCTATCCATTACTGAGGAAGTGTCACAAGCTTGGCTCAGGCTCTAATTTTGACTGCTGTGTTTTCAGCCCTGGAAGCTGTGGGTTAGCTCTCTGGAGGAATGACTTAGTGTGCTAAGTTCAAGCAGCTGGTTGTGTGGAACTGTCTCTCCTGTGAAGGTGAAAAATTGAAGATGTCAAATACCAAGTACCAGGCCCTGGTATAAAGAAATTGCCCTACTCTTTGCCCCCTGTTCCTCCTTCCAAAGCCCTGTGAGTGAAGGTCTCTGGCTTCCATGTTAAAATCTCAGATAGAAATTCCCCTGGTTAACAGCTGACTAATGTTCAGCTGATAGAATCATTTAACCATAATACCAAATGGCAAAATAGAAGATGGGTTCACATTTTTATTGTAAGTGTAAAGCCCAGGGGGAAGAGGGAAAGGGGAGCTGTTTTGAGTCTGTTGTTCTCCTTTGCTTTTAACCTCAAAAACAGTTGGCATGGAACAAGAATTCTCCAATGACTCTGAAAATAGTAAATGTGAGTAAGCAGAATATTTTGCAAATGAGATAGCATGAGTACACACGTAGTATCCTAGCAGTAGTGCTCAGAGAGGAGAAACATCAGTAGGCACCTCCAAGAAATGAAAGAATTAATCTCAGAAGCAGAAAACAAAGAGGAAACATTGAAGCAGACACCTAAGCATGACTCATTGCACCATTTGTCTCAATTAACATACTGAGACAATGGACTGATTATCTCAGTAACATTGGGTCATGTTATACCCAACAGCATGTGTTGAGGAGGAATTAGCTGCTGGTCAGGATGTTCCATATAATGTCCTCCTTAAAAGCTGAGTCATTGGTCATGAAAGAGGAAATAAATTCTGAAGAGGAAAAGTGATTAATCGATTAGAGCAACGGAGCAAGAGCTCGAGGCTCCCTGGTTCAACCTCTGGCTTGAGAATGACACATTGAAGACTGGGGCAAAGCATCTAACCTTTGTGTGCCTCTCTTTCCTCAAAATGAGATAAATTGTGTCTGTCCCACAGGAAGGGCTGCCTTTTGACTCTTTGGTTATTGAACTCAGTGCCTCATAGTCATTACTAGATAACAATCTCCTCATTCCCATCAGCATCCAATATTTCTGATTTAAAGCTGCAAAGCTGACAGAGAACTTCTCTGACTGGCCTGAGGTGCAAAAAGGGCACAAATGACATGAAGGGTGGGGGGAGGAGTAAAACTGGGAAGGTAATAAGTGGTTGATTTTCTTTCTTTCTTAGTGGTAGATACAAAGGGTGTTAAATGTGCCCAGCATGATAACAAATGTTTCTTTTAATCAATGAGCTATTGATGTTGCAATACAATAATTAATGTTGTTGACTTGTGGTTTTTATAAGAAACTTTTCCAATTTTTGCTCTGTCTCCTAGAAACTGCATGGACAGGGATTTATGAGCATTACTGCTTTTCCATTTAGTGGAGATCGATTTTAATTTTTAAAAAAATTTTTTTGTTACTATTATTGGTGGAAGAGTTTGAAAAGGGACTGGTCCATACTTCTTGAGCTGAGAAGCAAGATGATGTTTCTCTACTCTGCCCTGGTCATCCCCCTTTACTCTGCCCTGGTCAGGCCCCACCTGGAGTATTGTGTCCAGTGCTGGGCTCCCTGGGATAAAAAGGACAGGGATCTCCTGGAAAGAGTCCAAAGAAGGGCTACGAAGATGATAAAGGGCCTGGAGCATCTCCCCTGTGAGGAAAGGCTGAGAAGATTGGGACTGTTCAGCCTTGAGAAGAGAAGACTAAGGGGGGACCTAATTAATGTTTATAATTATCTTAAGCAGGGGATGCAGGGGGAATCAGCCAGCCCCTTTTCAGTGTCTGTGGAGACAGGACAAGGGGCAATGGCTGCAAGTTGGAGCACAGGAAGTTCCGCACCAACATGCGGAAAAACATTTTCACAGTGAGGGTGACAGAGCACTGGAATAGGCTGCCCAGGGGGTGTGGAGTCTCCTTCTCCGGAGAGATTCAAGACCCGTCTGGATGCCTATCTCAGTGAAATGTCCTGGGGAGCTGCTCTGGCAGGGGGTTGGACCCGATGATCTCTTGAGGTCCCTTCCAACCCCTACAATTCTGTGATTCTATGATTCTCAGGTGTGCTCTAATTCCATACAGCTTGGAAAAAATAGGTAAATGTATTTCAGCTGAGACCAACACAGTTTTGGGAAGGGGATTTGTTAGTGAAACAGATTTGCAGAGACAGCAAGGTGGCAGAAACAATCTTGGGTTCGGTACTTAATGAAGGTGGGGCAGCTGTTTGCAATGTTACTTCTCTACTGTAGACGTCTGAAGAACCTGGTTTTACTCTCTCTGTGTCTGTCCTCAGACTGCTTTGGACTGTGTGTCTTCAACAGCTGGTGAAATTTTGCAGAATGACTTATGTTGCAGTGGATGGGATGAAGGGTTTTAAATTACAAGTTGATTACTGGTGTTGGCATCAAAATGATTTATCCACAGAAGTTTACATTTGCTTGCCAGGTGCGTGGTGCAGTTATAGATGTTGATGGGAGTTGCAGTGTTGTAGGGAGAAGAGGGTTGGCTCTCCTGAAGCCAAGTCCTACCAACCTATCAGAAGAAAGGAAGGTAAATGTGAATAGAAATGCTAAAAGGATAATGAAGCATCCTATTTTATGTGTCACTGCTTTTTCTCTTTGACCCTTTCTCACAATTATGAAAGAACAGTCTTAAGAGAAAGTATTTGCTGTTGGCCTTTGTCATCTCTGTGTCTGTGCTCTTTGAATCATTTTAGTTGTCTTTCAGTGAGCAATAATGGCTCTGCCTCTCAGACTCTGCTAAACTTTCTTACTAATGCCTTTTTCTGACTTCTCAGCTCTTATGTCTGAATTACTCCTCTTACCCTCTGTGGTCCTGTTTGTATCCTCTTCCCTAAAAGACTCTCCAGAGACCCTCTGTATCTGCTTGGTTACCGAATTCTTTGTCAGATGCCTCGTCAAGATGCCAGCCTGTCCATTAAGATGTCACCATCTACAAGCAGGCCCTACCTATGCCTCCAGTAGGTACCTCTCCTGTTACGTTTTCAGACTGAACATACTCTTACGGAGTCTTGCATCAGACCCAGCTCTCAGCCGCCTCCTATATTTTACTTCTTGAAGCTTGTGTCTCTTCGGCTTCATCCCTCTCTGCCACAGACTCTTTTCTTCTTCCTCCTTCTCTGTCTTTCCTTCCCTACACCTGAGAAACCCTTCTCTTTCACAAAGCAGTAATAGCTTGCCATAACCTTAATAGCAGGAAGTTAAGAGATTCTCTACAAACAGTGTGGAGTGACGGGCATGTTCTCTGTGGCAGTGTGGGCAGACTTCGTTTGCATTCCTTGTGCTCCAAGAAAGCCTGATGTTGAGCCAGTTCAGATCCATACTGACAGAGGCAAGGCGTAGTAACGTGTGCTCTGTGTCCTGTTGAAACAGCTGCTACATCTGCCCCGCTCAAAGTATGAGTAAGGGAGCTGTCTCGGGCTGTGTGGGTATGATCTAGTTCACTTGTACAGCAAGATTTTCAAGTAGGGTTTGCTGCACGTGTAGTGTGAGGTTGGTAAGGTGCTGGCATTGCACATTTCTGTTGTATGCCTATGCAGTTCTGGGCAAAGGATTGAAAGCAAAAAAACCTCAGTGATCTGCTGTCTTATTTCTTAGAAAGATGGCAAAGTTGGCATGTACTGACAAGTATGTATGACAGATCAGAGTTGCACACCTGCATGAATGATTATTCATAGAAAGGCTTTAGAGCCATACCTGCAGTTTAGTCTGGTTTTTAGAATCTCCCCTACCTTGTTCTCTGTAGGAAACATAACAGAGTCTGTTACAGACCTGTGATACTGTGACTGACGTGGAGCCGCATCTTGGTCGAAGTGTTTCCCACCACTTCCCCACCAAAAAGCAACAGAAGGAGGGGAAGTAAAACAATCAGTATTGCTAAAGGCTGGTTGCACAGGGAACGTAAGTGAAGCACAGGGCTCCTGTGTGCTTGCAGGCTTCCTTTGTGGCTTCCTTCAGTTAATCTTTGGATACCACTATTTCTTCTCCTGCTGGGAAGGGCTGAATTTCATTCCCTACCACGGAAACCAAAGGCAGCTTTTGGAATGAAATGGAGATGTTTGCAGGTAATCCAAAGGAATGGGGCACCAAATGCTCCAATTTCCTAGGCAGTTGCCTGAAATGAAGGAACCCTTTATTCGCTGCTATTTTTAAAAGAAACAAGGCAGTTCCAGTGTGTTTGCATTTTCCAGCCAAAGTCAAAGGGGATGTCTCTGTGTGGTCAGGCCATGAACAGGGAACCTCGCCTATATAAATAGATAATGATCATCCCAGCTTAGGCATGATTTTGAGTTTTGGTTTTGATAGCAATGGGACCAAGTGTATGAGGGAGGTAGTGTATGCGTGGAAGGTAATGCATACGTTCCCAGGAGAGGGTAATGTCTTTAACAGAAAAATATTTCAGGAGGGAGCTGGATTACTGCAGATAGTTGATAGCTTTTGCAGGGATTAGTGTTGTTAAAGCCTACACCTCAGAGTGTTCTTAGAAAAGTGACTTCATGGTTGAAATGGTGCATTGTGTACAACCTAATTACAGGTATGACAATGCTGAGCATGTCCAGACACTCTCAACATTTTTTCCTTAAGCGAGGGGGAATGGCTTTTGATAAAGGGTAGGAAAGCCTGAACACATTTGCAGGGGAGGCAATTGTAGCAAAAAAGCCAGCATGGCACAGCAAACTTGAAGAGAAGCCCCCTGGTTCCCAAGTTTCAGGCCATGGCTCTGGAAAGCAGGTAACAGTGACACCCTGGTATCCCTGATGGGATTTGCTAGCCCTTTGTAGATTGTTCTGATGCAAGAACAGGAGGCAGGACAACCCATGTGGAGCTGCTCTTTGGCCATGGCTTTTTCATCAAACACAGTTATGGAGCAAGATGAAAACCAGGCAACTTAAGGCTTTCCCTATCTGTCACAAGGAGGTAGAAAGCTCCATGCAGTTAATTACCCCTTGATTTTTTTACAGAAAAATCTTTTATATAGTGCTTTTGGGTTTAGATTTTTGAGTTTAGCAGGAAAGTTGTGGATTCTTGCCTATCTGCTTGGAGGGTGAGCTGTAGGTTAAAAGCGGCTGGTCTTGAAAGCTGCCCTTGCAATCCTGGGTTGGTTGCTGCTTTCTGATGGAGACTGATCAGCTAAAGAGAAGACAGCGCTGAATATGATGCCAGTTCCTGTCTTCTCTGCTCCTCTGATTCATCCCTACCCAGTTGCCCGCCTCAGAGCCTGTTCCCCAGAGTCCTTGGTTAAATAGTAGGCAAATAGCTGAGGAGCAATCAGAAAAATACAATGCAGTGCTTGCGTTCCCCTCTCTTCCTCACCAGTCTTCAAAAAGTAGAGCCACAGCCTTTTGAGGAAGGTCAGTAAAGCCTTTGGAAAGGCAATGAGTTTGCAGCTTTCCCAGGGGAGGCTCTGTGAGTGTGGTGAACAGTTGGCCAAGCAAAACTGTGTTTTTGATTGTCACTGCAGACTGCCTTTAAAACAAGTAGCAGAAAACCAGCAGCAGTAGCTATGCTTGAGATTTGTAGAGATAATGCTCTGTCATCTGCCAGGGTATTTTGCAACCACCTATGCTAAAGCACTGGATCTTCTAGATAAGTCATTTCTTAAAGGCACCTAGGTTGGACTTTGCAGTTCTTGGCATGCCAAGGATGGAAGCCTACAATGTGAACCTTCTCCCATGTAATGTCTGTGCCTACAAGTGCTTGCTGACAGAAGTTTTCACAACAGTTTAGATTTGCTGAGTTCCCCTGTTCTTGTTTATCCAGTGAAGCCCAAAGGGTGAATATGGATCTGTTTATATTTTTAGCAGATTGTTATGCAGCAGATGACTATGCATTGAAGCATTCATTTATTGTACTGTTCAAGTGACTATGGTCTGAACTTGTTTGTTTACAAATCAAAATGTTTGGATAGCAGTCTTCCCTGGGGAGACACTCTAAATCCAGGGAGTGAAAAATATTGTTACCTCTTTTAATGGAGAATAAGAAAATGAAACATATCTAATTGCATCCTGTACCAGAGCTTGTAGCTGGTATAGGCATTCATATGAACTGTTCTTGAGTAGAAGATAAGACTCTTAATTCCTTCCCTTGCAGTGAAGAAAAACGATGATCAATGGAAAATAGCAATTAAGTGCACTAAATTCCATTAGGAAGATGCTGTACAAATGGTTTTTGCTTGTTGATATCTTTATTTTGGCAATGAATTGTTTCACAAAGACTTTAATCCATTTTTATATACTTATTACTTGACAAATGAGGCTCAGTTCTTTTGAAGACACTAGAATAAAATAAACCTGAAATCATAATAAAAGCAGCTTGATAGTCTTCAGATGTGAAGCTTGCAACAATTACTTCTTGGGATCTCGAAATGTGATTTCTCCAAGTGGTGGAGCTTTGCTGGACAGCCTGGGATCTGCAGTGCTGGTGTGGCAGCCGCGCTTGCTGCAGCCACCCACTGAAGACCTTCAGAGGAAAGAGCAGCTGTGTTCCAGAAGCCGGTTCTTGATTCTTATAAGGGAATTTAAAAACCAAATAACCAAAACCCTCAAACAACCACCCAAAAAAACCCAACCACCAAAACAAAATGGGAAATTATAAGGAAAACATGACTTCTATTAATCTCCAGAGGTCAAAATGGCCACGGTTGTGCTTTGGCCTTCTGAAACGGGTTTTTCCAAGTGGTTTGTTTTTCTTGACAGTTTCTTCCTAGTGCAGCAACACTATTGAAAAATTCTCTATCACCCACTGCTGGGGTTATCTGCAGGAAGTGCCAGGGCTCAGTTTTCTTGGAGTCAAGCTGTAAACAGTGTCAGGACTTCTCCTCTAACAAGCTTCATGCAGAGAGTCATTTTACTAGAAGCAAAAAGTTGAACGGATGATTGGGAATTTTTAAAAAAGCTTGATGCCAGTAGATTTCCAAAGCTCTTCTTGGAAATAGAGCACTTCAGTTATCTGGAAGAGTTCTCGCTCCCTAACTGGAATTGATGGTGAAAGTGAGAGGAAGGGAAGTGTCTCAGGCTAACCAATGCCTTGCTGGATGAAGTCAGATTCAAGTCATCCTCTTTTTGCAGAGATGCATTGTGGTAATTCAGGCTCATTCAGGAGGGCGGTCAGGTCAGCAAAATATCCTGTGTTCAGTTACTTACTGAAAAGTGGTGCAGTTCTGATAGGGAAGGCTTACTGTCCTGTTGGCTAAGATGCTTGCCGGAGATGTGATGCTTTGAGCAGGAACTTTAGCACAATTCCAGGGAGTGCAATGGGCACAGAATCACAACATCATCTGTTTGCCTAAAACTCAAAACCCACCAATTTTGAGTTAGGTGGATGGGCCACCTATATTTAACCCAGAAAAGGAACATGTATGACTTTATATATACATGTGTTTGATAAATAGCTGTTTCTTCGGGCTTGGTTTTTATTTCATTTTCTGAATAGAATGAAAACGTTTTGACTTCATCCTGATGTGGCTTTAAAAAAAAATCCCTTTGAAGCTTTTCCTATTCTATAAAATGGATTTTTAACTTTTTTCCAGTTACAACAAGATGTTCTGATGTTGCTGCAAATTCCAGAACATGCTGCAGAGCACATGTGAGATACTGTGAATATGGTGAGTGGTGCCCGGCTGCTTGAATCAATACGTTGATATGTTATCAGTCAGAGGTTCACTGAGTTGACCGCTGTGTTAGTTCCCATCTTACTCTGATTTAGTTACTGGAACACAAGTTCTTCTGCTCAATTTTCATCTGTATTGGGACTGTCTCATGTTATTATTTGAAAGTGGATGGGAGGCGTGAGTTATGCTCCTTCCAAAGCCCCATCTGTGCGCCAAGAGAAGTTTCTCAGTGAGATTCATGTCCTAACTGCAACAAGCAGCCTGCTGTCCTGTGCAGATGTGGCACTGGCTTCTTTTAGCACTGATGCTGTAATGCATTAAGCATCTTTACGTCAGCCAGACTTTAGAACTGAGCAGGACTCTGAGAAATTTACAGTGATGTATGTTGCCCCTGCAAATCATTTTTGTATGGTTCATATGGAAGAATGGGCCGGAGCCATGGTGTGCACTAGAAATGACAGAGTATTTCAGAGAACAACACTGGACTGATGATTTAAATATTTGTAAGTGTTGAGGTATTTTCCAGAATAATTTGAGTGTTGCAAAAGTATTGTTGGTTTTATGACTATTGTTATGAAATAGGAAAAAATCTTAAGTATCTCACAGAAAGGAAGTTAAAATAAATTGAGGTTTTCTGCCTAGAATTTTGCTTCTAGAACACATCTTAAAAAAACCCCAAACAACAAACAAACAAGTGAACAAGGAAAAAGTAGGCTGTAAGGAGGAGAAAACTCTCAAGGGAGTAGCGTTCTTCCAGAAGTAAAAAAAAAAATAAATAATTGTCTGAAGCTTGGTTTGGGGTGAAAGATGCTCTTTTGGAATGCAGGGATCCAGTAAAATTGAGATAGATTGTGTATCCTTTGCTGGAAGTTTCAGTGTAACTAAGTGGAAATAAGGGCAGATGATGAAGGCAATACATTTGTTTGCTCTTATAACAAAGACCATTCCATGTAGGAGAAGAGGGTATGATGCATAGGTGTGCCAGAGCATCCCTGCACTTCCATTATTGTGTCAAAGCAAAATTTGGAAGAGGATTAGCCACCACATGGGACAATGTGGGGAAAGATGAAGTGACATTATCCCTTCTAAAAATATGTGGTTTAAAAAAACCAATCCTACTTGAGAAAAGCTTTAGGATTGTTCCCCTCACACCAAAACAAGCACAGTATTTACAGTTGCTATAAATGTGAATGGTCTGTGAGCTCTTGAACAATACTGGCAATAAGTAAGAAGAAGGATGAGCTCTGCTTTCTGAGTTCCAATGGAGCCATTGTACAGGCATGGACCAACTCCAGACAGAGCCCAGGCACTTGAAAAGCTGCACTGCAAGTCGTGGTAGGGACAGCCTTTGTTTAATCATCACAGAAGTGACTTTGATAACTAGCCCTTCTAAAGTAAAACTTTACTGGAAGTAGCAATATTTTCCATTTTTGTGAGAACAGAAATCTGGCTTGATGTGCCTGTTGCTAAACCACTTGGGCTCTGAGTTTAATTTACGAGTGATAAAGATCACTTTGTCTTTCAGTTTCCTGAAATGCATGTTTTCCTTAACATGTCTCTGCTCCATTCCCTCTAGTAGTTAGTTCTGCCTAATTACACCGAGTGTCACAGCAGAGCAGGTGGTAAGCGCTGCAAAGAGCTGTGCTATCCATTTTCCCAACCAGAAGCTGCCTCTAGTGTCACTGCAGTTTCCATAGGGCTTGTTTTGCAACTCCTTCTCTTTTGCAGAGCTAACGCTTTCTCCAGAGCACGCCAGTTTTTCTTTGTCAGCCTTTTAGTTCAACTATAGTGGGAGTTTGCGAGAACTCAACTGCCTTTTAACAGAATCACAAGGTTAGAAAAGACCTTTAAGATCATCAAGTCCAACCATTCCCATCCTAAGCTAAACCAGAACCCTGAGCACCTCATCTCCCCTCTTTTTTAAACACACTCAGGGGTGGGGACTCAGCCCCCTCCCTGGGTAGCCTGTGCCACAGCCCCACAACTCTTTCAGTAGATTTTATTTTTTGTAATATCTAATTTGACCCTGCCCTGGCACAGCTTCTTGCCATTTTCCCTTGCCCATCTCCAGTCACAGAGCTGAAGAGACCATCGCCCACATCTCTACAACCTCCTTTCAGGTTCCCTCGAGATACTATTAGACAATTGGCAGGTTCTTGTGCTTTATGTTATAGTGGATATAGTGCACCTAACTGCTGGAGACAGCTAGCTTGAGATGCCTTATTATAAGCTTCCATGGTATATCTTGCACCTTTGAGCAGTTGTTTAGTTCTGCTGCAGCTCAGTCTTGCAGCTACACACATTCCTCCAGGAGCTGGGCCAGTGCTGATGGACAAAAGCCAGTTGCAGGTTCTGGGTAGTTACTATTGCTACTTGTCAATGAAATAAGGTTTGGTGGCTAACATGAGGGAAAGTGCTGATGTAGTTGTTACTCATCTTTTTGCTAACTGTGGAAACAAACCTAAGTCTGCACAGCTTGCTTTCTTTGAGAGGGATTTGTGGTCACTGAGAGTGGAACTAGTTTGAGTAGTGTAACCAGTTCAAAAAGAATCACTTTATATTTGTCCTAAATGCAAATGAAATCTTAGCTTTTTATTTTTCTGAAGGACACACCGTGTGTGCTTTATTTGTATGAATTTGGAACACTTGTCATATGCTGGGGCAAAAAAAAAAACCCCCAAACAAAACACAACTCCCAGACAAAACAACTTTCTTCTAAATTAGAGGATCTCCTCTTCTTGGTAAGCAAGCCACTATTTGATTTTCTGCATTTGATGTTCGAGTTGCATGTAAAAGGAGATTGCACAACAAAACATGTTCTTAACTTACAAATGAATCAACATCATATTAAAAAGAAATCTCATTTAAAATGTCCAGCTAGTGTAATGGTATGCACCAGCTTTTATTGTTGCTTGGTGGTTTCTGAGGAGATGCCCAGACTAAAAGCTTCAAGGAAATTCACTATCCTTTTCTGGTTATGAATAGCAGCACCCAAAGGGGAGCTTTATGATAGGAGAGGTTTTCTGTTCCCTTTTTACCTGCTCTGACTTGGATGGTGTCAAGGACACATTTTTCACACTTAGATTCTCATGCGTAGTAAGAATTAAAAGCGTCTACTAGATGGATATTTCTTAGAATCTTGTTTAAAAGTAGGATAGATTGTTCCTCTACTCTTACAGCACGTGTAATCATGTAATGTTGGAAAACTGACTTTGCACATCCAGTGTAAGATCCTGCATTTCCAGGGAGGAGAGGAACGCTGGCTATAGGAGCTTGGGTACCCTGCTGTCTCTCCAGGCGTGTAAATCTGTTGAGGGCACTGCAGTTATTCTTTGTGCTCTCACTTGGCTGCCAGCTTGCCCTGGTTTACCCCAAATCTCTGAATTTTTTCCTCCTAAAATCAACAGTGACTAAATTTCTGTTCATTTATGGTCATCCATGACAACACTAATGGAGCTGACAGCTCTTTCACAGCTAGGCACTGGTAACTTTCACAGTGTAGATGTTGCCCTCTTCTAGCTTGTGTGTCTGAAGCTGGACTTGGAGCATGCTTTGACCTGCTGGGAAAAAATCACCAGGTGACAGTGCTCCCTGTGCTTCCCAGCAGATCTGCAGTAAATTCTCCTTCTGCCTGGTTCACAGATTTGGATACAGCCTTCTCTAGCAGCAAATCTGGGGTGACTTGCTCTCCCAGTTCATTTGCTCTACTTGATGTGGAATATGATACAAATATGGGAACAGCTTCCTGTCCTTGGTCCAAGAAATATTTAGCTAATGACACAAAGCAGAGCATGTTCATGAGGAGAAGCTGAGAGATTGCCAGTTTGTAATTAGTGGTTGCTGTGGGAGCTTTGACTCAGGGTTCCCATCCTTGCTCCAAATCCAACAAATCTGGGTCTTTGTCCCAAGTCTCCTTCACCTTAAATGGCTTTGGTGGTTGACTTTGTGTTGACAAGGATAGCACTGCCTGTTGTCTTAAGAACTTTGTGTGAGATGGGACTCACCTGCATTGGTGCTCTCTGTGAGACCTTTCTGGAGATGACAATGTCCTTTCAGTCCGGAATTAAACACTGCATTTTATTTGGACTCCACCTCACTCCAAGTCCATGTTAATATCTCAGTGATCTGTTGTTCAATATACTGGCTTCCTGCAAAACCTTATGAGAGCTACTTTTGTATTCTGTTAATTAATGAAGTGTTTGCATTTCTCAGTAATCCCAACTGGCTGGGCATAGGATCAAGAACTTGTCCTTACTTACCTTGTTCTTTGAAGAGTTTTATTCTAAATGTGAAGGCTCTCACCTCAGCTGCAGCTAGAGAGGTGAACAGATTAGGGGTAAATTAAGTGTTGACATAAATGGTATTGAAAAAGTATAAATGGGACAGAAGTGGAATCTAAAGTGATTTTTTTTTTCCAGCTTGTTCAGAAATTTGCCTGCTTTTCTTGCTCTGAAGCCAAGGTATAAATTGCACTGGGGCTGATGTCAAAGCAGCATCTCCTGATCTTCGAAGCATTTTGCTTTGTGACACCACCAGAAGGTAGGATAGATATTGGGGTTATCCAGGTGAGGAGGAATGGCATGAAAGGACTGAGCATCACCTCAATCACAAGGGATTTCTGGGGAGAGGCAGAGAAAGTTCAACACACATCTTTAACTAGTACATTAATCTCTAACCTCTTAATTTCTGGATTGAAGTCTCTGTATAGAAGAGAAGAATAATAAATGAAGGTTAATCAAAGCCAAATCCCATGCTGTTAATGCCTTGCCTTTCATAGCTAAAGTTTTCCACCATACTATAGCCATCTTTGAGTATTTTAAATATTTGTTAGGTTTTTTTTTTCCCCACTGTAATGTTGTAGTTAGCAATCAGGGTATCACTGAACTGATGACAAACACAAAGCGTGCTCAGCAAACGATGTGTGACCAAAGCTGGTGTGAGAATTCCACCTTTATCCTTGTCAAAGAAGGGTGGGAAAGGCCCTCCCTAGGGCTTCAGATACGCTTCATCACAAGGAACTGAGGTATTCTTCTCTGACCTTGATGGGAAAACCTGGATCATGGGTCTCCGGGCAGTATCCTTGGGTGAGAGCTGGTGAGTTCACCCTGGCAGGATTGCTCAGAAAGCCAGTCTGATTTAGGGATGTACAAGAGATTGCACTGTTCTGAAAGCCATGTGCCACAGACTTCTTACCGGATGCACAGTCACATGAAAACAATTGTTTAAATGCTAAACGAAACCTTGTACCGAGGCTCAGAGCTCCCCGTTTGTGGTCTGGCTGGAGCCCCAGCTGCGTGTGAGTTATTTCCCTGACTTCAGGGCCCAGGAGGCAAAGCTTCAGCTGTGTTTCTGGGAGAAAGATGTCCGGTGCTGCCCCTGGAGGTCCATGTGGAGGTGGCAGAGGAGGAGGAAGCCACCCCAACCTAGAGCACCGGGGACAGGCAGAGGAAGTGACTGCGTACTGCTTTTGAGGGGATAATCTCACAAAGGAGGACTTGGCTGAAACCCTGTGAATATGATTTGGCCTAAGGCCATGCAGAAGCTGGGAATGGCCTTAAATAGTATCCTAACTTGTGTCAGCATGTGCTGCCTGAATGGCGGTGAGGGACATCCCGGGCTGCTGACTCACTGGCTGATGGGGTGAGAGCTGGCAACACTGTGTCTTGCTCAACGTGGGAGATGAATGATGCGTTATTCATCACTGTTTAGGCTGGGATGTCGTAAGGTGCCCATAGACCTTTGCAGGAATTGACACGTCCTAATTTCCTTTACATCAGAGATGGGAGTTGGTGTTTCTGTGGAATAGATGCTGCTGGCTACGAACTTCGGCAAGAGCCAGATGTATCTGATAGCTGGATCAGACTCTGGATGTGCTGCTCAGGTGTCTGATCTGCAGTGTGGATGTTGCCCTGCTGTTTTAACCACAAAACTTCACAGGCATTTCCAGTCATATAGAACAGTTGTGCTTCCCAGACAAAGACTCACCTGTTCAAAAAACCCACCTAGTTTGAATAAAGTTTAGGAAAGTGTTGTACTGGGTGTGAGTGGCAAAGCTTTGGTTGTGGGGAGCTCCAGTGGCTGTCTCTTGCTGAACACAGCCATCTCCAGCCACCCCACTGAAGGATGCAGCTGGGCCTGTGAAAAATGTATTACAAAAAAGGGCAGAATTCCTCTCGGGCAGTGAGGACAAGGAAAAATGTGTGAGGAAACAGCCCTGTGAACACCCAGGTTGGTGAAGGAGGAGGGGGAGCTTGTATTTCCCTGCAGCCTGTGGAGACCACAGCAATGCCCAGATCCACACTGCAGCCCCCTTGCTGGAGCATGGGGCTATTTCCAGATGGGAACTGTGGTCCATGCTGGAATGAGTGAAAGGTGTGAGGAGGGAAGAGTGACAGAGCATTGTGATGGATTGACTGTAACCCTCTGTTCCCTATCTCCCTGTGCTGCTTGGGGTTGGCGGGGGAATCGTGAGAGTCGGGAGTGAAATTGAGCCTGTGAAGAAGGGGTGGGGTGGGGGAAAGGTGTTTTGATTTCGTTTTCACTTTCCAAAAGTATTTTAATTGGCAATATATTAAATTACTTTTCAGAAATGGTCTGTTTTGCCTACAGGTGTAGTTGGTAAGTGATCTTCTTGTCTTTATCTCAGCCCACGAATTTTCCATCTTGTTTTCTTCCCCGTGCCTGTTGAGGAAGGGGAGTTTTCTTCTTCTCCTAACGTTTAATCAAAACCTTTTCAGCAGGAACCAATGCCTCAGCATGAGCATCTCCATCAGATCAGCCACCACTGCCCACAGCCTTGGCAGCTGCTGCACCTCCCTGGGAGGTCTGCAAGAAGTGCAGGAGGTACCGTACAGCTGGAAGCTTGGTAAGCAAAATTTACAAACACTTACTAATTCTAGATGGGAATATGATGTTACCTTGGGCTAATCGTAGAATATATCATCTGAATCAGACACCTGCCTAGGTAATCACCATAGCAATTTCAAAACAAACAACAGCAACCTTAAAATTATCAGGAGAACCTAGGGAAAATGAGGACCTGAGATGCATTTTTAGAGAGCATTTAAGATGATGCATACACGGTCTTTTTGCAGGCAGGCATGAGCTTGTTCACCACATGCACTGAACTGACCAGAAGAGAGGTAGGAGTCTGTACCTGAACTACTTCATGTCATGTCTCTGAAGAGCTCATTAGCCAGACAAAAGTATGTACCTGCACAATTTCTGCCACACGAGATTCAAAGGGGCTTGGACCTGAACATAGGAGGAACAAACTCCTGCTTGTCCACTGGATACCATCTCAACATATCCAAACTAAACCAAGAGCTGAAGTTTATGGCCTGTCAGTGGGTCATCAGTCCCTGAGCCTCCTTGGTATCCACAATGTTCAGTGGATGATCAGCTCTCAAGCTGGTCAGGGAACATCTTCCTAGTTGTGTGCATACATATCTTTCCCTGGAAAAGTTGTGCATGCAGCTGATTGAGCGGCATGAAATCATCATTTGGGGTAAAAAGAAAAACAGTAAACACAATTAAATGAAAATTAAAAAGAGTCTAAAGGAGAGAAAAGGCCACAGGTACCCCTACAGCTCCCACTGGGGTATCTGCGTCAACAAAGCTAGAAAAGCAGCTGTTGGGATTGTTAGCAGAGAGGTCTTAAGTGATGATGTCTTCACATGAAAATGTGCAGTTAGCATCCTGCTGTGATGGTATCAGCAGCTGCTTCTAGCTTCAGCCATTCTCTGGAGTTCAGGCTCCACATGCAAACCAGCTGAATTCTGTCTGTCCCCATCGAGGGGGAAGACTAGGCGCTTGGACTGGCTGCCTTGCTCTAATTGGGAAGAATCAACCAGTTCACAGTTAAGGAATGCTCCCAAGAAACCACAACAAGGGAATATGAACAATGGCAGACGCGGAAAGTCTGTGCACCGCAGACTCAACTTCCCTGCAGAGAAGGGGAGAAAGGAGGGGGAGGTGGGGATGACCCAAAGAAGGGAAAGCTCTGGGATTTCTGACTCATGTCCCTTAAGGACTCTTAAAGCCAGCACATCACGCTGCTGCGTAGGGAGGACATGGGGTTTCCTGGTGACACCTGTAAGAGCCTGGGGCAGGTCTTGCCCCTCTAGTCCTCCCCTTGGTATTTGTGAGCTGGGCTGTGATGCACATGTGTGTGCAGCACTGTAACGGCTCAGCTCTACGGCTGCAGTTCAGAGGAGAAGCATTGAATGTGGAAGTGGCTCCCAGATGAGTGGTGATCTTCAAAGACACATGGCAAGAAGCATTGTATGCCACAGACCTGTAACTTTGCAAAGAACAAGACCTTCAATGTGTAATTTCTTTAAAAATCCCCCCAAACCAAAAACCCCACAGACAGAGAGCAAGAAAAGAGGGTACCCCCACCCATTAGAAGTGTTGGATACCAGTATAAACTGGTTTTAATGGTCTCTCTCCTTCACCCATCTTACAAAGCACACAGGTGTTACTTTCAACGTGAGAAGACACAAGCTGTAGAAGACAATTCATAGAAGAATGTATCTGGGTTTAGAGATCCTAGAAATGTGTTAGTTCAGTGTGTTTATAGTTTTTCACTTCATTTTTTTTCCCACTGACTGGATATGCAAAACTGGGATGGCTGGGACACACGTGCAGGTACATACAGACAGAAAGCATGTGGTGGGGGTGTTTAAAATAGAAGAAAAAACCACTGTATGTTTATGTCATGGGAATGCTGTAACTTCTCCAATATGTTAAGAGATAAAGGACAGACCAAACAACAAAAGGAGAACCATTAAAGACTTTAAGAGATATTTTTTCAGTACTAGCTTGGACTCAGTCTTTGATTATTTTCTTTTTTCCAGTCAGATGTTCCTAATGGAGAATTGCAGCGTAGCATCAAAGAACTTGGAGCTGATGAATGTGAACAGCAATTCTGATGTGACAAACACATGTTTATCAAGCGTGATAATTACTAACTTCTGTAAAACTTGTGGTGGAAATGCTTTTTGCTCTTCTGAGCATAGTGCTGTGAGCACCTACAAAAGGCAGGATCTTTCAGCTGGGTTATTGGGAAGAACTCTCACTTGAGCCCAAATAGCAAATGGGTTAAAAAATAGCAAAATCTCATTTAATGAGATGTGTTTACATCACAGCTTTCAAGAAGGGCCATCCTGGCTTTGACAATACTCTCTTTTCATACCCCTCTTTCCCCAGCATGCCGAACAACCCTGTATGCTTCCCAGAGCAACTCTGTATCTGCAAAACCTCTTTGAGACTGATAACCCTGCTGACTTCCTGTCTACAAAAGAAAACACGCAGGAGGTTGTTGCTCCCGTAAAGAAGTCATGTTGTCTAGCTTAACGATTTCACATGGCTGTGTATCTAGATACCAGTGCCCTAAAAGCTTGATTCTTCTGAAGAAATGCATATTGTACATACTTGATTGTCTGACTCATAAGACTGGTGCCAGGACTTTAGTTTTTCATTTCTATTTATTCACCACGGGAAACCTAAAGTACAAATACATTGGATGAAAGCCTGGCTCCAGTGAAGTCAAGGACAAACTTCTCATTGATTTCTGTAGGCAGAGAACTTCACTTCTGTGCTTTTGGTTGTACTTCACTGTTCCTGGCTTAGGGCTAAAGGGACATTTGAAAAGGCTCTGTTACCCATAGTGATGATGAATTCCAGTGGCACTTCCAAACACAGCCCCTGTGTACAAGAAGCATCTGTTTCTATCCTGATGAGCTTGTAACTTACGAAGTAAGCCAGATCTGAAGGAGTGCACAGTAAAGACTTTTTTCACTGCAACACATGCTTGGACCTTGAGTCTGTTTGAGGCTCCCCTATGCCAGGCCACAGGGAGAGGAAAAGGTACATGCCTCTGACCTAGGTGTTGATTAAATTTTAGCTGCACATAGTAGCTTGGTGACAATCTCCAGGTGATGAAGCTTATGGTTGCCTTGCTTCTATAGGCAACCCCATGTCCAAGCAGCACAGATTTTGATGGTTCTTTCAGTGCTGAAGCAGCTCCTTGGTGGGGTAAGCTGCCCAGCATGCAATTCAGCAGCACTGCTGTTACTCTGAGTTGTGCTGTGGGTACCTGATTTTGCTGCTGCTCTATAGAAATGAATTATTTTAAATTGTACTGTGGTTAGGGAGCCAGATTTGGATGTAGCCTACTTACCAACCTGTTGCAAGGGCTCGCTGTCTTTTCCTATGCTTTGGCAAGTAAAAATTGTGATAAAGAGTCTTTCAAATAAAGCCAACAAAAAAACCACCCCAAAAAAACCCAAACCAAACAAAAAACCCTCAGTCATATCTCTTCCCCAACCCTTAGAAAAACAAACCATACACTTAGGAACATAAAATTTCAAGGGGGGGAAAGGAAATATCTGAAAGTGCTCAGCATCTGAGTTGAGAAGTCGATTGGTTCCAAAAAATAATACTGACAGCTCCCCAGTGCCCAATTAATCATTTGCTTTTAACAACAGAGGCTCACAGGCAGACACAAAAGTGGAACAGGAAAGCAGGAGAAATGAAATGGTCCTTTGTTTTGTGGCTGAACTTGTTGCCCTTGCTGGGACGCAAACAGTTCATCTGGGCAGAGAAACCCACTGGCCCACTTGGCATCCTGCAGCTCCTGGCACGTATTAAACAGGTCGGTAGGTGGTCTGGCACAGACCACTTGGACGTGCTTTCTCACAAGGTTCCTTGCTTTCCGAGGGGAAAAAACCAGTTCAACAGAAAGATCTTTTCCGTAGGGTTCGAACTGGTTTGTGGTGCTTGGAGTACTCTGTGAAACATGTAGCTAAACTTTAAAAATGAAGATAAATTCTGGAGGGCTGTATAGTTACTTCAATGCTGCCCCATGTTATTTCTGTGGAAATCTCTTTTGTTTCAATCTGTGTAAATGTTTTAGTAGAGAAATTGTAGATAAAACAGAACTGATGCATTTAGAAATCATTCAGACCATTACCCCCTGATGAGAGGAGCAAAGGGGCAGGCACCACTCTCCTCTCTTTTGGGGACCCGAGCTATCATCATGAAGATGTGACAGGGGAGGTTTAGGCTGGGTGTCAGGAAGAGGTTCTGTCCTGAGAGGGGGGTTGGGCACTGGCACAGGCTCCCCAGGGAAGGGGTCACAGTCCCGAGCTGGTCTGAGGGCAAGAAGTGTCTGGATGATGCCCTCAGTCCCACGCTCTGACCTGGCTGGCCCTGTGTGGAGCCAGGAGTTGGACTTGATCCTCAGGAATCCCTTCCAGCTCAAGTGATTCTACGAAAATTATCAGGTGAAATAATCCTACTGAAACTTGCAGCTAGTCTAATTAAGAATCACAGTGCTGCTTCTCTGTCAGTGTGGTTTGCCTGTGACACGTTCCCTTGCTTCAAATCTACTAGGCAGTTAAAAGGCTTTTACTACTTCTTATATTACTATTGCAGGAATATGTTAATTTTATATAAAGCATGCCTGACTTATACAAAGCTCTTAGAAGAACTTTCAGGTTTTAATTCTGGAGGCAGATGGAAAAAGGAGGAAGGATGTGGAAAAATCAGGACACAGTGCCCCAATGTGCCAGACCTATTTGCTCTCAGGCTGCATTACCTCACATTTTTTCTTTCTTCAGAGGTTGTTAATGCTTTTCCCTGGAAGGTCATGATTTTCTTCCCAAACCTTTCACTTGTACGTAGAGGTGGGGGTGGCACTCCATGATTTCTGAGGTTGAGGCCGTGAGAGATTATTGAAGTTGGTAGTTACAGCCTCAGCAGTGTTACTCCTTATCAGCTGGATCAGCAAAAAAACAACCCAAGGTGGCAGATTGTTTACCTTTCTTTGGTGTTTAATCTGGCTGGCTTTTGCTGGGTTTTTTTCAGCAGCTTAAGTTGGTGTGTTTGGCATGTAGTACAGAGGGTGTACGTGTGCTGATGACCTTGTGCATGGGTAACTCCTTAAGCAGATGTGATTGTATTTCATGTGATAGAATCATCCAAATTTTTTATTTTAAATATTTGAATTTACTTCAATTGCTGCTTCATGTAAATAATAATCTTCCACAACACTTGACACTTTAGATTCAGCTGGATAGGATTCTGGGCCATCTTGTCCAGATGGTGCTTTTGTCTAGACAGAGCTTTTGCCAAGAAAGGTTGGACTAGATGGCCCTTGAGGTCCCACCCATCCTGGTATTCTGTGATTCTGTATTTCTAAAGTGTATGAGCTATGTACACCTTTGCTCTGTCAGCTCCCTGACTGCTTGATTCTTAGCTAGGAACTCGCTTCAGATGGATAGTTCCCCATCATTTGAAAGGTGGCAAAGGCCCATGGTTCAAGAGTCCTTCCCAGCATGTGACCTGCACGAACTATTCTGTGGAATGAAGAGTCAGGGCTGTAGACATCAAGGGAGTGTTAATGGAAAAATCAAGTTAAGGGGGTTTTTGAGTATCAAAATGCCAAATTCTGTTGCCTTTGTTCACGAGGAACGTTGTGAGACTACAGTCTTGGAAGCTGCCAGGCAAGTGGGTAGTGCAGGGGAGGGATTCCTAACATATATATGCGAACAACAGCTTTTCAGTAAATCTGTTCTGTTTTCCAAATGAAGAAACTGAGTGTGCTACACTGAAGGCTGAAAGATTCTAATTAAATATTTTTTCTTAATATAAGGGGTACAGAGGATCAGCTTTGTGTCCCACTGTCAAGCATAGTCACCTCTGTGAAAGCTGAAGGCCCAAGACATTGCCACAGCTATCTTTGAACCACTGAAGATTTCTGACAGCAGACATGAAGTTGTCAGCAGAATATTTTTGGGAGATGTTCCCACTTCTTTTCCAGCCAAATGTACCCATTTAGTTGGTCTGAATTGGTGTCCTGCATCATAAATTTTTTGTATCTGCTTACCATTTCTACATCCTCCTTCACAGTGAATTCCATAATGTCAGCAGTGTCTCTGCCTGACTGGTTTCCATACAAGTAGATAACACACTTTATGGCTTACAGATCTGATCTGAGGGAGGGAAAAACCTCATCCTCTTCCAAACAATTGTCAAGAGCTCCTAAGCCTTCTGGAGCATCACACAAAAGCAACTTAATCCTGCTCTCTGCAAATGCCGTGTTGCCTTGATCTCTCCTAACAGGAACTTGTTAAGTTGTTGCTACAACATTTGCAACAATCATGCCCTGTGTCATTGCCCCGTGCCACAAATCACACGCAGAGAGCTGTCGTGAGCAACAATAACATATCAAGGATGAAATGTCTTAAGTCCTGCCTGAAAGTTACAGTCCCATAATTATTCCAGATTGTTCGTTGTTTTTTCTCTGTGTGGTTCTACTGGACTCTTTGAGACAATTAGGTCATGGATGTTGGGGGGGGATGGAGGGTGTCAGGTGGGGGGTGGAATTTGCTGTGTAGAGCAAAAAAGAAAAAGAAATCCAAGTTTAGTGTTGCTAGGGCTTGATGCCTTCATAAGGATTTACTGAAAGTAGTTTTGCAGTGTGACCTAGTCTACAGCTGCAGAGCCAGCACAGGGAAAAGGGAATTTGTTGCTGCCTTGCTGCTGGGGCAGAGCAGAGAACAAACTAACTCAAGACATGTCTACAGGAGATAACTACTGCCATTAAAGTTCATTTGTTTACTTTTTTGCAGTAAATCCTATAGATGTTCTTCTGAATGCCTTCCTGCAGTTTCGGCTCATCTGCTCTCAGGCTGGGTTAAGGTAAGCTGCACAGACAGGAGTAGACAATGTCATACTTGTACAGTGTGAGCTCTAAGCTGGCAGATGTGCACCAGATCTGGTTAAGGAACTCTTCATCTGAAATCCCAGGTGGTGCTGAGAAGGATGGGTTTAGTGCTGGGTTGTCATACCCGTGGATTTGTGACCTGCCAGCATGGGTTGCAGGTGGAGGACACATGTGATTTCCTCCAAATACCCTTGTATGTGAACAGTCAGCACAGCACAGGCACTTCTGTGGGAGAGTGAAAGGAAAGAGCAATGGCCTCAAGCTGGAGCATAGGAAGTTCCGCACCAACATGGGGAAGAACTTATCCCCAGTGAGGGTGAGGGAGCCCTGGGCCAGGCTGCCCAGGGGGTGTGGAGTCTCCATCTCTGAAGAGATTCCAGCCCTGTCTGGACACCTGTGTGCCCTGTCCTAGGGACCCTGCTTTGGCAGGGGGTTGGACCCAATGATCTCTGGAGGTCCCTTCCAACCCCTACAATTCTGTGAGTCTGTGAAACTAAGTTGTTAGCTGTACTTTTTGTGGACGTTGTCTTCCCTGAGGCCAGAGGCCCCATCTCTTCCTTTACTCAAAATGGGAGTAGCTTACTTCCAAACTCCCTGCAGCAAACCTCCCTTTACCCCTCTGTGTATACCCAGTTAGAAAGAGGAACAGCTGAGAAACCACTTCTCTCCCTGGCACATATGTGTCAATGTGATGATAAACTTGATCTTTCTGGCAGTTTGCTGTAGGGGTGTAGACCTAGCTGAGCAGCTCTGTTTGGTTAGTGCACTTATCTGAAGGTTCAGGTACTGTTCAAGAGATTAAAGGTATTTTTGCCATAGTTGAACCACACTGTCAAGCTATTGACCTTTCCATGGAAGGTGTAGGCAGCGCCTTCTTTTGTACAAAGCTTAAAATCCTTTTATAAGGCAAAGAGTACATTTTGGTTTAACTCTGAAAGAGATCAGCTGTGTTGCAAATGGACAAAAGGCTTTAATTTTAGCATGTTTTCCTAGGGAAATGAGGTTTGTGCAACTTATGTATTTGTGAATTTAACCGAGCAGCCAGCCTGGCATGTCTCCTCCCCCTGCTCTCCATTTGTGCCTTGAACTTGAACATGTTGTCAGATTCTGTTCAGTTGTTTGAGGGGTGAAAGTCTTGATGTTAGTAAATCTGTGCGTGTTCATGAACCAGCAGCTTTGCAGATCAGGTGAACCAGATTTGTGTGCCCAGTAATGGAAAGGCAGGAAGAATTCAGCTGTGACGTGGCTCAGTCACAGTTAGCACGTATGTATGGGCTCTGTAAGTCTCAAACAGGAACAGAATGTCATGTCTGGTAGAAGCACTGAGGGAAGGAATGAGGGGGAATTGCAGGAGCAAAGGAGACAAATTGATGGGAATTCCATCTGTTCCACTGCTTCTGGAACATCTTGTTTTCTAAACAGTGCAGTTGCGAACTGCCTGTATGTATTTGGAAGAGTAAGGTACAAGACGGGATGAAGACTGAAGCCTGTTCATACTAAACTGGTGCCATAAGGAGTCTTAAAGTCATTTGTTTCACTTGCTCTCCCTCCAGGGCAAGCAACTCAAGTGGAACTGGTACAATTGAGAATGTTTTCTTCAGTTTATACAGTGATATTTTTTTTTCCTCCTGTGCAAGGAAAGAGATTTGTTTCTATAACCTCAGGAGAGCTTTAATGTGCAAATATAGAGTGAGAAGAACCAAATGTTAATCTCTCTAGAACTTTAGGGAGTCCAGAGGCACAGTATGATGGTAAAAGAGCTACCACGATCCACTGAAGGTGATTTCACCTTAAGGTTACATGAAAACCTTTACTAATGTGTATTTGATGCTTTGTCACCAATAATTTCAAATGGTTTGCAACTAGGAGTTAGGCTTGCATCTTTACACCTGCTAAAACTACTTGATAAAGGTCCTGATTCAGCAAAACTCTTCAGAATATGCTGAACTTTTAAATTCATTCGATGTCTGTGAATCTGCAGATTTTGCGCTGCAGTGGTTTTTTGAGTAAGGGTAAATACAAGCACATACTTGACTTTCAACGTGCCACATGGCAGGGTTTGTGGTATTGAATTGTGGGCATTCCTATCTGTAACTTGTCTGCATTCCAAAACTCTTTACATCACCCTTTTGAGGAGAGACACCTTCTTGTCTCTTGGTGTGATGAAGAACGTCAGCGACTTCTAATATTCAAATGAAGTCTGTGATGTATGAGGGGGAGGCTTTTTGTTCCCTTAGCAGATGCTATAAGTATTTCTTTTGGCTATGGGTATACTGGTCTTGGGTTCCTACCTAGGTGTACATTTTCTGGTGCCACTTTGTCTTCTAAGTCAGGTTTTGATTTGGGGTATTTTTCTAACAAGCACCTGGTGAAGGTATGGGTACATCTTGAAACAAAATGTTGATCTGAAGGTCAGAAACCCTCACAGGGTTTTTTCCTCTATTTTCACACATAAGTTGTACTCTGAGACTCAGGTCTCTGTGATAATTTATCTGCTACAAATCATTTTTATTCTGTCTTTCACCTGAACGTATCTTTGAAGTCCCTGCCTGTTCCTGCTCCATATGTGGCTTTCCCAATGGTCTCCACACAGAAATCTGATTCAGTTAGAGAAGGAAATCTTCTGGAATAAACTTTCCAAACTGATTTCACCTCCTTCCTTGTTTCCAGCAGCAAAAGGAGACTTTCTAGACTTTAGTAAGGAGGGAGAAGAGACAGACACCTGAAGCAGAGCCTCTGCTTTGGTTGTGAGCATCAAAATCCTTTATTGGATCTAACCCTGGGCATTGGCCAAAGGTAATGAAGTGAAATAATAGGATGAAAAGCTTACCCCTTACTGAGTTTTTTTGAAGATGTGCTCTCCTAGAGAGAGAACTGTACTGAATACAACAGCTTTTCCTCTTTCACTTGTCAGTGGTGAGTCGGTGACAGCAGCTGTGTGAGAACATGAATCCTGTGGAGGGGGCAATCAATGGTGGATGCAGAAACAATTGCTGCAGTTAGGGAGGTAAGCAGGCTTTGCACATGCACAGTCACAGATTGTTAGTAATTGCTCAGTGGGTTTAGTTTGATGTAACTTCTCAGTGAAAGATACGCAACAGGTGCAAGAAGAGCCTTCATCTCTGTGACCTGCCAGAAGCATTCTTCACTCCTGGAAGAGTAAGTGGTGAAGGAAACACATGTTTATTTTATTGTGTTGCTGGGATGAAGGAGGATAAGAACCAGTTCTTCTAACAGAGCTCTGAAAATAAATGGCAGAGTGATTTCTCTGTCCATTCTGCCCACTGAGGAACTCTGGGATTCGCCAAGAGCCCAAGTCTGCTGTCAGAGGGCTCTGGACTTCTGCAGAGAATTAATAATGTTACTGATACCTACATATACCTGCTAGATACAGCTTCAAACCATCTCAATGAAAAAGAAAATTAATTTATTTCTAGAGACAATTAAGGGAAATCAGTTTCTCCTTTCTCCTTTAAAGTAACTGCAGATCAAGACTTTGTAGAAAGATTCGAAGAGAGGGAATTTCCTCCTGAAGGAAAGGTATGTGGGGTGTAGATTCAGGTTTTCTGTTATAATAAGGAAACTGCATGGTCTTCTAGCTGATTTTTGCAGCTGAATCACTGAGGCAACTGCTTTCAACCTGAGCTGGGTGAGGGGAAGGCTGATCAAGAATAATACATAATATTCTTCCAAAATTTTCTCAAGGGCTTGCAGTTAGAGATTATTGGGTCATCAGAAAGAAAGGGCAGTGTAGAGGTCATATCTGGTGTGGGAAACCCCAGGCAGGTCTTTTAAAATAGCAAGGGCAAATAAAAATGACAAACTAATGAGAGGAGGCCAGCTTGTTACTCAGCATGACTTCACCAAAATCAGCTGTGCTGTATCAGAGCAGAGATCTGGCCCTGAATACAAATACATTCGCGGCATACTTGGACTATAGGATGCCATAGCCTTATAAAGTATAAATCCAAGCAGAGTCTTTTCTTGTAGACCTTCCTTATATAAACAGTCTATAAACACACAACTTGTCAATCAGTTTATTCATGTAAGTAACGATTAAGATCTGCCCCACAACTTCACGTGTGTCTGTGCAATCCACAGTAGGGCTGAGAGACATGAAAGGAGTAAGTCTGCTGATTGTGTTTGGAGGCTGGAGTGTCTGTGGCTGAGACAGCAGCAGATGTTTCTGTGTGGATACCCACACAGTTTGGGAGAATTGTCTGTTCACTTCATTTGTCTCCCTTCTGTGTACAATATCTAACTGCAGTTGAAGAAACGACTCCCTCATAAGCCGTGAGGCCAGAATATGCATCAAGTCAGCAGTGCTAGATTCGCAGCATCTGGCATGCAGGGTGTGTGATGTTTCAAGGAAAGCAGGACAGAAGGACTGTTTAAAGCAGACAAAAAGGTTGAAACAATCTGGCTCCAGGCAGCTGGAAGAAGGGCTTAGGTTCATGGTGTGGAAACACAGCCAATCCAGGCTCTAACCCCGGGCTGGTGACGTTTCAAGGCACCTATGTAAAACAAGTACTCTTTCACACTTCAGTCCCCCCACGGCTATGGGGTGTTGCACTCGGTTAAGTGTTACCTGACTTTGATGTTCTCCAGGCAGACCCCATATTTGTTCATGTTTACACGTTCTGACAGGGAAGGAACAGCTCTGCTTAATATCCCCTGGGTTTCCTTGCAGCGCTTTTAAACACTGCGGTGCAAATAACAAACTCGGCAGGTCCTACGACAGCTCAGTTCCCACCAGCCAGAGGTTGCTTCTGGCAGGGCTGTGGATGAGAGCACAGGCTGCTGACGTAGGTTTCAGACCTCCAGCTTCTCCTGCATGCAGATATTTGGAAAGTTCCCGTTCCCTCCAAATAGGGATAGGAAAGCGATGGAGAAGCTGTGATAGCCCAATCAGGTAGCTCCCTCCTCCTCCTTTCCTTTTTAATCCATCTCAGTGTGATTCATAAATACTTTTCACTTAGCAGCTGGACACTGAGGAGCTGTTCCAGCATACCAGTTGTGGGGGATATTCTGGAATCGCATGTTCAGTCAGTGGTATCCTGCCTTTAATATCATAAATTAATATGTCACTGAATCCCAGGTTTGTGCAAAATTTGGTAGATGATAGATCCTTTTTTTTTTTCCCCTCAAGTACTTAGTTCTGATTTGAGCCTTTATATAGTAACTGGGATGGGGTTAATGTACTAAGCACTTGGTCAGATTTTACCCTCAATTGCATTGGGTTTAGTCAGTATTTTTCTTACTACAGTAAGTAAAGTAGTTCCTGCCCTGAAGAGTTGGAAGAAATAAGTGAGTTACAAGTATCCACTGGATTTCTGATTAGGAAACTCAGGCACAAAGAATATTAAATGATTTGTTGATGTCTTGAGGTGATCAGGGCATTGATTGCAAGATTGACCTTCCTCATCCTTCTGAACTTTGATTGCATTTGCTACCTTTTTTTAAATGATTGTTCTGTTTGAATTAATAAGGGGAAGCAACAAAGAAACAAAAGGTAAACCTGAAATGTATAAAATCTGGGTCCTGCAGGTAGAGCATGCCTTCCTCCTGAAGGACCTTTCACAAAATCCTGGAAAGTCAGGAAGTGCAGCACTGGTCTTCTCTTTATCTTGTCAAAAACTTGGGACTTTTCATTGTTCTTTCTTGTCCCAGTCTCTGAGTATTGTGCAATAGAACATTGTGTCACACTTTCAACTGGGATCCGACAGGCTGAAGCTTTGTTTACGTTCAGGATCAATGAGGTTAACTGCAGCAAGCCAAAACCTTCATTAAAAGGCAATTTCAGAATGCAGAGAAGCAGCAACTAGAAATAATGAAAACACTGCAGAGCTGTTGAAATTACATGAGTTTATTTGTACCTAATAGCTGTAGTGAAACAAAGACAATCCTTTCTTACTAGTAGTTAGAAATACAGGACAAAGCTGAGAAAGGGTAAAGCCTCATTGTCCTGAATAGATACTGTAAGAAAACAAACTGGCCTGCTGCTACTGCAGTAAAATCAGTGTTTGGCTCTATGGCCTGGTTTTTTTTCTGTGATGGAGATGAAATGAGAGTGAGTTTAGAGCCTTCCTCTTCCCATTCCAAAGTTTCTTTCAGTCAGTAAATAAACTGTGGAAAAAAACAGAGCCCTGGGCCAAAAACCAAATCCAGTGTTTGTGGTGTTCTGTACTTGAACTGTGTGCATTTGGAGAAAGCACCAATCTGCTCAGTTCATGCAAGCATGATGGATAAAGGGCTGCCAGGCAGCTGAAACTCATCACAGGCTTGAACTGGGGTTGAATTTGACATGCACTGGGCTGGGAAAAATGGGCTAAATACCCTACCTCTGTTCTTATTGTGGGAGATCAGACAATCAGTATCAATCCTTAACAAGGCACAGAAAGCCTGGTGAGGTTAAGGTGACCTGGGGAGCAGCGTGAGGCTCTGTATGAAGCTTCTGAAGTTCTGGAGGGACTTCTCAGCTGTGGTATGAAGACCCATAGCAACTGGAGTAGACAAAACAGGTAGTCTGGATATCTCATCGTATACTGAGGAAACAAGTGTTGTTATGAGGTCCTAAATGTAAATTATATACAAAACTAAATCTGCAGCTGATGAAAATTGGCTGAACTCTATTTGAGCAAAGTTGAACTGTATTGCTTTATCTTTCATGAAGTTCTCTGTATTTGGCAGTGTAATAGTTTAGGCTCTGACATACTTAAGTGTGGATGGAACAAAGTATGATTTCATTCAGTCGGTTGTTGTAAATATTTATGAACATGGCCATCATTGGTAGGGAATGTGTAGTTACTCTGCATTAATAAGAATGAAAAGGGCAAAGATGACTGAGGCTCATGAGGGTGGAATTTGGGCTGGTGAAATTTATATAAGGATCTGTTCTTCCCCAGATTTTAGATATCCTTCTGAAGCTCTAGACAGGTAGGTAAATAGCTCTTCAGAGCTGTAGATGCTTCTTTTAAGCTACAAATGATACCTGTATTGATATTAATGCATTGAAATAATAGAGGAAGTCTTATAGTATGTTGATAGCAGACATTTGGCTCCAGTGATGTGATTGTTCCCTGCTGGCTCTAATAACTGGTATGTATGCTTTGCTCTCCCTTAAGCTCAGAGTCCCAGTGAGCCAGTATGACACTAACAAAACAGATTTCGTGATGTGGCTTGTAGTCAGATTTATGTGTGTCTGCAAGTTCAAGGTCAGACAGTTATCATGAGTCATTAGGAAAAAGTATCTTTTAACTTAAAGGTTGTGAAAGGTTTGTTGGGTTTTTTCCTTTCTCAAAAGCTGAAGCAGTTTTTTCCCAGATACATCCATTCCAAAGAAAGTTTCCATCCAGTTCTGCCTTGCCCAGAAGCCATGCATTCCACTGCAAACTTGCAAAGTGATGAAGGATTTGGTTTGGCTGCAGCATCCTCCTGGGTGAAAGGAGATCTGGCTGCTTCTGGCTCTGTCACAAACGCTGTATATAGCCTTACCGATGTCTTTTGGTCTTTATTGTGTCTTCTGTCTGTAACTATATAAAAGGCTACATGGGTTTCAGGTAGAAGGTTTTGGAAAGGTAATAAATAGTACTAATGCACAATTCACTGTTTTTCAGGTTCTACTTTCAAATTTAGCTCTGTCTTATCCCAGAAAGGATTTTATTATGGTTGCTATCCTGGGAAGAACAAGATCTGCATCATGGAATACCTATTCTTTCTCCTTTGTGGGACTATGTATACAAGTATTTCCATCCTTCACTGCTCTATTCTAATACTTCAATAATTGAATACTTGAATAATCTTACTGAAGGATACAAACTGCCACAATAATCTCAACCCAAACATCTTCATTTTCACAGTGCTAGCCTGTCACCTTAGGGACCAGATTTGGAGGCACAGATCCATTTGTCAGACTCTTTTGGCTGACACATCTGCAAAACCAGATGTGTTTAGCTCTTTGGCTTGCTGTCCTCTGGCTTCCAAACCTGATTCTTGGAGCAAAAGTCAGAAAGAATGTCATCCCCGCCCCTGCCACCTTTTCCACAGTCACCTTCTAGCTTCCAGCCTGCCTTGACGGCACCTTCCTTTGCGACATGTGATTCCTGGAAGTCTACTCATTGGTTACGTTTCCAGACGACGGGCTTGGCCGGATCCTGGCTGATCCTGGCGTGCGGAACTCGGTGGTAAACATTCTCACAAAAGGCTTACTGTCTGTCACAATAATTTGCTAATCTGTTTATAGCTGGGATTCCTACAAAATGAAATCAGTCCCCCCACATAGCCTTTTCATCTAAATATCTCCAAGAAATAGACTTGATGCCTTTGATGACATCATGTTGCTTGCTGCTGCTGAACTTGATGACATTGAGCAATACATCTCCAGGACTTTTCTTACTTTGGAGCCCTCAAGGTATAAGAACAATTAAAAGAGTTCTTATACCCCCTTTCCTTATTACAAAGAAACCCTGAGTTGAAGATGGTTCAAGATGGTCTGCTGGAAACTGTTTTGTAATAAATGTTGGCCAGATGGTGTGAATGGGAGCCAGAGCCATGTTAATCACCTACAGTTGAGACTTCAGTGAGCTAGAGAGCCATTAAAGGGTGACCATTAGCCACTTAAATGATTGTTCTACAGCTCTTATCCTGTGTTACAAGTTCATAAAGTCTCTGTAGCTAGAGAGCTTATGGATGTAAATTATGCTATAGCTTTGGGGCTCTCCCAGCTACTCTGAGAAGAGCCCACATTGAGATAGTTCAGAGTCCACCTGTCTGTTCTGTCCTCACATACTGCCAGCAGAACAAAGCTGATTGTAATACATAAGTAATTCTAAGTAATCATCAAACTGGGTGGCAGGAATAGTAAAGACTATTAAAATACATGGCTCATTTTAATACTGGAGAGATGCCACAATAGATAGCTACAGTCTCCAGTAGACTCTCAAAGCTAAATTCAGTCGCAGCCCAGTTCCCCACTGCCACCTCGTTACAGCCACTATCTGTGTCACTACAGAAAAGCAAGATAGCACATGGCACCTACATTTCCCTGGGCAGATACATCCCAAGAAGACGTGAGCACCAACCTTTCTACCAGAGATCATACAACTGTAAGGCTGAAGATCACTGTTATTCTAGGGCAGGGCTAATCTAGAAGCCCCTCTAAAGAAGTTGATGTTATGAATCTCAAAAGAACTCAGGAACAATAAAGAAAGTTTCCTTTGAGGCTTTGCTGTGAAAAATTTTGCAAAGATTCTTAGCAAATTTATGCTACTGTTATTTACATTCTTCTCTTAACTGACATAAAAGGATGAGTTTTGCAAATCTCTGCACAGCTTTTAAAAAAATACATATTTATTAGCAGTTCCCAGTTCAGCTGGCATGTTCCTTTCTCTTGTGCTTTAAGTGTATTTGGAAGTGCTCAGTAACGTGAGGGAAGTCACTACAGCCAGTCAGAAGTGATCACAGGAGATAGAAAATCCCTAGTTATCCTTGCTGAGGAAGCTCAGATGAGGCCATGTAACCAGTGCAGAGGACTGTAATCTCTGGCCCAGGTGCAGCCTGAATTCCTCAGAAAAGGGGAAAGTACAGGCCAAAAGTCACTCTAGAAACATTTCATTTCCTACTAGTTTCTGGCATTTGGCAAGTATCTTTACCTTTTATTTTCTCTTTCTGTTTGAAAGAGCCAGACAGTTTATATGGAGCCTTTGGGGTATGTCTGTACTGCAGGCCAGTGCTACAGCCGTAGTTTAACCTCGGCTCAACTATATGCGTATAAGCTCCTTAGTTCTGGCAGTAGGACTGCAGTGGTGCTCAGAAGGCTTCAGAATTCCCCTGGGATTCTGAAACACACCTTCAGTGACAGTTTTTGAGGCAACCCTTTACTAGATAGAATGCTTGGAAACCGTATTTCTTGTGCCTTCACATTCATTGCTCCCTATGCCATCTTGTCTAGAACTGGTTGACATAAGCTTCTTTCACAGTTTTCAAACTGGAGCTTGTCTGGATATCATCACCATGCTGCATGTTCCTTAAAGGAGCTACTCAAGAGGCTGCAGCTGTTTGCAAGAGCTGTGTATGGTACAGAGGTAGTTTATATAGCAAGAGAATACATCTTTGCAAGCTGTTTCTGAGACTTCCCCTGGATCCTGTATTCAGGTTGAACGAGGAGACAGATGCCTGGCTGATGAAACAGATGGTACCAAGGGCCTGCTCCTCTACCTGTCATTTCCACTGCAGGTATGACAAATGAAAGGATTTTCACTGTGCAGACTGTAAAATCAATGAGGAAGGGTGGTTCTCCAAAGAGATATTGGCAGTTGTATGTGCTGACAGGCTTATCCTGGGCAAAGTGCTCTAGGGGTTGCTGCACCTGTTGTGGGCCCTAAGGATATGAGAAACATTGAGTCAATTTCTAAGGCCTCCTTCCCTCATTAATATCACCATTTTGAATGTAGGGCTTGCTCCTAGTAAACATGGTTTCTGTAGTTGTCTCTCTGGCTAATGCCTGTCATGATATGGTGAGAGGGACAGCTAGTTAAGTCACGATATGATACTTCACAATTATCCAGGAATGGAAGGTCATAGTAACAGCCAAATGCCTTTCTAATGTGGTGCTGTGCATGGTCTCAGACATACATGGCATAGGTGCTGTCATTTCACGTCCTTTGACCACCTTGTCTGGAGCATGGAAATTGGTGAGTTTGCCCACTTGTAATTGACTTCAGGATGGGTCTGTGATCAGGAACTTTCATCAGTGAGCTTCTTAGAAAACTAAACAAGTTATAGGCATTTTGATTAAGTCTTTGAAATCTCCTGTGTAGTTTGCATTTAGCAAGCAAAGGAAACCATTCAAATGATGCTGAGCAAGCCCCATATTTCTCTGAGGAGAGCCAGGTCTCATGCTGTGCTCAGCCTGGTTTCCGAGTCAAATTGACATGGAGCATTTGGCAAGAGGTTTGTAGAAGTGACCAGCTTGTTGATGTTTTCTCCAAATAGACCTATTAACCTGTGAAGGAATTTGAGGTTTGCACACCCTGAGTTGTGAGGGTCCCTGAGCCACCTTTTCAATGATCATATTATTCATGTTCTCGAGGCAAAAAAACATTCCACTGACTTATTATACTTCATCTTGTGTTTCCTGATGCTCTAATAGTAGGCTGCACCTATGCATTTGTGGTGTCAAAGCTGACCACATTTAGAAGCTTGCTTTCTCCAGGTGGAATAGAGTCTATTGACACAGTTGGGTTTTTACAGTGTGGTGAAACATTAACTGCTTCCTCTCCTCCAGCCTAGAGCATCAAACTTTTGACCTGTCACTTAGGAGGCAAATTCATTTACACCAATCAGAACCTGAAATCATGTTATATTTTTGGGGGAAGATATTTTGGATTTACACTCCTATAAGAGCAGAATTTACTCTTGAGTGCTCTTTCCTCAACCTCTTCCTGCCTTGTTAAAATACTGAAGTTTTTGTAGGCTGCCACATTAAATCCCCAGCAGCCTGAAGGTCAGGCAGTCCTAAGCTGTTGTGGTAAATAAATCAACTCACTGAAATAGATTTGCCTTTCATCAGATTCTTCTTTAATGAGGTAAGAGATTTAATTTCATGGTTAAAGAACTAAAATGAAACAAAAGATCTGTGATATGTGAGCAGTTCAGTTACACTCTGTAGGAAAATGGGAATTACCATACCAGGTCTAGACAGCAGTCTAGACAGTCCAGTAACTTGTCTCTGAAATGGTTAATTGTGGAACAGATAGCTCACTTGCAATGCTACCATGAGAAAAGTCTGACTCTCAGATGGCCCAGAACCTGGAGAGAGAATTCCCCTTACAGTAAGTGCATCTCGTCCATTCTTGCCTTGGCAAAGTGCTTTGCACTTACAGGAAACAAAAGCAGAGGGACTGGAAACAAAGAGTGAAAGGAAAGCAGAACTGTCTGCAAAATAAGCAGGTGCACACGTGTGTGTGTGTGTGTACTCCCAGCACCCCCAGCACCAAGGGCTGAACCTTCTGGGCAACCCAGGGTGGAGGTGGGAGAAGGGAGGGCAGCCCAGCGCCTCCTGCGCAGTACCAGGCTGTGCAGTGGCTGCAGTGTGGGGGGCTGGACTTCACCCTAAAAAATGTTGTGCATGGGGACTCTCAGGCCTCTGTGAGCAAACCCTGTAGCCTCTAATCATCCAAGTCTTTTATGCACAAGAGTTTCTGTTGGGTTTTTTGGTTTGTTTTTTTTTTTTATACACAGTGCAAGAAGTATTAATTCCCTGGACTGCTCTCAGGAAAGAAAACCTGAAAGGTGTCAGTGTCATCTGTTCCCCTCGATAGAGCTCTTATATCCTTTGCATTCAGCTTCTGGAAAGGGCATGAGTTAAGTTAGAAAGCTCAGAACATTTTGTGTGTTCCTTGCCCTCATTACTGGGCTGTTTGCTTTAGTCTGTCAGTAGATGTAAAATATGTAAAATATTTTCTCCTCTTTTACTGATTCTTAATTTATTCATGTGTAGCACAGTGTTGGAACAGGCACAGGTACCAAGAGCCACTTCCAAGACTGCATCATAATAACTTCCTCAAGTGTCCATTATCCTGGAGATGCTTTTTTTTTTTTCTAACCTATTCTTCTTGTGCATTATTTTTCCTGGATCTGAGGCCCCCTGAATCCATGTCTCAACTGAGCCAGCTGTTGAAAACTAAAATCTATCTTTCTTGAATTGTCATGTACCCATAAACGCATGCAGCTCATAACAGAATAAAAAGGGCATTTCTCCATAGTCCTCTTGCTGTCTTTGTCTTGCTGCCTGCTCAGGGGCTTGTTACCTTCATGTTATTGGTATTGTATGGCTGTGACACCTCCACTAAATAGGGCAAAGGCTTGCTTATACTTGCTCACACTCTTGAATGGTTAGAAATGCCTATTAAGCCACCTAAACATGAGTATTGAAATGAGTCATGTTGCATCCACATTGTTAACATGGTGCTCTGGGTGAGTGAGAGAGCCAGTGCAACAATGGTTAATATTCTCCTTGCAGCCCTGTCTTGGGAGCTGAGATCTGGGAGCACAGGAAAGGTGCTTTCTGGCTCCGTGAGGCCTTTCTGTGCTGCCTCACGTAAAAGAGGAGCAGCCAGTGTTTTAGCAGGGGCTCATAGTATCTCAGCAGGGCTGAGCATCCTCTACCTCCAGTGGATGATTTGTTTCAATGGTGGCTGCTCGCAAAGCACTGAGATGCTGCAGCTCACTTCTCTGTCCGCCTTATGGGATACTCTGAATGTAAAGGAAGTTTTTTGGCATCTTGTTTCAGCAGACAATACCGTTGTTATGGCCAAATGCATTCCCCTTGGCTTGCCTAGGGGTGGGCAGGCTGGGGAACACCCACAGCTAATCAGAAACAGGTATTTGTCTGCAGGTAACACTGCCAGACAGAAGCCGTTCTGCATCTCGCAGAGTCCACGCAATCTGCAACATCAGAACAAGCCCCGTGGGGAAAGAGATGAATTTTTCACACCTGTTTCTCCAAATTTAATAAAAATAAAAAATTCCATGCAAGCTCAAGAAGGCAACATTCCAGTAACATTTTGCTTTTACTGACTGAAATTTCCCGTAAGATGGGCCTCTGGCTATAGAATGGAAAATCTGTCCTCACTCACTTCCCCCTCAGTCCTGGGCGGACATATGGAGTCTGGTTGCTTTTTTATTCTTGCCAGGGCTGCTGCAGTAGCTCTGTGCTCGTTAATCCCGGGTGCCATGAAGTCAGAGCCACGAGTCTCCCCGTTGCAGTAGTCGGCGGGGGTTGGTGTTTGTTCCAGGGACGTTCCTAAACCCTGTGTCACTTCATTACGCAGCAAATTGGGAACAGACAGCTAGTAACGTAGACAGAAGGAAAAAAAAGGGGAGTCATAACACTATCAGAGAAATATGTGTAAAGTCCTTAAGTGCTTCTGCACCTTGGCCAAATGCCAAGTCGAAATCCAAGATGCTTGATGTGCTGAATTCCAAGTTCCCCACCTCCCTGCTCAGTGTTTAATTTTGTTTAGCAACAGGTAGCAAGGTACAAACTTTACCCCGTGTAGCAGTTACCATGTCAAGGTGGTGGAAAGCTATGGCAGGAGGACACGGGCTGAATCTGGCTATAATTGACTGGAATTCATGACATAGACTATCTTTTGTTGGCTTTACAGAATGGAATCACTCCCTGACTGTAATGAGCAATCTTGGACATGATCGTTTTGGGATACCAAAGCACTGCCTGTTACATGAGTACTTCTAGTCCTCATTGCATAGCGGTGTCTGTAAAAAGCTTTTAAAGAGGAAATAAAATACTTGGAATTTGATCCCTATATAGGTTGAGTCTTCTTTCTGTTCTCTGGGCATCAGCTTTAGAATTCAGCCTTGGAGGAGGCACTGTCTGTGCCAGAATAAATGCAGTTTAAAGCAACAGCAGTAGAAAAAAAGACTCACAATGCAAATCTTTGCCCTAAAAATTGCTTTAGATGAGAGAAATCTAGTTGCATTCCAACAAAATCAGGGCTGTTCTGGAGATGACAGCTTAAAGCAGAGATCTACAGCAAGAAGTTATTCTTATTTTTTCTTTGATTTTTTCCCTTTTTTTCCCCCTTTGGTTTCATCCTCATTTTAGTTGTGTGCTTCTGTGCATTCCTTATTATAGGCAGTGACCACCATTTGCTTGGGATAATAAAAAAGTTGAATTTACAGGTGTACACAGCAATGAGACTTTTCTTCTCTGTGTTGATTGTTTTGAAAACAAAGGCCTTGTTAAATTGTTGGTACTGATAGTGCAAAAAAATGAAATGCCTGTTCTTTTGTGAATTGAACCTGTGTATTTGATCAACTTCAATTTTGTAAATGAAGTTTCAAAGAGTATTTCCGCAGTACCATCATGCAATTTGCACTCTAAATGTATGGGATAAAGAATTGTATTTAGAATAAAAGGACCATATCTGATTTCTGTTGTAGTGCTGTCATATAAATAGGCGGCAAGCAAACATTTCAATGTGAAATGATTTGGATTATTCTGTTGTGGAAGATTTGCCTTGTTTGCTATCTCTGAAAGGGAGCTAATCTTAAATCTGAGTGAAAAAAGATGGTTGTGAGCAGGATAGAAGGTTTAAATTGAATTTGCTCTCCTGTTGCTGATATTGAGAGAGCCCCAAACTTAAGAGATAAGGGTGCTTCTGGGTTATTAGAGAATGCAGGAAAGACATCTGGTACACACGGTAGTGAATTACACATTATTCCATCTTAATCTGGTGTGTTTTTTATTGCTGCTGGTACGTGATGGACTCTAGTCTCAGTCTAGGACAGACTACAGCAGCCTATTAGAGATGTGAAGAACTGGGAGATGATAAAGGATAGATCAGGGATCAATTACCAACTTGCATTATTATTATTTTTTTTTAAATTAATTACTTAAATGCTTCTGACAAATTCACTCTTTGTCTCTAAATTATTGCTAAGCCTGGATTTCTGATGATACAGAAGCAACGTAAGAAGTGACCTAAGCTATTTGAAAAAGTCTGGGATTACAGCTGTGTTTAATAAAATGTGAGTTAGCTATAGAGGATGTAAGTAAGCTAAATCCCATCTGCTTTGAGGTTTCCCTCTGGTCCCAGAAGAAGCCAAATGCAGGATATGAGGAGAGGTGTATGTGCTTCTACCGGAAATGCTGGGAAAAAGGCAAGGAAAAAAAGTCCTTCCTCTGCTCCTTTGGTCTGCTTTTATGATGTAACCTCACTAGTGACACAGCCCGGCATGGTAAGTGATACACAAAGAGCAGAAAGAGCTTGTGTTCCCCCACACTGCCATATAAATGGGATCAGAGCTCTGAAGAGCCAGCACCACCTGTCCCTTTTCTCCTTTCTTTGCTGTGTCCATAGGTGTCTTGCGTAAAATGGGCTGTGCCAGGATTTGGGCTGGTTAGGACCATGCTCCTGTCTCTTTGTGTCTGGGTGCAAACTGGTGATCAACAGCTAGGTCAGGCAGGATGTGTCTGAGGACTCGTTTGAGTGATGTGGGATTAACCGTACAGCTGGTCCTTGCCAGTCTTTGTCAACTTGGATGTGACGTCCCAGCTGGTCCAGGGACAATTTTGAGAAAAAGCAAGAGAGACATTAATTAGCACTTTTCTCTAAAAATTGGCAAGATTGGTGCTGGGGAGTCAAGTGGAAATTGTCACAAGTCTGCTTTTCCTTAACCGTGCTTCTTGTTCCATTATCAAGAAGTGAGGCAATAATGAGACAAAGGTAGCTGTACACCCCTCTCTGCTCAGTTCTTGAGGAGGCTGGAATTATATTTCAAGGATATGCATCTATCCCACCTCCCAGCTCCCCATCCCCTCTGCCTCTGGGAAATCACTCTTGAACATGAGGTTCAGCATCCAAAGTTAATTCTTCCTTGAAAATGAACAGATTAGTTCCAGCTCCTGCACAGAGACACTTGGCTGGTCGGTACAAGTGCTGTGCAGGTCAAGCAGCTCTGCTGTCTGCCTTACGTCTCTGCTATTCCAGTGAACCTCTCACCTCTTCAGCTGACTGCAGAGACTAAGAATTACAAAGCAAACGACCGGTTCTCCATCAGCCAAAATCCTGTCTTTCTGTAAAGACTGTATCTGCTGCTCATCCCCAAAAGCTGGACAGAGAGGTTAAATAGCCTTAATTGCTAATCTGTGACCATGATTTATTAGTTTAAATCAATTTTTAGGATGTTCTCAGAGATATAACTGTCTAGGGCCAGCCCTAACAGGTAGTTTTTAGTGGGTTTTTTGGACATTTCTGGCCTTCTCAATGTCAGCTTGAGATTTCTTGCACCTGGACAGACAGCTTTCCTCTGAGCTTTGTTGGGAAGGTTTTGCTGGGTTTTTTTTTTGTGGTTGGTTCGTTGGGGGTTTGTTTTGATGCTAAGGTTTAGATTAGATAATAGGGAGAAGTTTTTTACAGAGAAAGTGGTGAGGGGCTGGAATAGGCTGCCCAGAGAGGGGGTGGGTGCCCCGTCCCTGGGGGTGTTCAAGGCCAGGTTGGCTGGGGCCCTGGGCAACCTTGTGTAGCTCCAGGCCTGGAGGTTGGTGGCCCTGCCTGTGGCAGGGGGGTTGGAGCTCTGTGATCCTTGCGGTCCCTTCCAACCCATGCCATTATATGACAGACTAACAGGTCTCTTCATCTCTTATCAGGGTGCTTTGAATAGAAATGGATTTTCCCCCTCTTTTATGTCAGTGGATCAGAACTATCTTGTAAAAGCCATTCAGGCTGTGCAGGATGGACACAATGTGTCTGCTGATCCTCAAGTGGGTGCTTTATGGACATTATTGGTATAACATCAATTGCAGTACTTACCATAAATACTACTTTGTCTATATGATTGCTTGCCTTCACTCACAGGAATGCCAATGATAAGATGCATGATAGGATGTTTATAAATGTGGCTAAATAGCAGCTTTTATTTAATTTCCAGAGGGTCTTTCTGACATCTTTTTCTACAGTGTCTTCCTGTGTCCGGGTATTGCTTTAGGATTAAGAGAGCTACTGCAACCAGCTTTCTGCTTTAAAGGCTGGTCTTGGGTACCTTGATAGCCATTGGGTTTTGTCTTTCTAATTAGCAAAAATTATATCACTGCACAGTGATTATCAAACCCACTACCTTCAATGCTATGGATACAAATCCCTGGAAAAATTCTCTTTTGATATGCTGGGGGGGGGGGTTGTATGTGTACATTTGCTATGGGGTACCTGTTACACAGCTAACCAGACCAGGTCCGACTTTCAGACTAATTGACAGCATTGCTTGGAGCATGAATGACTAAATGGAGAAGCAATTTAATTTATTTATCCTTAGAAAAAGTTTAATTGTTTTCCTCAGAGTAGAGGCCCTCATCCTAAGGCAGGAATTCTAAAAGACCCAGGATGTTGCACATTTGAGTCTGGATAGCTGGAAAATGCCAATTTGCCATGTAGGCTTCTGGCTGGGGATTAGAAAGGCTTGAACCTTGTCTTTGATTTCTTATTATGCTTCGGGCATCATGTTTAATTTTGGTGTTATTCCTCTTAAAAAAAAAAAAAAGCCATGAAGAAGAAAAAGGGGAAATAAAAGTGCTATGCTCTTTGCCAACCTTGTTTTACTAAACTGTAATTGGTTTTGGTATAGCTTATTGGGCCCTTAGGAAAGACTTACCTTTCAAGTCCCATCTCATTCTTTTTCTGTGTAAGTGCTTTGACTTTAGTAGATGAAAAGTGCACTTAGGTTTCTTAAACTCATGGAAATATTCCTTTTCATTAGTTACAGCACTGAGTAGAATAACTTAAAGAAGTAGTTAGCTATCAGATGAACTTCTTGTTTAATCTTCATTCCGTTTTTTTCCTAAGAAATTAGATTGTTATTGTTAGTAGCAGCAGATATGACTGTAGCAGGGTACATTTTTGCAGAGGAGTAGTTTCATGCTCATGCTAGGTGAGTGAGTGACCAGTCTCTTAGTGACTGAACACATATTCTGGGAGCAGCATCTTGCTCAGGCAAGTTCTTTCAGGCACCTTTGGCTGCAGGGCCCTTCTGGGCCATCACTTAGTCCAAGATTATGGAGCATCCAGAGTGTTTTTGCTGGAGTGAGGAGGGGGTGTGTGGGAAGTGTTAATGTAGCATAAATGATGATATTCAGGCAATGAGCACCATCACATTCTGACTCAAAATTAAGACAAATTGTGTTAAACAAACCGTAGTTGCTATCCCAGGATAGAGACCAATGGAACATTGCTTTTTCTGTCTGTGGAGAGCTGTATTTCTGAACTACCATGCTCATTAGATGCCCCTGCCTCTCTGTAAGGGAGTATTTAGATAGGGCCATCCTGTAGGTAATGTAGGCTACCTTCCTCCAAGCCAAATCCCTTCTGATGACAGTTGGGTGAAATTGCATCATGTTTTCTAACAAAAAGGTAATCAGGTGTGCTCATATCTGTTTCTGCCATATAATTATCCAGCTGCCAGCCTTTACTAGCATTAGGAACCCTCATCGCTGTAGGACATGGTTACTGAGAATGACTCTGGTTATATCTAATCATGTTTCATATAGAATGGATGAGAACTACAGACTTTTGCTTTGCTGTTTTCATTACTTAAGCTTCAGTAGGGAATCTGTTCCTTCAGGACATTTAAGGATGTATTTAATGGGATTAGCTGTAATTTTGACATCAATAAATTTACAAACATATTTTGGGATGGCTGGAAGCCTGTACCTATGTATTTTTATGAACTCAAGCACTTAGAGGGTACAAATTGGTGTGACACCGTACAAAACCTTTACAGCAGCTGAGTTACTTTCCCTGTGCCATTTGTGGATTAACCATTTATGGGTAATATTAACATGCTGGTAAATATATTATGCCATCCCACATAGTGAGCTTCATTTTCTTGGTCCTCAGCAATTTGGTATATTCATCCCTAGCAAAACTCAGCTTTTGTCTCATAAACTTCTAATAAAATCTCCTGCAAATATAAATGCCAAATATATTTATGAACGTTAGAAGTCACTCTGTGTCACAGACTGACACCAGCAGTTTGGATGGAAAATATTTATGTACTAGCATAGTTATTATTGTATACTTCTTTTTTTTTTCAGTGAAGCTTTTATTTTTCTTAAGAGAATTTGGCAAAGCTCTATCTAGAGTATCTTTGTAAATGTTTGTGTATCACTACTGACAGATTCTGCTCTAGTGTGTATTATCAGAGCAAATGACATTTATAGATGAGGGAAAGAGATGACCCAGGCTGTCTTTCAGAGCGTGGCAGCCCTTGTATTAGCACCCAAGTCATCTGGCTCCACTCTCATGTATCCCTTAACAGGCACATAACTTTTCACTGATGTGATAAGAGAGCTTGAAATAACTTTATTAAATGTCAATATTTTCTCAATTCCTCTTGTTTGTGATTAAGCTTGTGGTCTTTCCAGGTCATGCAAATACTGCCAAGACATACTTAGCCCTTAAAAGACCTGTTAAAGAAAGGCTAAATGGATATCTGTCACAACTGTCTTCCTGTGTACAGGTGGTACACAAGCCTTCTGGGTCTGCTCTCAGACAGCTGCTTCATATTTCTTTCCTTAGGGCACAAACAGCGACCCCTGGAAATGTCCTGATGATGATGATAATAATAATGATAAATCCAAATAATAGAGGAAATTCCCTTTTCCTTTTTGGAGATTACCTCTTAAAAATTCAAACATTTACAAGTATGTTTTTGTAATTTAGTGTTTGGTATGATATTTAATATTTTGATTTAATATTTTACTGTCTTTACATGTGCAGTTGATTCCACTGAAGCTCTCAGTAGTGTCGGTATCTGTGCAGCAGGTGCACAATTGTACCTTCAGTTTCTGCATTTGTCTACTTTGGTCAGACTTCCCCTGCATTAAGAAAGAGCTTCTGCATTCTCTGATCCCAAAAACAGAGGACGCTTTTCCTGCCTTTCAGCATGGCTTGCAATTACCAGGATCAATCCAGTCTTCTCCAAGCAGTGGTGTCTTCAGCATGGCTGAACACAGCCGTACCAGTGCTCATAACATTTGGGAAAGGGTGTTCTATGTCTAATTGTATAAATTAGTGTTCTCAACTAAATGTAAGCACTGGACTATACCACTGTAACCTCTAAACCATCTCCCAAAGCCCCACATCTACCCATTTTATGAGCAGCCCCAGAGACAGCGATTCCACCACCTCCCTGGGCAGCCTGTGCCAATGCTTCTCTTTCACTGAAGGAATTTTTCCTAATACCCAATATCCCATTCTCTCTTGTCCTGGCACTAGTTATTAGGGAGAAGAAGCCAACACCTGCCTCACTACAACCTCCTCACTACAATATCTGCAAGTTGCAGACACTGAAAGCAATTCTTAAGATATTTAGGTGTTTTCTATGGAAATAAGTTGTCATCTTGTTTATTAGCATTGAGTGATTGTAAACAACTGCTCTCATAGAAATCAAAGTCTGTTTACAAATGATTAACAAGGAAGAAACAGTGAATGCACAGGGACAAAGGTTTTCTTCAAATTAGGGAGAAATCAACTGCAAATCAGCAGATAAGATGATAGCCCAAGAGCCAAAACTTTAGCAAGGATGCCAGAATACTACTCAATGTTAACCAGAATTAACTGACCTGTACTTGGCTACAGTTGTAAAGGAATCAAGGCAACTCAGATGTAAAGACAGAAGGACTGAGAACTTGATTCTGAACCAGGGAAATCTTGTGAATGTGGTCTCAAAAGGCAGAAAATGTAGGGAAAATATTGAATGAAGAAGGATCAAACTGTCTTTGGAAATTACTTGAACTAAGAGCATCAGCCATAAGAATGGAGCATGGGAAGGATCTTTAAGGTCATGTCCCCTTAAAGCCACTAGGCCCTGTGGTACTAGTCTTTTTAAATTTTGATTTTTCATCTTCCTCTGGGGTGCATCCGGAGGAGTGTGGCCAGCAGGTCAAAGGAGGTGATCCTCCCCCTCTACTCTGCCCTGGTCAGGCCCCACCTGGAGTATTTTGTCCAGTTCTGGGCTCCCTGTTATAAAAAGGACAGGGATCTCCTGGAGAGAGTCCAAAGAAGGGCTATGAAGATGATGAAGGGCCTGGAGCATCTCCCCTATGAGGAAAGGCTGAGAAAATTGGGACTGTTCAGCCTTGAGAAGAGAAGACTAAGGGGGGACCTAATTAATGTTTATAATTATCTTAAGCAGGGGATGCAGGGGGAATCAGCCAGCCCCTTCTCAGTGTCTGTGGAGACAGGACAAGGGGCAATGGCTGCAAGTTGGAGCATAGGAAGTTCCCCACCAACATGAGGAAGAACTTTTTCACAGTGAGGGTGACAGAGCCCTGGGCCAGGCTGCCCAGGGGGTGTGGAGTCTCCTTCTCTGGAGAGATTCCAGCCCCGTCTGGATGCCTATCTGAGTGAAATGTCCTAGGGAGCTGCTTTGGCAGGGGGTTGGACCCGATGATCTCTCGAGGTCCCTTCCAACCCCTACAATTCTGTGATTCTATGATTAGATAAGATAAGCTGTCTTCAGCAAAGATACATGTGACCAAATTGAGACTGCTTCCCAAGCTGGCTGGCTTGGCTGTCTCCACGCTGTGCTCCTGGATGCCGCTTTTGAGCATTGTCCTCCTCTAACATTAGTCATCTGAGAAATGCACTTCCTTCCAGCCACAGCTCCTGAGTACTTCTTCTGGCTCCTTAAACTTTTTGAATCAACTGTTTCCCTGCCCCACAGCAGTATCATCTGGCTTCTTATGTTTCATAAGTAATATTCCAGGGGCTCACTGCATTCCTATCTGCATGGTATTGAAGTCAGCTGCGCTCTATGCATGGCTGAAGATTTCTTAGCAGCATTAATGCCCTCTGTGTTCATGTCTGCATTCAGGGCAGCTTTCACTCTTTCAAGAATGCTGCTACAAAGTGAATTACTCCTAGGATTGGGTGAACCAACACTAATATTTTCCAAATCAATTTGTTGATCTCTTTTATGTTTCCTTAAAGATCAAGATATTCCTAGACTTGTCTGTTATGATCTTCTTGTGCCCATTTGAATTTTGTCTCTAATATGAGCTGGTAGGCACACAAAAGCTCAGCAGTAAACTCAGGAGTAGAAGTTCAGTGGGCATTTAATTTCTCCTTGCTCCTTTCATTAAAAAAAAATATCAATTTCTATCTACATTTATCTAATGAAAGAGGATACCACAGGGCACAGAATCCAGTTTTGTCATCCTGCTTGTTACAGATCACAACCTAAAGCTATCTTTCTGATTAAAATACATTTTCCCTGTTCTTTCATGCTTCTGACTCAGTGTATGGTTCAATGTTTGCAACAAGAGTATGATTAAGGATGGGTGAGCCTGAAAAGATAAAACAAGAACAGGTCTGAACTCTTACCTGAAACTCATCTCGAATGGCATTTTTTTGAAGTCAGGTAAGTGGGTGGAGAATTATTGGGGAAAAAATCAGTTTAAATTTCGATTCAAGAACCCTTGGCAGAGAAGCTAGCTTTAGCAAATGCTCCAAAACCAAATCCTGTGAGTTGCTTTTCACGGTTTACCCATGAGGTTTAGCTATCACCTGTAGACTTGTGGGTGAAGACACAGAAATAATGTGTTTTGCAAAGGTATGTGAAAGGCTCACAGGAGAAAGGGAGACAAAGTGGTTCACTGGATGGGGAACCAGCTTTTCCTGAGTCCCTGTCAGATTTTATTGGAAAAATTGTGTTATATCTCATATGCAGTTTTTGGTCTTGAGTATGCATTTTAATTTAATTTCACAGGCCTGTATGAAGGAGAGCTAACAGAGACTGGTGGGTACCAGGACCTTTCTGAGAAGAATTACATGGAAAAATTTGAGACTTACTAGTTGCTGTATGCAGTGACCCCGTTGGCTTTGAGCTTGGTGATGTCCAGTACAAGATTTAAGAAACCAGCAGTTGAAGAGGATCTGATGGCTTTGCCAAGGATTAGTTTACATTTCTGACCCTCTCTCCAATAGAGGCTCGATGCTTCTCTTAGGGCTGGATCACTATGAAACCCAGCCTGTCAGAAAATTAACACAGAAGTTGGAAATGGCTGTTCATATAAGGCTGATAGTGAGGCATCACTGATGAATCTTTTCATCTCAGTGTTGTGTAATTGGTCAGGAAAGCAGGATCTGTATTTTTGAAAAATAATTTATAGAATCATAGAATGGTCTGGGTTGGAAGGGACACCCAAGGAACAGAGAGTTCCAGCCCCCCTGCCACAGGCAGGGACACCAACCTCCAGGCCTGGAGCTACACAAGGCTGCCCAGGGCCCCAGCCAACCTGGCCTTGAACACCCCCAGGGATGGGGCACCCACCCCCTCTCTGGGCAGCCTATTCCAGCCCCTCACCACTTTCTCTGTAAAAAACTTCTCCCTATTATCTAATCTAAACCTTAGCATCAAAACAAACCCCCAACAAACCAACCACAAAAAAAAAAACCCAACAAAACCTTCCCAACAAAGCTCAGAGGAAAGCTGTCTGTCCAGGTGCAAGAAATCTCAAGCTGACATTGAGAAGGCCTAATATCTCATCTAAACCTTCCTTCTTTTAGCTTTAATCCATCCCCCTTGTCATGCCAGTCTCTGCCCTTTAACAAGCTGATTCCCCTCCTGTTCCTCTGCTCCCTTCAGGGACTGGCAGGCTGCAATGAGGTCCCCCCACAGCCTTCTCTTCTCCAGGATGACCCAGCCCAGCTCCCTCAGCCTCTCTCCACAGGGGAGCTGCTCCAGCCCTCTGATCATCTCCATGGCTCCTCTGACCCCTCTCCAACAGTCCCACATCTTTCTTGTCCTGGGGCCCCAGCTCTGGACACAGGACTCCAGCTGGGGCCTCAGGAGGGCAGAGCAGAGAGGGACAATCCCCTCCCTGTCCCTGCTGCCACCCCTCTGCTGATGGAGCCCAGGATCCCATTGGCCTTTTTTACCTTGTAAAAAATGAGGTTTTTGTTCTGGCTTTGGGTTGGGTTTTTTGGTTGGTGTTTTTGTGGTTTTTTTTTGCTTGCATTTGCTTCCAAATGTAGCAGCTATTTGGAAATGACTGAAATTTGTGCCATGTGTTGAGGAAGGGAGCTCAGCGTGGGCTCAGCAATACCGTTAGATGCGAGAATACACATATGGGGTCAATGTAATGTATGAAAGCCACAGCAAAGAAAATCTTACTAGTTCAGTGAGCAAAAGAACTCTGGTTTTTATGGTTTCCAAAAATAATGATTCTAAAATGGTGATTCAGAATTTTGGGGTCAGGAATTCTCCCATGCTTTTCTCAATGTGTAGGATGGGCCAAATCTTCTTTGTAATGCTGTTCTTGTGCAACTACTAAGAGGAAGAAGTCCTGGAAGTGAATGTGAGCCCATGATGCCTGGGAAAGGCCAGCTGGGAGCAGATACATGCAGAAGGAAATGTGATCAGAAGGGCTTGGGCAATCAGTTTTTATCTGTATAAACAGCCTTGCTCCTGAATAGCACCCCCTTACTTTACTTTTCTACTGCGCTGTGCCACAGCCCCTTGAAATCAGTGGGTAGTGTTTCATGATCTCATTGTCTTCAGAGGCATTTGGGAAAGTCTCACTTCCTAAACCATTGTGTAGAAGAGTGATTTCATCTTTTATCCTAGAAGACAGACCTGAGAGTTAATCTTCCTCTCTCCCCTGGCTCACCACCCCCCCACCTCCAAAACAAAAACCCACAAAGACCAAACAGAAACCCAAACCAGCAGTGGGCTGGAGCTTAGGCAGGGGAGAAGCAGATTTTTAGTTTCAGGTAGGAAGGAAATCAGTGTTATGAGAATCCTCTAGCTGTGATCTGTACTTTTTGCCACTAGCCTGAGGTTCAAGGGCAGCCTGAGATAAAAAACACCCCTGAAGAGGTCCCGGGTGGGCGCTGGGTGTTACTGATAGCACTGGCATGGGAAGTGGAGAGAAGTCAAGGACTGAGAAACCATAAGACTCACAAAAGCAGTTGTATTATCTCTACACACACAGCCACGTAATCTCTTTTTATCAGATCTGAGAAGAAAGGGAATCCCTTCTGTGTCATTCTCTTTGGTTTTATATCTTTTTTCTTTTTTTCTTTTTTTCTTTTTTCCCCAAAGTCTTAGGCTAGGGCTCTGCTCTCTAGACTTTTCTCTGGGTTTCTCTGCTCTTCTCCCTACAAATCCTCAGGAAGCTGGAGTGCAAAAGGGCACACAGGACATTGCAACTTGAAAATTTAGGAATTTGCCAGATCCTTGTCTTGTGTAAATGCAAATTCTTCATTTGATTCTAGTGGAGTGGGGTTGAGTTGCTCTAGCAGCCCATTAGACCCATTACATTTCTGTAGGAATTTCTGGACTTGAAAATGATTCCACTGATTTTATTAGTTTGCTACTCTTTCACAATGTTCAAATAATGGGGATGGGGGGATTAAACTCCTGATAATATACTCTGCTGATGCTGTAAGGAAAATATTCTGCTTTCTGAGTCATTTGCCCTGAGCTGACTTTCTTTTTTTACTGGTTCAGGGGTTTCCTTCTTTAGCCATAAATTGCATGCAAATTCTTTTTTTGTGTGTGTGCCTGTGTATGACAGTGGGTGTGTGTGAGTGTGCCTGTGTGTCTTTCAGAAGCTGAGCCAAAGAGAGAGAGGCTGTTCCTTTAAAGCAAAACTGAAAAAAATGCCTTCAGGCATCCTATTACAGTGGAATGAGCCAAGGATCAGGATTTGCAGCTCAGCTATATAAACCCAGCAGAATCTGGCTGATCTGACCAGTTTGCGTTACTGTCAAACCGTTTCTGTCTCTCACACACTCACAGGCAACATTAGGCAGCAACTTCTCTGAGGTTTGACAGGACGGCAACAAAGTCAGAAGCCGGTAGCTGACTTTCACAGCGTATTTATTGTATGGAGACTGCTCACAGCGGGATCTAACCTCTGTCAGTCTGTAAGGTAAGTCTGCTTCCTTCCCGAATTAAAAAATCAGGAGCTCTTCTCCCACACAAGTTTGCAATGTCATGACCCTCATAGTTACGGCTATCAGCCTGAATAGTTAGGGGTCTCCTTAGGGAATATTTTGGCGTTGGAGCATGCCTGGTTTCAGCTTGTCTTTATTGTCTGGTGTAATAATAATGTAAGAAATGTCTCGATGACATCTATCTGACCCAATGAATGAATGGAGGATGAATTAGTTGAGTACTGGACATCTACAGAAATCTAACTGTGACAGGAAAGGTAGAAAATCCCATCTGGGATTTCCTCTTGGCCACTGAAGTAATAGGAGTGTTTCCCCCATCCTCACCTGTACCGGACTAAATCCACTCGCAGTTCTTAAACTTCTCAGGTAACTCCTCTTCCTACACTACTGTGTATGACTTGAAAAGAGTCAGGCCTTTTTCCTCTTTAATTTGCTGTCTGCGCACTTTTTTGCACTGCAGCCTTTGTCACCTTCCTCCCTGCCCCCACTGGGCTCCAGTTTCTTTTAGAAGTATGGTACCAGTAGCCTGCAGTGGGGAGCCAAAGACAAAGGAAGATTCAGCTGGTATCTTATTACCAGTACTTAAATGGGTGGGTTCTGGGGTGAGGGAGAGTGACATTCTCCATCATCATGGAAAAACGGAGACACTTGCTTTACAGTCTGTTTTAACTACTTACTCCCTTGAGCAGTGAGATTTTCTGCATGACTGTGTCTGCACTTACCAGTTAAGTCAGATTGGCTTAAAATACAGAAACCAGCTGGGAGAAGGTGATCGTATTTAGCTTCATTTAGGAGTTAAGCCCACTTACTAAAAAGTTTGTGTTACATCACCTTTGCAGAGTTTTCCCTGCCTGATTTGCTCTCTGGCTCCTAGGGGATAGTTTTTGGCAGTTTTTCTAAACTTCTGAAAAGTCTGAAAGTCTGTATCATGTTATACAGGAGAAAGATACCTTCAGATTGAAATGATGGTGATGTCCTCTTGCACAGTAGAGACATAAAATTTAAAAGCATAACAAAGGTATTTATCAATGGGGAAAAAAAATGAAATCAATGAGGTGTGTGAGATTATACGGACTAGGTAAAAGCCTTATTTTTGAGCTGTTTTGTTTTTTCTCTCCCAGTTTATTAAAAAAACCTCATATTAAATAATGCAGAATCCTTTTACATGCTTTCTGATTAATGTTACATGTGGGGTTTGTTTTATTGTGCTGGGGTTGTGCATTTTCAAAGCTGTGAAGTCTTTTAAAGCTGTGGAATCTTAAATATGCTGTAGTGCGAGAATGAGTCTGTAGGGACTAGTGACAATCCCTTGAATTCTAGGAAGAGTGCAGAAATGTGTCATGATGCCCTTTGTAGGGTTTGGTTTTGGGTTTTTTTGCTGCTATTGGGAAATCGTTTTTGATCCAATGAAATTGTTTAGCCAGAAGAAGAGAGTCAGTCTGCCTGTGCCGGTTTCACCTTCTCTGACAGTGAATTTTGAAAGCACTTGGAGGAATTTCCAGGGTGTTCCTAGCAGACTCCCCCTGCAGCTGCTACACCTCTGCACCTAGGAAAGGAAAGGATGCATGTGAACTGAGCAGGGCGATTAGCAGCTGAAAAGAGGCAGAGCGAGAGGGATGCTGTACAGGGGACTGCTTGTCCCCGCTGTCACTGACCCTATCATTGTCACCCTCCTCAGCAAATTGCTCTTCATTTCCCATATTTTTTGCTCATTAATTTTATCTTCTGGCTCCTTTCAACCCAGAGGAAAATTCTTTGCAAATTCCAGTTCTTAATCCTATAACTACAGTTACATTATCAGTGTTTCCAAAGCTGAGAAGAACCAAAGGAGCCGCTGAAAGCGTACAGCCTGCAGAGCAGAGCACCAGCTCTCATTTGCAGAGGAAGCTGGTACTGTGCTGAGGAAATCTCACCCAGGTACATTGTGGTGAAAAGCATATGAAAAGAGAACCAACCACTTCCAATCCTCATGTTGAAATAATGATCCTAGAACTTACTGGGAATATCGTTAAACTCAGGCTAAAAAGTTCCCCATGGGAGTATGAGGAGTTGTGTTAGCTGGACGCTTTTTATTTATGAAAATCTATTATTTTTTTAAAATCATTATTAAATCCGAACTCTTTTAGGACTGGACCATTTCTTGTCAGTATTCACTTAAAATTAGCTATCCTGTTGTTAGAAGCATAGCTTCAAACAGAAGGTGTTTGAAGTTCAGATCGGGTCACTTATTTTTTGTATTACGGCTTTTATAAGATATCTAAAAAAGGCCAATGTATGAAGATGTTCTGAGTTGCTGAAAAGAGACTGTCAAAGTTTGTTCTTGAGTATTGTTTCTCTTTTTGATAAGAAAATGAGATGAGATGGCAGAGTCTGTGCTTCTCAGCACTTTGCCATCCTTTCCAAGAGCGAAACAGAACTGAAAAGCAACTGTGCATGTGAAACACGGATGTTGCTTTGTAGCCAGAGCTTTAACCCTTTCATCCCTTCTGGTAAAACCATTTGAAATACTAGACCTGCTTGTGCAGTTCTCTGCCATTTTCCTGGTACCACATGACATTACCGCTGTTCATCTGGCTCTGTATGGCATGTCCACAGGTCTGAGTGGTGCTAAATGGCCATGAAGCATACTGGATTGTGTAACTTCTCTGGAGTAAGTGGATGTCCCCCACTGGCAAATCTGTAAGGGAGAAGCTTCAGTTGGCTGTTCCCATTAGCCAGCCCTGGTATCTGGCTGGGTTGAATATTACACTTGGAAGTAAGCGTAAATGCAGAGGGTGGTGTCTGCTTCATTATCAGCTACTCATTTACCTGCCCTGTGTGACATACATTGAAACATGAGAAATTCAGAGTGGTTAAAAATTACTTTAATTTGAAGCCTGTGACTTGATATATTTGCCCTTGGACACGTGCCATGACAGCCTGCTAAGCTGAAGGGCCATTGACAGTTTTAAGGTCCAGTGTCTCATAAAACACTAAGCTTAGGAATGGATGATTTACATCACTGGAAAGTTAAAAATCTCAGCTTTCCAGTAATAAAAAGGTATTTGTTTTGAACTGTGGCAGTTGGAGATATTAGGCTTTAAAACTATGCTCTGATTTACAAACATGAGCCTTCTCAGACTCCATTTCTGGTACGAATTTAGCACACTCTCCTCAAAGACTGATGTCTGTTATCAAAACCTGTGGTTGTAAATTACAGACATCTGAAACTACTGTAAAATGTAGTAGCTACCCTTAGTACTTTTAAGGAAGTTGCTGATGTAATGTTGCAGAAAAATCATTGTTACTGAAGTAGGAAACTCAGGAAGGTAGCAATCAAAGTGAATTGAGTTGAGTTAAATATTTCATTATCACCCAGGCTCAGAAATACGCACAGCTAGTGGAAGCAATTGTAGGACTAGTAAGTTCTGGACATTACATGTTTTAACTTGAAATCAAGATCTGAAAAAAAAGGATGTGTACAGGTCACTTATGAGTTTAGAAGGTGTAGTTTGATTCATTAAACTGCTTGATCGAAGTCGGCTTCCAGCCCATGGAGTCTTTTGGTTTTGTGTTGGAGTTTATTGGATGTTGATGATATTATTCCTATTGCTACACATTTCAGGGCCTCGTTGCCTTAGAAAGAGTGAATAGACATAATAAGTGATGCGGTCTGCCACAAAGAACTTAAAATTGCTATTATTAGCTGTTCGAAAAAGTTCTTTGTGTAGTTAAGAGAAAGCAGAAGGGAGTTCCTCAGGGAATGGGTCTACTAGAAAGACAGAAAATTAACAAACCCTGAGCAACAATCTTGAGCTGTCTCAGTTTCCAACAAGCTCTGGGGTGTGAGAGTTCCCCTAACTGAGTGCTTGCTGTCCACTCGTGCGTTCGACTTCTGAGCTGAAGTTAAATGCCTTCCACATGTGGGAAAAGTTAAAACCCAGGCATTCTTCCAGCTAGTGAAATCTTTCAATGTATGATGTAACTAAACTGTGTGGAATGGGGAGGAGGAGTCAGAATGGGATTCTGTCTGACAAGAGGTGTCTCTTGATCCATCAGAAAGTGTCCAGGCATTGAAAGAAGGAATACATTAGGGACCCTTCTGCTAAAAAGGCAGAGTTTGAATTACTTGGTGTCTCTTTTTAACTTTCACTGCAATGATACATTTATCCTTATAACTAGACATGGCCTTAATGCAGTATTTTATTGCATTTCTATATGTATCACTTCTCTCTCCTACATACTTAATATCCTGTTGCTGACAAATCAACATCAGTGAGTACGTCTGGATGTAGACTTTAAAGAATAATAGTTAATATACACGATATCCCATAACTACCCATCATCCACAAACGTGAGTCAACGAGAATAACTGTCCATTTATGTTTTTGTTTGGCTTATGCATGAGTCAACCACCAACGATAAATTCCCATCCTTAATTGTCTTGCCACTGTAGTTTCAATTAAACTAAGGTGGGATCTTGCCAAGTTTTCAGAACGTCCAACTAGAGAGTCCCTGTGTACGAATAGCCTGTGGCATTTTGTATTCTTTGGGTAGCGGAGAATAACGTTGCCAAGTTTGCATTCAGTCATCCATCACATATTAGCCTACTGGAGGTCCATTCTTCCCTAGCAATAGGGGAGCTCTGCTTCCTACTTAGAAAGATTACTCACACAGAAAGCTCTTTCCCCATAACCAGAACTGCACAGGGAAGAGAAAGGAAGCTTTCTTCAATTCATATAAGTGCTTGGTTTCCAAACTCTTGACAAAAATGATATTGTTTCATGCTTAGAAAACATATTCTTTTTAGTAATTGTGTAGAAAGTTACAGGGTGGTAGAACAGAAATCGTTAATACAGATTCTAAAAACAATTGCTTGAATCATAGGCACAACAAAGGTCTGTTGTAGTAGTCTGCCTCTTCCCCATGCCAGGCTGTAGCTTTGACTATATGTGTGTAGATACCGGCCAAGATACTCAAAGGAGTCTGAAACTGGGTGCCTGGGGAAATTCCACTGTAATGACTTTGCTTCAACCAAGCACTTGAGTCTGTGCCTACTCCCAAAGTGCACCAGAGCATCAGAAGCTCATAAACCTAAAATTACAAATGCTGATTTGCTTATGGGATTAGGACATTAACTGTAATGTTAATCTAAAGAGTCGTGATTCTTTTTAAAATTTGTGCTCTTTTACACAATTCTGGCAGCACAAATCTATAAGGGGATGTAAATACCTTCTTCTTGAGTATACATGAAAACTAAGCTGTGAGTTCGTTTCCCTGTGTGCCCATCAGAACTGGCTAAATAGTTATTTCTACCATTAAGGAACTCCTGCTGGAAAGAGATTAATAAAAAGATTTGTTTTCCAGAAAGAAGTTTGCTTTTCATTCCCGAGAAGTTAAAAGCACTGGAAACAGATTTTGTCCATCAGTTTTGGGCTTGTGTCAAAGACAGGGTACAGGGTTAGCAGGTGAGAGTGCCAACTGTGAGCTGAAGGCTTGTGACTGCTGCTCTGCCTCTGTGGTTTGACGAAGAGCTTTTATTCGGACAGGAAAGGTTCACTTTCAGAACGCATTATACATTTCTGAACAAGACTTTAGTGGTTATCTTCCTTCTTGGCCTGTCATGATCTCATTTTGTCAGAAGTCAGTTTGTTAGGCTTTCAAAAGGAGCTCAGTGGCTACTTTGTACTGGTTCTTTGTGTTTACTGGTTCTTTTGGAAAGTCAGCCTCTTTTGGATATACTGAATCCTCCTAAATAGTTTCTCTGTGCTGTGTGACAAAGGTCTATGCCAAGAAAGATATAAAGGTAGCCTGTGATGTGGAGGCAATCCATTCCTCTTAGTGAGACAGAGTGTAATGCATATTTTTCCTTTACTTGTGGCTTGTACTTCCCTTCTGCATTGCTTGTACAACAGTAATTCAAGTCAGAATGAATGCTGCGTACTGTAGACTACAAGTCAGATGAGAACGGGATACGTATTAAGGGAAAGGTCTTAGATCATTTTTCTTATTGAATTATTTTGGCAATGTAAATAGTTTCCAGAAAAAAAAATGTTGGCATTTCCCATGGTGAGCACTCCTTATGAATGTCCTATCTATTTTTCCAGTTTGGTGGCCAAGTGAAGTGTTTATAGGAGGATATACCATCTACAAGCCAGGGAATTTATATTTCCACTGCCAAGCGTTAATTATGATGTAGACTTACACACTTTACAGGTTAGCAAGTCAATCACAGTAATCCAGTGCTGCAGTTTCAGGTCTGATGGAAAGAATGCAGGACCTAAAGAGTGCACCATTCCTAAATGTATTAGACATTATTTGTACTTTGTCATTCTAAAGCTGTTATTTCATATGCTGTTTATTTGCCCTAGTTGTAGTCACTAGGATTTGACAGCATCACAGGCAGAAACAAGGCGCCTTGGTTTACTACCAGCCAGCCATGTGCCTGTCCCTGCTCTTCCCCTCATCGATGTGGTGCTGAGGCTCTTGCATCTCTGAGAATTCAGTGGCACATCTTCATTCTCAGAAGCCCTGTGTTTCTTGTATTGCAATGCCATGTCAGTGCTGAGAAGGGGCATTTTGACACAGTTAAATTCCTTTGGTTTGGTTGGAATCCCAAATGTATGATTACATTTCCATGTTACTAATAGTCCCACTGGCACTATCCAAGTGGGTGAAGCCTCATTTGTAAGAAAGGAGAACAGGTCCTGAGTTAATACAGTGCTTTCCAGGTTGTGGCCTGGCTCTTCCATACCTGAAGTTGCTCAGACCATGTGCAGGAACTGTTAAATTGTGTTTGTTTCTGTGTATATGCATAGAACTACAAACCTCATGATCCTGTATTCTAACACCTTATTATTATGCTCTACTACACTGACAAAAATGGGGCTTTATTGTAAATCAAAATATAGTCCGGGGTGTTTAGCTTCAGTGGTTTCACCTGGAAAAGAGAGCTTTTTCTCCTAACAAGAGCCACTATTACTTCACTTTGATATGGGGTGTTGACTATGCATATAGTATACCTGCTCAATATTGTCTAACAAAGAGAAATGCCTTTTTGCAGAGGACCCCTTGGCCTGATCTGTTTTGGTTCATGCTCATATAGGTCAGGAGTACACTGCTCATGGAGTAACACGGGGGTAACAAGCAGTCTGACAGGAAATTAGAAGCCACCAAGCATTTTTCATGCACAGGGTGGCACTTCATTGTCTGCATTATTCCTTCTCCGCTTCTCTTCAGCTTGCGTTTCGGAGAGGACGGTTTTCTCCTATGCAGACTTCAGAGGCTGCCAGCCAAATTCTCATGTGACACAATTGCATTGATTTCACTGAGGATCTGTTGCTGGATAATTGAGCTTCACATCCCTTCTTTTATTCCACAGCTCAAATTGCTGTCAGCTAAGGCTTTAGCACAGACAGGTCTCAAGTCACGGTGGCTTAAGAGAACGAGGTCAGAGCAACATTGGTGGAGGTCTCCTAAGTCTCCCATTAGTGTAACAGTGCCCAATTTGTTGACATTTGCAGGAGCAGCACAGATTTTTGTCTGAGTTCAGTCACCATTGTAGCTAATCACTTGCCCAGGGCTGTGTATATGGCTGTACTTTCCATTACATTACATAAGTGCTCTGCTTTACATCAGAGAGCTGAGAAGCATCCTCAGACTGGACATGTTAGAAAGACTCTCCTCTTTTTTTCCAAATCCCTTACACTGCATTTGTTTCATATTTTGTGAATCTAATTTAAATTTTCTTTTGTCTTGCCAAGCTATGATTGATTTCACTCCATCTTCACTCTTCTTTATATATTTTAACGAGTTTGCTACCCTACCCTAGGTTGCCAAAGATGCAAATTCTTGATGGTACCACATCTGACAGAAGTAGGCCAAGCAGATAGCTAGCCTGGGGGCTAGTACTGGAAGTCACATTTCAAGGAACTCTTTCTGTGGCCTTGTGAGTTAGAAAAACGTGCACATTCCTGCACGTTTCAGATGCTAGTACCAAGGACAGAGGAGCTCTGGCGGGGAGGAAGAGCCGCCCAAGTAAACTAATAATTGGTTTAAAAGCAAAGAATTGTCTGGGAAAGGCTTATCCATATGATTCCCCAGCTTCTTTTAAGGCAACAACCAGAGCCTGCTTGTGACAGGAAGCAAGAAGTAATAATATTTCTGGTTGCCAAGAATAGTACAGGCTTTTATGACTGAGTTCTGAGACCTTTTAGGGACGTTATATTCAGTGCTGAATTAAATAGATGGTTAAATCAAAATAAAATTACAAACCACATGCAAATAACCACAATGAATTCTGAAAGTATCCCACTGCCTGCTGACCAATATAATCTATAGCAATTCATACCACTTAAACACTTTTTGTTATTCTGGACAGTTATACATGTAAATTATCTGTGCTCTGAGGTACAGCAAAGTCATTAAAACAGAAGAATTCCACATCACTTGCTTCTGTACGTGACATTCCTTCAGCTAAAATCACTTTGAATATGGAAAAGCATGATGCTGATGTGGAGTAGAATTTTGGCTAACCTCTTCCTTCTAACCTCCAGGAGAAATATAAAAACCAGCTTCATCAGAGATGCTGTAAAAAGCAGTGTTGTCTCAGTGTGCTTCACTCAGTCACTTGTGCACTACTTGAATGTTTATTATGTCAGTGCTTCACAGTTCTTATAAATGCAAAGATCCTATTTTCTACTGCATAATTTTCATTTTTGATGCATTTTATACTGCATGAAAAATGAATACATTTTGGGGTTTTTTATAGCAGATCACCTATTCATATCATATTTATCAAGATTGCTGGTGATTCATGCCTCACCTCTCGTTATCTGTGGAAAAGCTGTTGTTTGATACCTCAGTTTTGACTTTTGCAGACAAATGAGACTCTTCAAGCTCCTATCTCCAGAATTGGCTGCTTCTTTGTTCTCAGAAATTCTTGCTCAGTGTGAAAGGAGCAGGGAGAAAATTCAGAAATCCTTAATTTCTGCTCTTCTCATCTCATCACAAAACCATTCAGAACTTTGTGAAATGAGCTCTGGAAAACTAATAGGTGGTTTTGGAAGAACCACCGTGGGGAAGCGTCTGGAAATGAAGCAGAGCTTTGTGTATTGAACAAATGTAAGTTGCTGTGATTCACACACAGAAAGCACACAAACCTCATAGTTTGAAACTGCATCAGCAAAGTCCTCAAAATAATTCAAAGTGAAATAATGAACTCCTGACAAAGTGTAACTTGGCAAAGAAACTTTCCAAAGACAAGTTTAGAAAACTGTAGATCTTTTCCAGCTCTATGTCTTTGCTACGAGGAGGAAAAAGCCAAGACACCAAGTGAATGCTTTTGCTATTAGGAAAGGCTTTATTAAAAGGTACAGTACGTACATAGCAGGCAAGAGTGATTTCTGCTGCGAGATTATGGGCAAAAGTTGCTTTTGCTGTGAAGGGGGTGGTTTTTATTAGAAGAAGCACTAATCTTGGCTTCAGTGTCTGGGGCAGCTCTGCAGTGGATCTGCATCTTCAGAGACTAACAGGTAAAACTCACTCCTGGACTGTAAATGCAGATGGGGGGTTTGGTGGGAAGCTAAGCAAAAGGAAGGTGTGAACACATCCCTTCTGATTTCCACAGAGTCTTTGAGAGATGACCCATTTCTATAGTTCTGCTTCTGTTTTGAGAACAGAGACCGTTTTTCTGAATCCATTGTCTGTCTTGCTATTCACATCACTGCTGTTTCAAATCCACTGTGTTTCTCTAGGTTGTGGCTAGTAGCTTTTTTTCTTCCAGCTCTGAAAGCTGCAGTAGAAGCATAGATTGCTTTGCAGATGAGAAGGGGGAAAAAAGGTATTTAGCAGACAAATAGTCCTGTTTGGGGTTTTTTTTTTCATTATTTCTTTTTCCTCTCAGGTTTGTAGTAAATTGCTCTACTTGGCTGGTTGCTGTGCACCCTGCCACGAGCCTGAATGCAACTCAAAAGCACCCCACTGACCTGCTTGTTTGGTTTCTCTTTTCTAAGTTTCCATTTCCAGAAATTGATGCTCAAGTGTCTAAGCTCTTAAAAAACCCACCAAGCTGCAAGGATAGACTGTATTCCCTGTGGGCTTCATCTCAGTCACCGGGAGCTAGACCAGATGGGGTTGGTGCTAGTTCTCTCATAGTTACCTCTAGCTTATTTGTAACACATTTGAATAGTCTGCCACATAAAATAACTAGCTTGTTTCTTGTGGCTTGTGTAAAATTACTTCTGTTGTCTAAGCTGGATGTAGCCTTGTCCTTTGCTTCCTCTCTGAAAGCATGAATCACTTCAGCTGTGTAACAGCAGAAGATGTGGCTGCACAATGGTGGTTACAGTTCATCATGGAGGAAGACTGTGTGTAGATGTGTGTATGAAAGATTCCTCTGATTTCATAAAATGGCTGCAGACTGTTACAGATGAAAGAGCATTCTGTAGATGTAAGATAATTAGTTGGACCCATGTATTTTGTTTCAGTTGCAGATTTGTCTCAGATTTTCTGGTGTGTTTCTCTGTGGGTTTTGTTAACCTGATGATTTATTTCCATGGATTCATCATCTTATTCTGGTAATTGGCTTGGCACATCCTCCATTTTGGTTCTGAATAAGCCTTTAATTTTCTGCTGCTACTCTAGAATTTCAAGTGGTCATGTAGTTATCTGCATACGTGCTACACATCTCTGGTCAGACTTTCTTCTTCAGTGCAAAAGACGCTTCTCTCTCCATGACTCTTTTTCTCCATTACATTGCAGGAGATAGCACTCCTATTCTTTGCTTTTCATTTCTGTATTTTCTAGCAATTTTGTAGCACTCTTCAGGAAGATGTTTAATTAGGGAAATAAGGATTTGGCAGTGCCTTTCCTGTGAGGTCCTTGGAATACTTAATTCACCAAGATATACATTCCACTGTGAGGTTTTACCAATGGATAAACTGAGGCACACCAGATAATTTGTGAAATAATTTCAGTGCAGGATGCCCAAGTTTGTCCTCAGTTCTAACCACCAGGCCACAGTACTAATCCCAAGGTTGTGAGCACTTTCTGGAGGCTTTGCTGAGAGCCTGTGGTTCTCTGGGACCTCCACATATCCAGCCCTAACAAGCCAATTCTGTGTAGATTCATTTCTCTTGTTACGGTCTAGAAGACTCCAAGATGGTAGACCCTTGGTTGGGAACCTTTGGTCTCAACTACTGTTGGGACATGATGTTTTTTCCAGGTATAGGGAACCCACTCAGTGGGAGACCTGTTCATGTCTCACTTTGCAATGATACTGCAATGTAATAGCCTACACCTCACCGCTCCACTGTACTGTAATGCCCAGATGAACATATTTGTTGGCTGACCTATATATCCATTCCTCTCAAACTTTTTCCCCATTTCAATTTTCCTATCCGTCAACAGTGGACTCCCTAGCAAATCCACCTGGCAGTTTGTATTCCTGTTTTTCATAGAAGAGAGTCTTCACTGTCCAGAAAGATCCACCACAAACCAAGGCAGAACCAAACTACGTGGTCCCTTGCCTGCCATTGTCTTACACGTGTCCCTGCAGGACAAATCCAGAAGATTTGTCTCCTTTTACTTACTCCTTTTCTAGTGCTGCATAAGTAGCAGGACCGAAGTCACACCATAAAAGCCACTGTTGTGGATGGCTGCTGATATACAGTTTTTAAAAAATTATTCCTCATAGGAGGCCACAAAGATGCTCAGAGGGCTGGAGCAGCTCCCCTATGAAGAGAGGCTGAGGGAGCTGGGCTGGTTCAGCCTGGAGAAGAGAAGGCTGCGGGGGGACCTCATTGCAGCCTGCCAGTCCCTGAAGGGAGCAGAGGAACAGGAGGGGAATCAGCTTGTTAAAGGGCAGAGACTGGCAGGACAAGGGGGGATGGATTAAAGCTAAAGGAAGGAAGGTTTAGATGAGATATTTGGGGGAAGTTCTTTATAGAGAGAGTGGTGAGGGGCTGGAACAGGCTGCCCAGAGAGAGGGTGGGTGCCCCGTCCCTGGGGGTGTTCAAGGCCAGGTTGGATGGGGCCCTGGGCAACCTTGTGTAGCTCCAGGCCTGGAGGTTGGTGTCCCTGCCTGTGGCAGGGGGGCTGGAACTCTCTGATCCTTGGGGGTCCCTTCCAACCCAGACCATTCCTTGATTCCAAGTGACCATTTGTTTGGCTTTTTCAGCTCAGGGTTCAGAATTTGACCTTTTCACATAATAAAGGGAAGAAACCTAATTTGTAAAAAAACCCAAAACCCCACCTTGTGTATTTTACAGGTATGGCCTTTTAGTTTCCTGGACTTTGCACCTCCAAGGCAAAAAGAAGCAGCAACATAAATCCCATGTGACATTACTTCTATCAAGCCACCACAGTTTGCAGTATTCCCTTGATCTCATTCAGGAGCATCTTTTTTACATCATTTTATCCCTGTTTTGCCTCAAATAAAACCCATAATTTTAAGCAAGTAATACATAGTTTTAGCTGCTGTGAGGGACTGGAGTGCCACAGGTCAAACTGACCAGCTGCTCTAACATGCTTTGTAGGAAAAGAGAAAGTGGACTTGAATAATGTGCCAGAAGAGCACAATCAAATTAGAAAGCTGAGAAACCTCAGTGTCTGTCTCCTCTACTCCTCCTCCCCAATTCTTTCTTCCCTTTTCCCAGTCTTTCAAGCTGTTTGTTTCACTTCTTGAGCCAAGATGGTTTCAAGCCAAACAGTCTGAGGAGTGTGGGGGGCAGGGAATGTTATTTATCTGTAGTTACGATACTTTCTTGTATAATAAGCAGAACTGCCCTTACAAATAGAAGAATTGCAGCCCTCAAAGATGGTAAGAAACAGGAAGGTAATTAGACAATGAATCAGCCACCAATTAAAAACTCTTTGGCGCTCAGGCCACTAATTTAGAAGTATTTTACTACCAAAAAAATCAGTTTGGTGTCTAACAGTGTTTTAAAATGTGCTGACATGTCTTACTTCCCCTGTGTTTTATTAGAAAAAAAGAGGTTGATAGAGGCAGTTATTTGGTCAGAAAGGCTGCCTTGCTCAAAGCAAGCCATAACAGGAAAATTACTGGTTGCAAAGAGCATTTCCTCAGAAGGGTTTTTTGGGATAGGTTGGAATTTCTCAAGAAGGGGAACTCCTGAAATGCTACTGGCTGTATTTTAGTTTTCTTCTTGCTGAGTTTTCAGAATTGGGTAGAAAATCATAGAATTGTAGGGGTTGGAAGGGCCCTGGAGAGCTCCTGGGGTCCAACCCCCTGCCAAAGCAGCTCCCCAGCTCCTATTGCACAGGGCAGCATCCAGACGGGGCTGGAATCTCTCCAGAGATGGAGACTCCACACCCCCCTGGGCAGCCTGGCCCAGGGCTCCCTCACCCTCACTGGGGAAAAGTTCTTCCCCAGGTTGCTGGGGAACTTCCTCTGCTCCAACTTGCAGCCATTGCCCCTTGTCCTGTCCCCACAGACACTGAAAAGGGGCTGGCCATTTCCCCCTGCATCCCATGCTTAAGATAATTATGGCAACTATCAATTGTAAAATGTGTGGCGAAAAAAATGTCCCTGAGATGTGTCTGTTTCTGTATCATCACTTGGGTGCAGTTCTTTTATAGTGCTTTTTTTATGGACCCAACATTTTAGACCTGTTTGCTTGATCAGACATCCAATGGAGAAGACAGGAAAATACTGAATTAAACTATCCAGAGTGAGAGGAACTAGTGTTGGGTTGGGGTTTTTTTCTAATATTCACAGAATTGTAGGGGTTGGAATGGACTTATGGACTTCCAGAGATCATTGAGTCCAACCCCCTGCCGAAGCAGGGTCCCTAGGACAGGGCACACAGGGCGGCGTCCAGACGGGGCTGGAATCTCTCCAGAGATGGAGACTCCACACCCCCTGGGCAGCCTGGCCCAGGGCTCCCTCACCCTCACTGCGGAAAAGTTCTTCCCCGTGTTGGTGCAGAACTTCCTATGCTCCAACTTGCAGCCATCGCCCCCTGTCCTGTCCCCACAGACACTGAAAAGAGGTTGACTATTTCCCTCTGTCTTCCATGCTTCAGATATTTATATAGGGGATCACCAATGCTATCAAATCACTCATCTGAAATAATGTAAATCTAATAAGTATTTAACAGCAGATGCCTTTCAGTTTATAAGCATTTTTGAGTGCTCACAGATAAATCAGTACAAACAACTTGAGCTTTTCTCTTAGACATAAAATCATCTTGGGTATGTGTCCTGCAAGGGAAATGATTTAGTTGTAGCTCACTTTTTCCCTGCTGTCAGAGCTGAGCTGGTGTTTCTGCCACATGGTGAGGGGTCCTAGAAAGGATTACAGAAGTTGTCTGCTCTGCATGATGAAAAATACTCTCATCCAAAGGGCTAAGTCTTTCTTCAAGCCAAATAAAAGTTGAGGGCTCATTTTAGTTTACCTCCCCCATAACGGGACAAAAGCCCGGTGGGCTTTTGCTGTGGAAGGTGGGTGCTGTGGCACTCCAGCAGCGAGAGGCAGAGGATGGCTTCTAAGAGGCTTGTGCTGTTTGGATAGTGTGCTGTTATCCCTCAAAATGAAATCTGCCACATGGGTCTGTATAACTGGTATCTGCCACACGGGGTTGGGCTCTGTAGAAAATTTGGAAATGGATTAAGACCTTTGTTCTGTCATCTCAGAACAATGAATCCCTTTCTCGTGCCCCTTTCCCATCTTATTCCTCTCTCCTTTTCCTGTCGGATAAAACGAAGAGAAAAAAACACCAAAAAAACCCTCCAATTTATTTATTCACTTCTCAATTTTGCCTGAGACTGGTTTTTAAAGACCCTTCTTTTGTGAGTTTAATCAGATGCTTGATAACAGAAAAAGCATTGCTAACTAACCCAGGGTACAAAGAAGCCCCTTCAGAGGAACACATGACCTCATTGACAGGATTACTCTATCACATGAATTCAGACTCCGTTGCACACCCAAAACAAACGTTAGGCTCCGTTTGCAGCAAAGGGCTTTATTCGCAGCCGTTCGGCAGGGCAGATGCTCTGCCAGTGTCTTCCTCGGGCACTGGGATTAAACACGGATGGAAATTCATCTCGAGAGGCAGATTTTCCCGGTTCACAAATAGCCTCCGCACACTCAAAAGCTGCTGGCTGGATAGTGCCTTTGGGCCGTTGCCCTCCTGGAACCAGGGAGTTCTGGCACCGGTTTGCAGTTGTAGAGCAAGTCTGGTTTTGGCTCACGGCTCTCATTGTCTGTCTTGGTTTTGTTGGGTCTCAGGGATTCGGCAGCCAGGAGCTGACTCTGGGAATGCTTGTGGAGTCACACATGATGCTCCCAAAACTAACCCTTTGCCAGAAGGTTGCATGCATCCCTCACTACTATATAAGAATCATAGAATTATAGGGGTTGGAAGGGACCTTGAGAGATCATCCAGTCCAACCCCTAGAAGAGGCAGTATTGTCTTGTCCCAATGCTCTGAGGGTCTCAAGCATGTAATACTGCACAGCATCCTTTCTGTGGGCACATCTCAAGAAGTACATGGATTTTTAGCCAGGTGCTTTGAAATCTCACTCTGGGTGTAAAGACACAGCTAGTGTTGCCCCCATAAATGAGGAGGGGGACATGGACACCAGGGCAGCCTCCCATCCTGGCATGCTTTTGAGACCTTCTGGTCTCCAAGACAAGGCAGGAAAGGCTTCTCCAGGTGAAATAAAATTAACTAAAAAGGCAAGGTCCTGCCAAGTCACAAGCTGGAAGCATATTTGGTATATTCCAGAGTATCCCTAGGCAGGAGCCCATGAGCATGCTGGAAGGGACCACATCTGGAATTCAGACTGAGATGTGTCATTTATTTGTTTCTAAGTATGCATATTTAACAGTAAATTACATGAGAGGTTAAACTCCAAGTAATGGGCATGGTCTGATCAATTCTGTGTTATGCACCTAAGTCACTCAGCAATTATCTTAATTAATTTTGAACTCAGATAATTTTATTAATTCCAGTGGTACTAAATGTGAGTTATTTTGGAGCTTTTGATTTTACTGTTTAGCATGGGTCTCTTCCTGAATCTTCCTGGCTATATATAAGTATTATGTAATGATATGTTGGTTGCTTCTCATATAAACATCCTTGTTTAAATAGCCATAACGTTCTGACACAAGCCAAGAGAAGCTGGGATATTCTAGATGCTTTTGCCTCAGGGTCTGATCCTGTAAATGTAAATTCTGCCAAACACTTGTGATACCTGTTGGTGGGATGAGAGATGTTGCAAACCCTTGTTTATGAGATTTTCCTGTTGACATCCGTGATCATTTTGATTGAGGGTTCAAGCCATTATGAAAGCATCATGTTACAAATATGTGGCTTTAAGGGCCAACAAGCTGCTTTTTAGCATGACAGCCTGACTGTATGACTTTGGAGTTACCTGCAGAAGGCAGTGACCCCTCACAGAGTAAGCAGAGCAGAAGGTATGCAGGATCTGCCACATCGTTTGCTGCCCTGTGAACTGCGGCAGGGGCCATCGCTGCACCCCACTTCCCCCAACACACTTGAAATGGAAATTTCCTTCTAGTAACACAAAGCATTTCCACAAGACTAATCTTCTTTTAATAATGTTAAACACAGGTTTGTTATTTAATTTCCTCCAGTGGTGACTGGCCTCTGGAATGGCTCCAAAGGAAGCATTGAGTTTATTCTATAAATAATTGCATAGTCATGGCCTTAGCAAGAGTATCTTATACCCAGCAGCCCTAAACAACACGGTATTTGTTTCAGAGCAGCTCTGCTCTAGCCAGATTGTATAATTTCCAAAGGCATCTCATTTGCCCTTTCCACCATCAATCTTGTGTGCTGTCTGTCTGTGGCCTACTTAGAAGGTGAGGGAGTAAACCTTGTTAAGAACTACAGCTACTTGGCTACTATTGCTTAACACTCTTGGGGCTTCCTCTAATATAGGTAGTATATGAAAGCATTAAGAGACAACCTCTAGCATGAAGCTCATAGAATTTAGGCAGAAAAATTGAGAGCAGGGAAAATCTTTTCATGGGGATAAACTCAGAATACCTCTGAAGGAACAATTGGAATCATGAAAAGAATTAAGTAATTCAGTTATTTGCACTTTTTAGGGGTTCAAATATCCCGGAGACTCATTAGAAATCAGGATGATGACTACTTGGCTAAACTCATGCCAGATATTAGGAATCATGTCAGCTCTCACAAGTCCTAGCACAGTGCCATTTCCACACGCCTGGCTCTTGGAGTTCTTGCTCCTTTACTCTTGAGGGAATAGTAAGAGCAGCAATAGTACATTCAGGCAGAATTTCTTTGCTTTTCTCATCATCAGCCAGGTAATTCCTAAGAAACATAAATCAAAGAAGTCCTTAGGACTATGAAACTGGAAGGCACCTCTTGGTTCAATATCCTGTTATTGCAGGCACTTCATCACATAATCTGTTTTTCACTTCTGTTTAATTATTGCATGATTTCAGCCATCATTTTCTCCCAGTTGTATCTCTGCCAGCTGACTTAATCCTTCATTTAATTCATGAGATTTGCTGATGATATATAGTATTTTATTGATCAAAGGTGTTACTGATACTGGTAGAAGACCACCTCTGATCTCTGAACCTTTGCTCTGCCTTGAAAAACAGCCAAACTCATTGTTTAGTTTGGAGAGGTCTGTTCTCTCTCTGAGGTTTCTGAACAAGCATAGACCTAGAGAGATTTTCCATGGCTAAGAGTACAAAACTTTTGAAACAAAGTAGTTTATAATGGAATATTCATGCTAATTTAACTCAAAATAGTCACTGTACGACAGAAGGTTTAGTCTCTCATGGGACTCCTTTTATGCTTATCATTCAGAATTTACCATAGCTCTTTCACATTTTTATGGGTGTTGGCTTCAGCGGGTTATTTTTCCTTCCCCTTTTGTGGTACTGTCATGCTGATAGCTTTGAAATATGAGCCTTTGCTAAATTCTAAATGTACACAAAGCAATTAATTAAAATTCCTTCCAAAACAGCCTTGGCAAAGCCCTCTCTATGTGCTGCTTTTCAGCCAAGGTAGAATGGGCGGAGGCTAAAATGAATCCAAATGGTTTTATTTAAGGATGACGTACAGTAGGATCTGTGAACCAGAGATTATACAGCTTCCCCAAAGTAGAAATGTCATCTCTGAGCCAAAGCCGAAGATGAAAAATTAACTGGAGTGAAGAGTTCATGCTTAGCTGAGTGATGTTTAATGCAGGACCTCAGGGGCTGGATGGGGCAAAAAGTATCTGTGTATTTGTTTTAACTGCTGTTGTTTGGAGCAGTCCGAGCTATAAATCTTACTGCAGTTTTAGTGATCACCAGGATCTACTGTAGGGTTCATTTATGGTAATCTAAAATATCTTTTAGTTTTCCTTATTAATTCCAGTGGCATGGTCATCCTGCACATGAAAACTCTAATCTGAGAGCTAAGAAATCAATCAAGAATTAAGCGTGAAAATCAGATCCCATCTCTGCACTCAGGGTGCCCCTGTTTCGAAGTGTTGGCAGTCCCATGAAGGGGGCTGCTCTTTGATGGGTTGTGCCGGCACGAAAGGAAACACAGGTGGCTGCAGGGTGTACCCAGAGCTCTGGTTGCTTACCCACATCAAACACAAGCTGACAGCTGGCCCTTGAACAAAAGGGATTTAAGTCATAAAGGCAGAGTCATGAAAAGGAAAGTATAGGATCAGGGTCTGGTGCTGTAAGGTGCTATAAACGCCTTCTGGGAGGTGCCTGTGTTTGAGCTCCTACGACAGGACTCAGCAAAGCTGGATCAGCTTCACCAGTGTTACAGTGGGTGAAATCGGCCTAAAGGCAGAGGAGCTCAGGTGTCTCGGTTTCCATATTTAAAATGGAGGAACAATGCTTTGTTTGTCCTCTATCGCTACAAATTCTTTGGGATAAAAGGCTTCCTGACACACGTGTGGCACACCTGGATACCATGGGGCCCTTGCTCTGGGGCTCTGGCCATCACTGAACCCTTCTGTAACAGAGAGCAGATTTCAGTACCTATAGCACTTGCATCTTTAGAATTCTCTAGATAAACAGGTTTTAAACCACTCTTCCCAGTTATTTCCCCTCTAACTCTTTTTCAGTCCTTGCTCAGGGTGCTTTCTCCCTCTTTTGTGCTGTTGTTGGGCATCCACAGACAGGCAGCAAGATCTTTTAGGTTAATGCTTTTCTTTCCTTTTAACTTCCTGGAACAGGCCCGATCAGCAAACCTGGGGTGGGGGTGGCAAAGGTCTTCAAGTCGGTGCCTTTGTGTTTTACTGTTTGTAAAGGGGAGGGGGATATGTCTAGCTCCATAGCGTTTTCCAGGTGTGGGATTTCTTATATACAAGAGTGTAGAGTATATGCAGGATGTTTTTGTGTCAGGAAGGTAGAAGTGAAGTTGGTTGAACGTAGATTAGAGGTAAGTCTTCACACTGCTACTTGGAAACTGGATGGATTACAGTTTACCACACTGCGTTTCATCTAATAGAACATGAGGGAATCAGCTGTTTTTCTTTATTCTTCAATAATTATCCTCTCTTCCTCTCTTCATGAAGTAGGTTTCAGACTTTGAAGCAAATGTCTGAATTATGAGTATTTCCCTTTGGCTCTTCACAGCCTGAGGACTTGTTTGTAACTGTGGCATCTAATTGGTGTCGAAACAGTTGCAACATTTGTTTGCACCCACCTTCCCTGTAAACTTTGGGGAACGCAATGGATATTCTGAACTACTCTAGATTTGTCTGCCTTAAATTGCCTCTCCTCGGAATGAATGCAATGTAAATAAAGAAGAGAAAGAAGGAAAAAAAAACCCAATAATTTGGCTTTGATCATTTCTGCTGGAAAGGTTCAGTACTGATGGTTTAGGACTGTTATGAATTTCTTCTCTCCACTGTGATTTCACATAGATTGACCTACACTGAGTATCCCTGCTGATTACTTTGCCCTGTTGGAATTGGGAATGGAAAGAAAATTATTTTCTGTAGTTATGAATGTATGGAAACAGCAGTGAAAGATAATGAAGTCAGAATTGTTCATATTTTGGCCTGCCGTGTCAAAGCTTTCACACACACACCACCACCCACCCCTCTCTTCCCCCTCTCCCCCCACCCCAGTCAACATTTCAATTGACTTCAGACTTAATTTGTCACTCTTTAGGAAGATGCCTGGATCTTGAGAGTCGCATGCTCTTGGCAAAGCTGCATTAGCACTTTTTGTTTAAAAGGTTGCATCTTTTGAAGCCTTGCCTCCTGAAAATGCACTCTGGCAGACAGGTTCAATTCATTAATCCTCTGGAACAGCACTGCTTGTATTCCTTGTAGAAAATGCACAAATTCCACACCCCCCATGTGCGAAGACGGAGCATTCCAGGTCAGATCAAATTCCTAGTGTGACTCTCTTGTCTGTATGGAAATAGATAAAGAGAAGAGCACCATGATGTATCATGATGCCAGTGCCTGTACATGTGCCCTGCTAAATACTCCAGGCTTGAGGGAACAGATGGCCAGATCATGCCTTGGTGGAAAATCTTGAAACATGAAGTTCCTTCAGTGACTAGATCACAGAAAACTATTTTGGGGTTAGGAATTAACAAACCTCAAAATGGACTGGTTTGTGTTTTCCAGAGAGGGCTGTGGCTCTTCTCCAACTGAGTCTTTCCCCACTGTCAGGATCCATCCCATTCCTAATTTTATGCAGATTTTAACAAGACATGCTTGAATCCAACATATGCTGACAATATTCAATCCCCTCCTGCTGTACTCTTGGACGTATGTTTAGAGAGGAATTGTTTCCTTTTTTCTTTCTTTTATTCCTTGCCTTTAAGTCTAATTTCCAAGTCATGACATGTAGAGGGTGTCTGAGCAAATCTAATCAGCCTTCTGCCTCCTTTAAGAAGGACAGCTGAGATACATTTTAACACCTCCATTTCTTCATTGCTGCAATCTGTTTTGATTAAAATTGCACTGGGTTCTCATTTGCATATTTATCGCTCCACATACCCACAAATCATCTCACAACTCTGCCATTCCTGAGTTTGCAAGAGAGACTAGAGTGGTATACTAGAGCTTTAAACTATGCAAACATTAATTTAGTTTCTCACACCTGCTGGTTTCCAGCAAATATGTCTTTGGGGAAGGAAAATATTCATATATTACCTTTGCTTAGTATTCCCTAGGAGTCAGGGTTCCTGGGGATTTCTCAAGATTGATTGAAAATTTCCTATTAAGAAAGAAATTACTAATTAAATGGAAAGGTCCTGGAAAAGCTCTGATATCAGGAGGGGGAAATGTCTAAATAAAAAAATAACCCCAACATTTTTTTAGCTTTTGGTAACCAGATTATGATGTGCTTTCAGATCTTCAGATGAAAGGGCTCCAGTAGATTATTCCTTTCTTTGTGCTATTGACAGTCCATCTTACTTCCACCATGTATTAGTAAGAGTATTACTAGCTAGCAATTGGCCTTCTAAGAAATGTGTTTCTAGAAATGGTCTTTTTTTTCCTCTTTGGATAACATCTAACTTTTGCAGTTAGTCCTTATACAAGACAGACAAGGAATTATTTTTTTCCTGACTCTCTTTCTACATCAGCTGCTATGGATGCCATCATTCGCTTCTCAGTTCCCAGTTTCTTTGTTGGGTTTTTTTAATATGCCAAAGAAGCTTTAAAGGGAATAATAGCATCTTCTGAGCCAGCCAAGACTGAGGAGTAGACAGTGAGTTTAGCCTGTGGCTGGGATGAAAAAATGTGTGTTATCAATGATACCCTCCTGATTTGAACCCAAGTCTCCTTGCAGAGATCCCAAGCTTTCACCACATCTACTGCTGTGGGGGATGAGCCATTGCAAAAGACCCTCTTCCCATGCTGCATTGATATGGACAACACATTACTTAGACTGACGTCTCTGTCAGACCAATAATTTCAGATACAGAACTCCCATGGCTTATGTGCTCTGAAGAAGATCTTGCACAAATTACAAAGAAAAAAAAAAACCCCAAAAAGTACTCTGTGGATGACAGCTGATGCATCCAGTGCTAGTGATCCAAGGTTTCATCGCTCAGCCTGGACCTGCAGAAGCTCTACTCAGATGGGTAAGGCTACCTGAGTGTTCTTGGAAGCAAAGATGTGCACAGTAGCCCTGAGATCACTCAGAGATACAGTGTTGGACCTATTTTTTGTCTGGTGCCAGTATGTAACTCACCGAATGGACTGCAAAATTCAGTCCTTCAGGAAGACATTCCTGATCAAGGAAATTTAGGAACATGTGTGAGAGGTCACAGCCCCTTTTGTTTCGTATTGGTTTTGTGCTTAAGGGAACAGGAGAGAAGTAAAAGAGGACTCTTCCCCAGTAAGGGTGATGACTGTGGGAAGATGCCAGTCATCATACTGGGAGAACACAAGCTCTAGACTTTATTTCTCTGCATGACACACACAATATTTTGCAGAGCAACCAATCATTGCAAGGTTTTTGAAGTGGTTGTATTGCAGTCGGGACAGCAGGAAGACATGGGGGGTACAGCTCATTAGGGTGAGCAATATTCCATGTTAGACAAACTGCTTGTTAAAAATGGACATGTGCTTGATCCTACAAACCTCTCAACATATCTGAGAGATACACCTCAAACATCACCTTTTCTGTGCGTTGCTGCAAGGCCAAACTCATGATGAGAAGGGTCATCTTCTTTTGCAGACTCTTATTGCAAGACTTTTTGGTGCCTGTAAATAATCCAGCAGCTGATGACTACAAAAAAAATAGAGGGAGGATGTCTCCAAGAGGCAGGTTTAAATACAATCTGTGTGAAATGTTCTGAAGGGAACAAAATGGGGGGAAATGAAGGAACAACAGAGGCTGAAAGTTGCTGTGTCTTCCATTTCTCTCTCAAATGGCCTGCTCCTGGGTGGTCCAGCGTGGTCTAAGCTGTTTAGATGCATTTCAGGAATGGAAGATGGAGAGAAGCATGTCATCTTTGTTCTTCCAGCCAAAACCAGGGCTAGTCAATAAATAATTGTGTGAAGGTGTCTTGTTTTGTAGACCTCAGATCTAGGAGTGGAGCTCAGCTAATCATGCTGGGTCCTTGGCAGATCAGATGAGAAATATGGGATCTGAATTAGCTCAGATATCACACTAGGTGTCAAAACACACGTCACAGATCAGGCTCTGGGGAATGCTTTGCCTAGAGCAGCACAATGCTTCTTCATAAACTTCAAAGGGATGTGAGCAAAGATACATTCAGGCTGAGAGGTTTGGCTGACCCTAATGCAAAGAGTATCTGGTGGAAAAAATGGTGTTCATGTGGTTTTCATCAACATCAAAGGTAAAAGTGACAGTGGATCTTGTCAGAAGTAGGTTTTTCATTTTCCAGGCAAATTTTAAAATCTCAGTTTGTACCATGATGAAATGATATGTAAACTCAGATCAGTAGCAGAAAAACTACAATTTCCTTGCTTTGGGCAAGGCCTGTATTCTTGTAGGTCGGGGCATACAAAATCTATAAGGAAACTGATGCTTGACTTCCACTAAAATTCAGTGAGAATTAGATGCAAACCTGTTTCCAGTTTGTTCCATTTCCCCTTGGATGTATCTGTCAAGTGACCTGTCCCTTAAATAACTACCTGAGGGACAGACATCTGTATTAGCTGTATGATCTTGTCACAGGGCAAAACGTGTGTAGCACATGGAATCCCACTCTTTGGAAGGCCATTTGCAAAACCCAAGTGGGAGTGCTTGGAAGTAAAATTCCACTTCAGATACTGTCCTGTACATGTTTCATGAAGTAGCAACCCAGTTTAGGGATTGGCCTGGGTCAAAAATGAGACCTAGATCGTGTCTGTCTCTGTTACTCTTCATTAGCTGCCTTGCGATCTCTTCTGGTGCAGACAGAGGCTGCAGACATGTATGAACAAATGGGGTAAGTGTTACAAACAGCTTAAAGCTGAATGCTTTTCATGACAATAAAAAAGCCTTGGCTGCTGCTTGTTTACTTCTGATTTATTCCCCAATAAAAAGGGGTGAAGTTCACTCTTTGTGAGCTCAACATTGTCTACCAAAAAATTAACATCAGTAAAGTGTCTGATGTATTATTGTCATTCTTCTACAAAAGCAGCTGGGATAGCATGGGAAAAAATTATCTCTACACTTTTGGTGGAAGCAGAATGCTAGAAGCCGCCAGTCTGTCATCTGACAGTGGTGTTTAGAGAATATATTGCTGTTTTCTCCATTACTGCTATTTCACTAGCTTTACAGCTAGTGAAGCATGGTCACTGACCTAACCGTTTAACCAAATGCTTTCTGGGAGTAAAGAAAAACAAATGCTAAGATGACATTTATTAGGTGTCTTCCTTTACTCAGTCCATTATCTGCTTTTGGTTCTCACTCAACATGCAGGAGGGTTGGTGCTGCATGGGAATTAATAGATGGTTTTCAGCCCTCCGGCTCATATAATTTGAATGAAGAGCTAGAGACTGAGGAAGAAGAGGAAATAATGAAGCTAATTGAAAGGAATGAGTTTCAGGAAGAGTTAGTGCAGCCCAGCCAGGTGCTTATAACCATAAGCGAGCTATTGTATTATAGCTAATGACAGATCTCAGACGGTGGGAAATGTCACCTATTGGAAAGGTATATTGGCTGCTGAAAAGACTTTTTTACACCTGTATTGATGTAAAGCTTTCCTCTCTTCCTGGAAGGACATAGATGATCAAAGGATTTATTTTCCTTCTCTTCCTCTCTCCTCATATCTATTTCTTTGCTGTTTCTTATGCTGTGTCTCCCCATCTCATCTTCCGTTGCATCTCACTGCTACTATGCTATAATATTCCTAGTTATGATACAAGCAGTGACACCAGACCCTTCAACCTTCATGTTCTCCAAAGAGCTCTCTTTATCTTCCTGTTGCAGACAAATCATCAGCATAGTGAAACTTACAGGGCTACAAGCCCTGGACTTCAGATTCCCAAGCATTTGGAGTAATTTAAAGCATATGAAATAGGGCTGCAATAAGCTTATTAACATTGATATACCTTTTGACAATGTCTTGAGTTCCTTACATGATCCAGGCTTCAGTAGTCTTCAAGGAGTGGACTAGCAGGTGAAGGAAATATTGACTTTTAACATTAGTTGTATCGTAACAGAAGACACATATGTTTTATCTGCCTGTCTGAAAGTGGTGTTTTCAGTTGAGATGAGACTCAGCAGGCTCTTTGCCCTGGTTGTCTGCTTGAGGTAGTTAAACCTTCCATACTCCTCTGTACTTGTTCTAAATTGGAAATAATAGTAGCTTCCTTCAAAATTCACAAACACACCTGGAAAACAAGGCAATGTACTGTTATTGTAGATAAGAACAAGGTCAGCAGCTTGGGTGAAGTGAGTACAATGAGTAGGACCCCAGCTGTATTTTTAAGGATGCCAGTATGCATTCTGTGTCATAGGCCTTTTGTTGCACGGTGTAGCTGCAGTTCGTCCCTTACACTGCTCCTTCTTCTTTTAGGCAACAAGTGTGCCAGGAAAGGATATCCAGCTTGGTTTGAACTGGCTCTCCAATTTCTACTCCAGACTACAAAGGCCAAACATATATAAAACTCCATCAGCTTTGTAAAGGAACTGAACAGCGCCATGGGACTCCCCACCCAGGTTTTGGCCTGTGCGATCTTAGCTTTGCTGTACCAGCATGTCAGTGGTGGACTCATCAAGCGAATTATCCGGCAGAAGCGGGAGACCGGGCTAAACGTGACCTTGCCAGAGGATAATCAGCCTGTAGTTTTTAACCATGTCTACAACATTAAGTTGCCTGTTGGCTCCCTTTGCTCTGTGGACCTGGACACAGCGAGCGGTGATGCAGACCTGAAGGCAGAAATTGAGCCCGTCAAGAATTACGAGGAGCACACAGTGAATGAGGGGAACCAGATTGTCTTCACACACCGGATTAACATTCCCCGACGGGCTTGTGGCTGTGCGGCTGCCCCAGACGTTAAGGATCTGCTGAGCAGACTAGAGGAGCTGGAGGGGCTGGTATCCTCCCTACGGGAGCAGTGTGCCAGCGGGGCTGGATGCTGTCCTAATTCCCAGGCAGCGGAAGGTAAGGCAGACCAAGGAGCTGCTCTTGGGGAAACTCTTGTGCTGGCTGTAGATCGTGTTTAGAGCAGATACTCAAATCTGTTTCAAGAATGAGAAAAAGCCAACCTGTTAAATTTGAAACGTAATCAAAACTGGGAAGGTATTTGGCCAGCTTGCAAGATGCACTCATTCACAATTTTGCAGTTTTATGAACCTGTGGGTTAGAAGTCTGCCTGGGCTGCTTTGTAGCTGTGGCATTGAGCGTGTACAGCACTTGGGCACAGTGACAATCTGTGTCGGAGTTAAGATTAAAACTCATACAGTCCAAGGTCTTGGCTCCACATTTTGTCCCCTTGAGTAAGCTGCCAATGTAACCATTCTCCTTTCCAAGTTTTCTTTAATAGAGACCAATAAAAATACAGCAGGACATAAGGCAATAGAAAAGCACAAATAGTTAGAAAAGAGGGGAGGATAGGTATCTACCAGCTGTTTTTAAACTGAGGTAAGAGATTGGTAATGCAAGAGAGAAAACCCAGGTTGTCATAGTAGTAATCTGTCCCTCTGACCACGGAGGCAGTCTCGCAGTCAATGGTTCAGCATGCTGCCTGGCTTTTTATGTTCTGGAGCAAGCTGGTGAATAGTGCTTCATGGTGCATGCCCTGATGAAGCAGTCAGGAAAGCTGCTCGGTCACTGGATGAGCGACTTTGAGAAGAGCAGAGGAATCCAGCATGTTAATTTACCCAGTAGTTGGCTGGGGTTCTTCTCTGGCATTAGTGTGAATTACAGCATTCCTGGTGAACTAAATATCCCTGCAGAACGGAGGAGGAATTCTCATTTAAAAGCTCTGGTGATTCTGGAAATTGTCCCCTGCAGGGAACAGGGAAAGTCAGACCCCTTTTAGGTCGTGTGTGCCATGCTGGATTAACATATCCCAGAACCAAAGGGAGTAATGGGTTTTCCAAATCGTTGGTACAGGTCGCCTGGACACAACACCCTATTGCAGTGGACATGGCAACTATAGCATCGAGATCTGTGGCTGCATTTGTGAGCCTGGCTGGAAAGGCCCCAACTGCTCTGAACAGGACTGCCCACGCAACTGCTTCAACCAGGGCCTCTGTGTCCAGGGCAAATGTGTCTGCAATGAAGGCTTCACTGGTGAGGACTGCAGCCAAGCCACCTGCCCGTCAGACTGTAATGACCAAGGCAAGTGCGTGGATGGGGCCTGTCAGTGCTTTGAGGGGTACACAGGCACAGACTGCAGTGAAGAGCTCTGCTCCCAGGGGTGCAGTGTGCATGGGAGATGTGTGAGCGGCCAGTGCGTGTGCGATGAGGGCTTCACCGGTGAGGACTGCAGCGAGCCCCTCTGTCCCAACAACTGCAACAACCGTGGGCGCTGCGTGGACAATGAGTGCGTCTGCAATGAAGGCTACACCGGTGAGGACTGCAGCGAGCTCATCTGCCCCAATGACTGCTTCGACCGTGGGCGCTGCGTCAACGGGACCTGCTTCTGTGAGGAGGGCTTCACAGGGGAGGACTGCGGGGAGCTGACCTGCCCCAACAACTGCAACAGCAACGGCCGCTGCGAGAACGGGCAGTGTGTGTGCTACGAGGGCTTCGTGGGGGATGACTGCAGTGAGAAGAGGTGCCCAAAGGACTGCCACAACCGTGGGCGCTGCGTGGGCGGGCGCTGCATCTGCCATGAGGGATACCTGGGTGAGGACTGTGGGGAGCTGCGGTGCCCCAACGACTGTCACAACCGCGGGCGCTGTGTCAATGGGCAGTGTGTGTGCCACGAAGGATTCATTGGGGAGGACTGCAGGGAGCTGCGGTGCCCCAACGACTGCAATAACCGTGGGCGCTGTGTCAACGGGCAGTGTGTGTGCCAGGAGGGATTCACTGGGGACAGCTGTGGTGAGCTGCGGTGCCCCAACGACTGCAACAACCATGGACTCTGTGTCAATGGGCAGTGTGTGTGTGATGAGGGGTACACAGGGGAGGACTGTGGGGAGCTGCGGTGCCCCAACGACTGCCACAACCGCGGGCGCTGTGTGGAGGGACGCTGTGAGTGTGACAATGGCTTCACAGGGGAGGACTGTGGCGAGCTGTCCTGCCCCAACGACTGCTACCAACGCGGGCGGTGTATCAACGGGCGCTGTGTGTGCCATGAGGGCTTCACAGGGGAGGACTGTCGTGACCAGACCTGCCCCAACGACTGCAACAACGTGGGTCGCTGCATTGGCGGACAGTGTGTCTGCGACGATGGTTACATGGGGGACGACTGCTCCGATGGTAGGTTGCAATGTCCCTTTTGAACTGCTTCCCCTGGGTAATTCCCTGTGTCCAGGCAGCAGCCTCCAAGGCTCTGTGAACATTTTCCATATAGCTGGGCCCTGTTGCCATCCTTCTTTAGCACAGTCCAGACAGCTGAATCAGAGAAGTAATGCAAGCTCTAGGCCTCCATTACTTTTCAGGGGTGTATATATAGTTGTTGCTGGTGACTTTTGGTGGTCAGCAAGCGAACAGTCTGATGATGGCAATGCAGCCCATTTGTTAGTTCTAAGTTTGTTCCCACCATGATGTCACTGGAGCTGGAGCTTGCACTGGCTGGAACTTTTCTCCACAATCTTTCAGCTTCTCATAGTATCTTTGATGCTAACAAAGGGATATGTCCAAAAGAAACTGTTCTAACTCTGGAGAAGATTCTTAACAGGTACTCAGCAGGATTAGTCACAAGAACATTGACTAAATTTTGACTAATAAATAAGGCATGTAGAAATGAGATAATGTAAATGATGAATGTCAGTGAATAAAGAGCCAGGGTATCACAGTTCCTTACAGCCAGGTTCTGGTTCCCGGTCTCACACTGGGTGGGTAAGAATGGTGTTTCAATTTCCAATGCCACCACTATTGTAGGAGCTGAAAATGAAACACAGCACTGACAGCATGCACTGACTGACCCCAAGGGCTCGGTGGCTTTGCTTTGAAGGTAAATCTTGGAGCTGGAGGTGGAGGGTGCAGTGGAGGCAAGGGACACGCAGTCCCATCTGAGTGATCCATAGGAGACAACTGTCATGATGGAATTGCCAGATGTTGCAAACATTGCAGAGCAGGCTTTCAGGATTATTACAGAGGTCTTGGCTGTCCCTCAATTGGCCAAATAATTTTTTCTAATTAAAGTAAAACTTTATTATTATTATTTTAAATATAAATGAGTGTGTACATGTATGTATATGCATGCACATATATGTGTGTGTGTATGTTAGATCTGGCAAAAACCTGTAGAATAATCATGAAATCGGTTGTAGTGGAAACTTAGCTACAAAGCCACAGGCTTGGTTGCCCAGTACCACTGACTCTGTGGAAATTGATAGCAAAATTTGGCAGTTAGATAATGACGGGCATTATGCTATAAAAGAGTTAGTTTTCTTTAGTAGGTCCCTGGGGAGAAATTTTGGAACTACGATCTCTGTAGAGTAATCAAAGAGTACTTTGGGGTAAGGAGCATTATAAGAGACAGTGAATACCCTTGAAAAGAAATTCCTCTTTTTCACCTCCTGCTTCTGGAAGACTCCCAAGCCACATTTTGTGCTCTTGCATGTGCAAATGTGGAGCAATCTATTGAAAGTATTTGCAAAAATAACCATGTTTTATTCTACTCTGGAAAACCTCTGCGATTCTGTGCATCTGAACCACAGGACTTCCAGCTTTAAAGTCATGTGTTGCTGAGAGTGGAATTAAACATATGAATCCTGAGGGACTCAGCTCTAGTAGTCTTGTGCAGCAGCCATGAGAGGAGGAGCTGGAGCACAGTCAGCCATAGGTTATGTGCAACCTTTTGAGTAGAAATTGGCCCATGACTTTTAGAAATGTCTGTAGTTTTCATCAGCTGAACATTCCTTTCTTCAAGTGGCTAATTTGTGTGACATGGCTTCCCAATTCCCTGTTTGTTAGATGACTCTTAAGAACTGTTCATGAGAAAATGTGAAACTGGGTAAGTCATTATTTTCTGAGCCTGGAAATCTTAGAAGTTTGTTTTGGTTTTTTCCCTTTCCTTAGTGTCTCCTCCGACGGAACTGACTGTGACAAACATAACAGATAAAACTGTAAACCTGGAATGGAAGCACGAGAATCCCGTCAATGAGTACCTCATCACCTATGTCCCTACCAGCAGTGGTGGCTTAGATATGCAGTTCACTGTGCCAGGAAACCAGACAGCTGCCACTATTCATGAACTGGAGCCAGGTGTAGAATATTTCATCAGAGTCTTTGCAATCCTTAAAAACAAGAAGAGCTTTCCAGTCAGCGCCAGGGTAGCAACGTGTGAGTTTAATATTCCCTGTAGTCATTCTTTTGTCTGTCCTGTAATATCTACTATTTGCATACCCTTTTTATGGCATTCTTTCTTTTGCATTTTCTATTTTCAGCTAATCTTGTGGTCTGGATGAAGACTGACTCCTGCACCTTCATCTTCTATTATTTTCCAATACCAATAACAGTGTTAAAAGCACAGTTCATTAGCTCTTCTGCTCTCTGCAGTGACTCCCAATAAATATCATGGGGTCTTTGTAAATTAAGACCCTTGGCTCCTACATAATAAGTTGCACTTTTAAAATCTGGTAATGTTTCCTGAAAAAAATATAAAAATGGATCAGTGTGTAAAAGAGCAATATGAAATCACTTGAATTAGAACTATTTTGAGTAAAATGGAGGTTGTCTTTTTTTTTTTTTTTGCATTGTCAGCGTACTTTGCCACAGAATACCTCTATCTTCCTGTCTGCTCATTGTTCATCTTCCTTTTTCTGTTGTGCACACCACAGTCATATCTAAACATCCTAACCTCAAAAGATGCTCTCTGCCACTCTGCTCATTTTTTAGAAACCTGGGGCAGGATTCATCTCACCTAACTTCAAATGTCCACATGAGGCTTCTTTCAAGAGGGAAAAAAAAAAAAAAAGAAAAGATTTCTGGGGCAAAATTCCTTTTACTCTAAGGTGACCTCTAAAACAGGTCAGAGGAATGTCTGAAAACACAGAACAACTGGCTCTGAAGAAGGTTTAGACATCGCAGGTGCAGATACCTACTTGGCAGATATTTATAGTAGTGGAAAGCTGGCCCACCCCAGTGTGGGTTGATAAGAACTTGTTGCTCATGTAATGATATCCTTTTTTTTTTCCTGTCACAGATCTGCCTGCTCCAGAAGGTCTGAAATTCAAATCTGTTAGAGAAACATCTGTCCAGGTGGAGTGGGATCCTCTGAACTTTTCATTTGATGGCTGGGAGGTGGTCTTCCGTAACATGGTAAGGAAGAAGTGTTTCTTGTACGGAGGCTGTAAGTAAGAGAAAGAGCTGGGATTTTGTGTATTTATACTGTTTTTTCTGTGTGATGCAGAAAAAGGATGACAATGGAGATATAACCAGCAGCTTGAAACGGCCAGAGACATCTTATATGCAGCCAGGTTTGGCACCAGGGCAGCAGTATAATGTATCCCTCCATATAGTGAAAAACAATACCAGAGGACCAGGACTGTCCAGAGTGATAACCACAAGTAAGCACAACCTGCGTTTGGTGTAGTGCCAGCAATAAAACTGCTGTTTGAGGTAGCCTAGGGAGTTTTTAAACAAAGAAGAAGGCAAGCTCTATGCCATGAATTGATAGGGGGAAGTAGTGCAGCTGCCAATTAAGAATACATAAGGAGAAATTAATTCCTCTCCAAATTACCTGTTTGAAGAGGAAGTTAATGTTTAGCTAGAAGGTAGCAAGAATTATGCACTTCTACTCTTTTTCAAAATGAGCATCAATGGGAACTAGAATTTCTTTTACCCTGGTGATCTTTGCATGAAGGAATTATTTAAAGGAATGTTGTATGAATGGAGAATCTTTTAGGGTTCCTGCTTGGAAGCTTCTGATGTTAATGAATTTTGATGAATTTGCTTCTGATGAATTGACTCTGTTTGGCACTCTCTTCTACATCTATAGAAAGTAAAGGAGGAAAGTAAATGAAGAGAAGTTTCAGTTATTAGAAGTTACTCGGTTTTACCCTGAATAGGCAATTAAAAGCACAAGAATGTGTATGATTTTTCTGATGAGATTTATTTAAAAGAACACCTTTTTCTCTCTCTGTAACAGAGCTTGATGCCCCTAGCCAGATCGAGGCAAAAGATGTCACAGACACTACAGCTCTTATCACATGGTCCAAACCCTTGGCTGAAATTGAAGGTGTAGAGCTCACTTATGGCCCCAAGGATATTCCAGGGGACAGGACAACCATCGACCTCTCTGAAGATGAAAACCAATATTCAATTGGAAACCTGAGGCCGCACACAGAGTATGAAGTGACACTCGTCTCTCGTCGAGGAGTCATGGAAAGCGACCCTGTGAAAGAAGTCTTTGTCACAGGTAAGAGGCTTGGATACCAACCCAAACTTCTGGGAAAGTAACACAATCACCATCGATCTTCATGACACAAATAGCATAGCTTGCTTGGATAGAGCATCAACACAGAATTAGCACTCTTACAGAGGTATATGAAAATGGGGAATGTTTTATGTGTCTTCTATACCTTAGTGGCTCAACAAAATATTTAGAGCCCCCAAGTGTCTCAATGTATTTTGAAAACAGGAATTATGTAATTAAGTCACTCAGAAGCTTTTACTCATCATACCCTAAATCTCAAGCAACAAATTCCTCAAATTACTTGCTTGTCTGCTGAGCTAAATATCTTCCATGGTTCCTATTCTAAGATCTTATTTCTGTTTGTCTAAATGTGTGACAGGTTAGAAGAGAACTTTGCTTTTCTTCCTCCTTCAGTTCTGCAAATTTATTCTGTTATGCTTTTATATATTAACTTTGCTCCTTAGTGATCCTGGGAATGCCTTATGGAAGTGTGGGTCTTTTAGCATGTTACTGAGGTTTGATGCATTAAGGGAGCTGAGTAAACAGTGCCTAAATGCCTCCCTTTTCATCCCCAAATGTAGTTGCTCATTCAGAGCAGGATTTAAGTGTACTGGAGGTGTGAACAGTGAAAGCCCACTGAATTTCTACATAATAGTCACCTTTTGTTATGAGACTTCGATTTCCTTTCAGCTGTGAATGCAGGATGCATACTGAACAGATATTCTGAAGATGATAAGTTCTTTTTTCTTAGCAGCCTTTTTCCTTTGAAAGCAGAGATAGATATAAAGGAAAAACAGTATTTTCATCCAAATATGTTTTTGTGCAAAGCTATTTTGTAATAAAAAGGAATTACTGACATTGAAAATGTAAATTTTGTCTCAGGAGATAAAAGTTGAATTTCTTCCACCGATCTTTTTCCCAAAGCTGGTGAACTCTCCACTTCATGCTAGAAGATATCTCAATGTAGCCAAGAGTACAGTGGTATCATGTGAGAGGAAACTTAACTTCAGCTTTATGCATCATTTCACCTTCTGAAAAGTACTGCCAAGAGACACTGCTGTCATAGGAGAATTATTCCTATTCAATTATTTATTTATATATTGGTTGATTCATTACAGACTTGGATGCTCCCAGAAACCTGAAGCGGGTGTCACAGACAGACAACAGCATTACTTTGGAGTGGAAGAACAGCCATGCAAATATTGATAACTATCGAATTAAATTTGCTCCCATCTCTGGTGGAGACCACACTGAGATCATGGTGCCGAAGGGCAACCAGGCAACCACCAGAACTACACTCACAGGTAGGAGAATGTTATTTTCATGATGCTGCCATCACCCTAGAGCACAGTAGTGCAGTGAAAAAGTGCCCTTTTGGTCACTATACATAAGAGGCTACACATTTTGAGTATGAGCAATTCAATTAAAATACTCTATTGACACACCTGCAGCCAGCAGAAGCTGTGTAGCCATTTCACTGTGGCATGCATCTCTGAATCGCAGTGGGCAGTTCCCTGAGTTGTTAGGTAGCTATGTCTTTCTGGAGATGGCCTCACATCCCTGAGTTCAACAGGCTTTTGCATGTGCTATTGACCAGATTTACCAATGCTGGCCTGCAACTCTTCTGTGTAGCTGGAAGTTGCTTTACCAGCCTCCAAGGCTAGGTAATGGTACTTTTTCTGTGTCATATGGATGTCTAGGTGCTTTTCTGTGGCACAAGTATCTGTGCTGCAAGCTTTTGAAAGGAAAAACTGTCTCTAATTATTCACTTGCACAGTGTCCAAAATGCAATCTCAGTTAAACATAATCTTTATCTTTTGGCACATGCATGAAAAATAATTATTAACATCAGGTCAGCTGGAGGGTCAACTGAAACCTCAAGTCCCTGCATACACAAGGAAGCATTTATCTTACTTTGCATACATTCAGACTTCCTTATTTACACAAATGCCCACAGGCATATTCCATGGGCAGGAACTTCTAATTGTATTCCTCCTCTCTTAGGTTTGAGGCCTGGAACTGAATATGGCATTGGAGTGACAGCAGTGAGACAGGACAGGGAAAGCGCTCCTGCTACCATTAATGCTGGCACTGGTGAGTAGCTTGATCCTCCTGTGTCCTCTGGAGGAAGCAGCAAATCAGGAGGACTCACTCTGATGTTTCCTTCCTTTCCATGCAATGTCACAAGAAATATTTTAGAAATTTCTTGATTTAATTTTGGTACCAATGGGACATTTCCCCAAAGATCTTGACTTCTGAATCTGGCTTCCTTTTCCCGTATGAGGATCTCTTAAAGCTCTGTGAGTTTCATCTCCAGGTGAGCTCCTTAATGGTAATTATGCTTACACTAATTACTCTGCCTACCTGGCAGGAATGGTGGTTATGGCCAGAAGGTTGATCTAACAAAGTGTGCAGCCTCAGTGGCTGCAATGGTCCTGACTGCCCTTCAACTCCAGGATTTTTCTTTTAGTATCCCCATTGCCTGGGTGAATTCTCTGAAGGCCTAAATTCTGCCTCTCCTCCGTGTAGCAAGTGCACCTCCTGCTGAAGTGAGTGCAAGCAGGGGAAATCTGTCCTAGTGTCATTTCTCTGTAAAAGAGAACTTCATTATCCTCTACCTATATCAAGCAGTGAGGCTTCAAAATCTCCTAAAGCTGGATAAGATATTAAGCTATTACTAAACACCTGGTATAGATGTTTCTCTGTCTACAGATGACTGAAACATTGTCCCAGGGTGGTTCAGAGACACCTCAACTTTGCTTTTTTAACCTATAGATCTCGATAACCCCAAGGACTTGGAAGTCAGTGACCCCACAGAAACCACCTTATCCCTTCGCTGGAGAAGGCCAGTGGCCAAGTTTGATCGCTACCGCCTCATTTACGTTAGCCCCTCTGGAAGGAAGAATGAAGTGGAGATCCCTGTAGACAGCACCTCTTTTATCCTGCGAGGGTTGGAGGCAGGGACAGAATACACCATTAGTCTGGCGGCGGAGAAGGGCAGACACAAAAGCAAACCTACAACTGTCAAGGGTTCCACTGGTGAGTAACAGTTTTTTATGAGCACTCTGCACCAGGTTGACTAGCCCAAGTACAACTTCACCTGGTTTTGTGAGCTGTGCCTGGGGTACTGCTTAAAAACATCAGCTGCCTGCAGAGCAGACTTAGCTCTGTCTAGACTTAAATGAGGGATAGCTGTGTACTTCCCTACTTACAGTGTTTAGCTCCATGTTTTCAATGATTTCTTGCTTATTCTTGGAGAGACCCTCAAAGTATGCAGATACTTGTCCTGCAGGAAATGCAGACCTCGTCTTTGGTTTTAAATGAGGCTGCCTTTTTTTTGGTGTGTTATCTCTTATAACTTGTTTTGTTTTCTACAGCCAAAAACTGAGAGGAAGAACAACCAGAATATATGCCACATTGCTTGTTCCTGCCTAATGAATTCTCTTCACAGCATGCCTCCATCCATCATACTTGAGCAGAGTCAACAGGGTTCTAATGTTGCCCTTTTTCTCATCCAAAGGGGAGAAAGGCTACTGTGTTCAGGGTAGTGGTCATGCCAGTAGAGCCTCTATGCTTTATAGAGTCAAGTAATGCAATACAGCAGAGTTATATGGTAAGGTGTAAACTACAGAAAGCCATCACTATGGAATTACTTGTTTAATGCATGTCAGGCCTGTGTCCAATGTAGGAAAACACTAGGAAGCCTCAAGGCATACAAACACAAAAGGAAGCTGAAGGTTCCACTGTGGTAGAAGTGAGAAGGCTTTGGTTTTCCAACGTTATCTGTCTCCTCATTTGCCTGAAGATAGAGTGGTCTCAAAGGAAGTATGCATAGATGGTGAAAAGGCAGAAACAACATGCTATGGAATTTCAGTCTGGTCTTTCCATACCAGCTTCCAAAGTCTCACAAGGTAGCTTCTTTTACATGGCTCGATTTTTGGGGTCTTTTTATAAATGCATTTATCTTCCCAGTGTGTTTGTTTTAAGTCTTTCCTCAGAGGAGCCAGTAAACAAATGGTTCTCTGCAGTGGGTTCTTTGAAATCAACAGCAGTGGTTGACATAACCTATCACTGTGGCCTTCCTCCTGTGTACGAATGGACTAATCCAAACACATGAGCATGGGGAGGCAGAAATGCTCTGTAAGGCTGTGGAGTGTAAGATAAGAGATCTCTTCTTCAGTTTACTTCTTCATCTGCCCCCAAGTCAGTCCTCTTTTCCATGTTCCCAGTATTTGGGAGGTCCTGACTTCCTCAGGCTAAGCCAAACAAACTTCTTGTTTTACTCTCTCTTGCAGAGCTACAGGGGACCTCAGGTCCATTGCACTGCTGGGGAGAGTACTTGGAGCAAGCAGGGAGAAATAGGAATGATTGAAGTATAAAAAGCCAGTAGCAGGGCTTGAACTAGACAAGCTCTTCCCACTGTACCTAGGAGACAGTCCTGCTGTTGAAGGGCATGTGCTGTCCCTGCTGAACAGGGGAGCCAGGGACTGTGGAAAGGCTGAGAGAATTTATTTTCAGAGTTTCATTTGATTCTCCAGATTTCTTATATTCTTCCCAACTGCTTGATTGTTCAGTCAAAGCTTCTCTGCCAGCAGGTATTCAGGAGTCTACCACAAATTATTTCATTCACATGGTGAATTTTCATCACTGACATCAAAGCTTCTTTCAGCCCCAGAGCTGAAGGTCTTCTGCTAGTCCCTCCTGTCCCCTCACATTCTTCCTGATATCATTTTATGTTTATCAATTCGCCACATACAGAGAGAGAAAACTTTCAGAGCTCATGAGTCTCCAGCAAAGGAGATGTCACATAATCTTCCACAGTATAGGACAGGAGCCTTCTGTTCCTTCTGTCTCTTCATATGGATGAAGTGCAGCTCAAGTAACAAAGGGGTTTTTTAACTGATGTCCATCATTCTGCATTCAGTGGATGGTAAAGATTAATCAGTGACCTGTGTGGTAAATGTCATTTTGTTTTGCTGATAAGGAAAGGCTGAATATTTCACACTGCCATTTACTTGTCTGTTTCTTTGTAGCTCTGCATAGTCTAACCCTAACACAGATAATGACTCCTGGCCCAGAGGAGCTTTCTGCCTCTGGGAGTTTTCTTGCTCCAGAGGCCTCAGGGATGCAGGAGGATGCACTGAGGGACCTTATGGTCTCGAGGGTAGCAGACCACAGCTTTAGTGTCTCATGGTATGCAAATACAGGAGTCTACAGTAGTTTTGTGGTGGAGTACAAGGAAGTGTCACTGGCAGCTGGGCCCCCTGCAGAAACCTTCCTGCCCAGAGAATCCCTAGGTGCTGTGATTGATGGCCTCCAAGCTAACACTTCCTATAAAATCAAGGTGTATGGATTTGCTGGAGAACAGCGATCTTCTCCTCTGGAAGCTGTGGCTACAACAGGTACCTTCTTTTCTGTTATTAACAAAGGTATCACAAACTAGAGTGCTGCTTAATTGTTAGAGGTCCCACCCAGCATTGCACTAAGGTTTTGGTTTAGAAACCACTTCAGAAATCAAAGAATACGGGCCATTTTAGTAGTTGGAAGGACCTTTCTGGCAGCATGACTTGAGAGTGGTACATCAGATTAATAACTAATCTGTAGGGTGAGCACGTAACCCAGCTCTGAGGAAGCAGAGCAGTCAGACTGCAGCTTTGTTCTTGCTTGCTCTGGTTCTGGAACCCTGCCTGCATCGCACAATGTGGGTCCTGGAGAAGGACGGGTGGTAATACATCAGACATGAGAGGGCTGTGGAGATAAATGAGTGGACATTAGAGAAACCAAGTGCCTACCTCAGATTCTTCTGCTGTAGGACCCAGATTGTGCAGCAACTGCTGATGAATCGCGGATGGGATACTGTCTTGGCTCTGGAAGTGAGTTGCACATAGGAGCATGGCTTGGAGAAGTGATTCTTTCCATTCTGTTGAATGTTTTTAAGAAGATTAATGCTGTTTACCAAAGACCTTTGTCCATGTTGTGCATCAGTCCCTCTTCCTCTTCTGGCTTCTACTAGTCTTAGATTGCGCCACCCTTTTTAATACAAACCTAAAGAAACATTAGGAAGAATGATTAGGTGAGCCAGTTCAATGGGAAACTACAGCACTGACCAGTGAGAAAATAAATTTGCCTGTAAATATTGTCCATTTCTTCAGCTGATTCCTCTGCTAAGACTGTCTGGAACCTGACTTCAGTATGATTCTCAGTGGTAGCTACTGTAGCACTTCTGGCCTGTAATATAATGTGATATACTTTCTTTATTAAAATCAGAGGTATGCCAACACTGTAAGCACAGTTTATTCAGCTGGTTGAGACAGGAGAAAGTGATTCAGCCAAAGGGGGCTGAAAAGATTGGAAATGTCTTAGTAGGCCACCATGTCTTACTGTGGGCTTGAGCTGATGAGAAACTCTGCAGTGAAACTGGCTGATTGCCCCTCTTGGAAAATAATATAAAATACAAGAGACAGAAGCAAGAAATAATACAGACTATTGTTTGCTCCATCGCAAGTAACTAGGGAAACGTCCTGGCAGGACCTTAACATTATTTATTTTTTAGTAAAATTGCCAGTGAAGCATTGGAATGGAATTCCTGAAAAGGCAACGACAGCATAGATGTATTTAGGCCATATTCAGCCTGAAGATTTTGCTAAGCGAATGATATTGAGAAATATTCCAGTCTGAGAAAGAGCACACGTTTGTTGTCCATCCAGTTTCCTCTCTACATAGCTTTTGGCTCTCTGGCATCTACTCTTCCTTCAGCTTGCTACCATGAATCACTCTATCTGGCTGTCATCCACCCACCTAGGGCTCATAGAGCTTTCTTTCTCTTCTCCCCATTTATTCTCTTAGTTGCTAAATCACATGATTGAACTCCATGTTTGAAACTTTTTATTCTATAGTTTGTTTTCCAGATTTTCCCCTATCTGTTATAGTATTCTACCTGCTAAACAACAAGCACTGATACCATCTCTGGTATCAGAGTATTTCTCATATATTCATATCATTTCCATTCTTCTGTCTTGTATGTTTGTACACATGTATATGTGTTTGTTTATGTGTGTATGTACAGGGTAGACCACTCTTTCTCATCCCCAAATTCATTTTTCCAGTCAAGTCATTAAAACCAAGGGAATATTCAGAATTAAGTTTGGGGGGGCGGGGGGGGGGGAAATAAATCAGAGGTAACACAGCTACATAAAATGACATGTGGTCTGTGAGACAATCTATTCATGACAATGTCCCATGTAGTTGTCAGAGTTGGCACAATAAAATTAACCCACTGGTGACACCAAGTTTCTGAATTAAAATGCTAATTAGGTAGTTGGCCCCTCGGTTTTAATATAATGGGGTCAAATGGGGTATTTCCCATTCGGATGAGAGAAACCAGGTTCTTATGTGGTTATACTGGAACCAGCAGGAATCTGGGGGAAGTGTCAGGAGGGGAAGTCAATTATGACTAATATTACACAGGGTTTTCTCAGGCATCCTCACTATATCAGGAGAGTAATCCCAGCCTGTTTTCTTTCTTTTTCCCTTGTACTGTTGGATACTTTGTCCTAGTTTTCAATTCAGGGTGCATGGCAGGTTCCCAGAGGGACCATCCACAGCATGGAGCTACACATGTACTGAACTGCTGCCCTTTCCTCTCCACTCTATCTGCGCATGTCTTCTACACAAGTACCCCACAGTGAAGCCCAGTTACCCTTACACACGTTAAGTAGACAGCCTTAAGGCTGAACAAGTATCAGGGCACTTGCTTGATGTCAGTTTTTCCCCTGAGTCCCAGAAGACTAACGTTTCCACACTGCATGTCTTCCTGCTTCGTGATAGGAGTTCAGTAACCCTGGGGCAGTCAGATATTTTGGCAGTCCATTTACTGAGCAGAAGGAAACTATGCTAGTGTTTCCCATGGCAGGTATGCTGGCATGATGGCAACATAAATACCTTCAGGTTGTACCATGTGTAGGGCTGGGTTCGGATCATGTGCTGGCATCATTTAAGGAGGGCCCTTACCTCAGTCAAAGAATATCAGTAGTATATACAAATGTCTGCCTTGCAGGCTTCTCTCTTTCCTGAAGAAAAACAATGGTTTTACCTCTGTATTTGTCCAGGGAGTGTATTTTCAAGATAACATTTCTGCATTTATTGCAAAACATTTTTCATTGATCTTTCTCCTCTGAAAACTATTCTGAGGCATGTGTGAATTTGGAGACAGATACTGAATCATGATCGCATTGATGGTGGTAGATGACTTGCTCTCTCTTAACTGAATGCAAGTGGAGCATGAAAGCAAGGCATGAGGTGTGAAATGATGTGGTTTTCCATTAATGAGGAGATAATTCTGCATGTCACAAAAGTCACTTGCCTGTTGCCTTTCAGCTGTGATCAGAAACGTGTTCCCTCTGATCTCCCCAGTTCTCAGATTTTCACAATCTGACTGTACTACAAGATCTGTTCACAGATCATTCAGCATGTTGAGGGCAAAGACTTTTTGCTTTCCATTCCTTTGGATCCCTTTAAAGAATGATTGCTCAAGTTATTTCTGTCTTGGCTTTTAGGTAAGGACATGTGTCCCCCCACCTTTTTTTTTTAACATTCTGCATGTATCCAGATGGATAACTCCTCCAAATCTGGTTTGGATTGGAGATTTAGCATGCAGATGCTGTGGCTGATTTCTGAGTCTGGCTTTGGATATGTTTGAGACCTTTGGCATGCATTCCACTCCTGCTTTGCATGTGAAGCAATAACTGACATGCTGTAGTAAAGATAAAAGGCATATTTGAGACACTTCGGGTTCAAATCCTCACCGATGTAAATTAGCAAACCTCTTTGACAGCAGTCAAAGTGTACTAATTTACATCAACTGAGGATGTGCCCATTGCTCTGCTGGAAGCATTTCAACTCATCTCTGTGTTTAATGGTTCTTGCTCTGGTTCTGGTGGTTAGCATGACGTGTGAGAACCATGTTCTGCTTGGTGATGCTGCCTTTGCCTGTAGCCCTTGATTCAGTCTCCAAAAGAGAAGTACCCATCTGTTTTCTCTGTTCTTAGAGCTCTCTAATGCAAAGCACCCAACTGTTGTGTAGCAGATGTAAGCTGTCTTCTGGTGTATTTGGGGGTTTATTATCAGGAAATTTTAACTTGTAATTTACCTCTGTTTAGCACATCTAGTCACAACACCTGGAGAATCAAACAGTGAAGCATCACTTAATCCTACCAGTCCTGCACCTACAGAGCTAAGTTATTTAACAAACTCCAGCACTGAATCTCATGCTCTGCTTTTGGTGCCCACTGATCTTCCCACCTCAGAAGCCACTGACGCTCTTCATGATCTTAATATAACACACAGGACTTTCAGTAGTTTCACCCTGTCTTGGGCAGCACGGGATGAGGTATTTGATCAGTTCTTTATCACTCTGAAAGACCTGTCCAGTTTAAACAGACCACGGGAAATCTTTGTGCCGGGAAACCATCGAGAAACAGAAATTACCAATCTCACAGCTGGCACACAATACCAGATTAACCTCCATGGAAGCACCCAAGGTCAGCTGTCTCGGTCCCTGGAAGCCCTAGCTGCCACAGGTATTTTCTATGGATTCATTAGCCATACGTTCCTTCTCCGCTTGGAGTTACAGAACTCCATCCTCGTGCAGCTGTTCCACTGCAGAAATGCCAGGCCGTGTGGGCTATGCCTTTCTTAGAATGTTCTTCAAATTTCTTCCTATTGCACGGGATAAAACTCTTCTTGCTATGGAATGAGAGCCTTGAGGGGTGCAGCAAGGGCAATGGCCCATGCAGCTTTTAAGGCGATGTAGCATCAATTCTCTCTTTTCAGATGGCATGCAGAGAGGGACGTTGATGCATCTGCTATTTACCAGGCACATGAAAATAGCAAGATGCTACAGGTATTTATCTGGATTGTGATGAGGTTGCAGTTTGAAGCATTGGCATGGAAGTGGTGATGTCAGTGAAAAAAAAAAAGATTGTAACACATTGGGAGTATTCCTTTCTGAAAACTTCTATCTCTTATCCCTATCACATGATTCCTCTGAGGAAACAGACCTATAGCCACAGGGATCAGTTAATAATGATCAAAATATCAGTGTGTAAGTTCAGATCTGAAGAATCTACCCTGAGACCAGTGACTGTATCTGCCTATCTCCCAAAAACAAAATCCCAATAGGAAATAAAAGATTTACATAAAGCCACACAGATTATTTCCCACCTACTAGAAGGCTCAAGCAGTCTCATCTCTCAATGGTCTGTTCTCTCTTTTTTTGTGTGTGTGTTATTGTTATTTTGGGGGGTTTTTTGTTTTATTTTGTTTTTTAAGAAACACCATCCCTTGTTATCATTTGCTATGGCATTGTCGTATATGTTGGATGCTTTATGGATGAGGCTTTTGGAGTCCAGCAGTCCAAGTTGGTGCATGATTATGTATGAGAACCTCTTGGTCCCTGGAGAGCATGACGGGGTTGCGTGCGCTTCCATTTTAGCTGTGCATGAGAACCAAAGGGAGGAAAAGGGACTCTGCATCTTGGAGGTGAATGAAACTGAGCACTCTTCAGAGAAATCTGAATTGCTTTTAAGCTGTGATGATTACTGCATTACTTAATAGTATCAAGCTTTTCCTTAAAAGATGTTGCCTTACTATAACTTTTGGTTGTTTCATTTTCAGTTTGAAAACATGTTTGGTTTGTTTTGCCACCTAAAGATTTTTATTTCTGATACAACCTGTTCCTTTTCTGTCCTGCTTTCTCCACTTGAGCTAAACAGTGTTATTTTGACAGGATTCATATTTTGCCTCTAGTGTGTCTCCTTTCTGTTCCTGTTTAATGATGTTTGTTTGTATTATGAACATCATTGTGTTATTTCATAAGCAACCTCTTCCTTTCAAACAGGATGGGAAAAGCTTGGCAAAACCTTTGTGTTCCTGAACAGTAGCAATTTACTATACATTACTAAATCTCACTGAAGATTCACTGTGATCTAGGAGTGCTCAGCCTCTGAAAATACAACCCCAGCTCCCTGTATAAGGCTGTGCAGCAGTCATACAACAAGCATTCTGGTTTTTACAGGGGGAAAACCTATATGAGTACTGTTGAGCTGACCATAATTTTCATTCATTCCAGGGCCCCTTTACTTTCTGCCTTAAAATATGCATAAGGCTTAAAGATGAAACTTATGACCCATGTCCCTCCAAAATTATCTCTAACAATAAATTCTTACTCATGCAGATTGGGACTATTCAGCTAGATTCTGTTCTTATTATAATGCTTGTGTATCGACCATGCAAGTAAATAAGAAAAGTGCCAGGAAGTAATTGCAGTCCTCAGGCCAATTATAAATCATATAGCAAGAATGTCCATGTAAATAAAACAGGTATTTCTCTGTCATTTTCCTATATGGCTGTTAATTTTACAGAATCAGTAATATTTCCTCTGTAACAGACAGCTATCCTTGCTGAGAAAATGACCTAAACTGTCAGATTTAACAGCTTCAGAGGGTTAGCTGTGATGGCCCCCAACTTTCTTGGGCACCCAGTGATGATTTATGAGAATGTTGATTTCTCTGAATGTGGAATTCAATTTGAGATTAACATCAGTAACTCTGAAAATCCAAGCTACTCTGCCCAAGAAGGTTTTGTGGACAAAACAATGAAATCTAAGGAAGACAAGCTTATTAAACTGAAGACATGCAGACACGGAGGAATTTTCCTCTTCTGTATTGTTTTGAATTAGAAATAGTTTGGAAGAATAAATAGCATCCTTCATGTGGACACAATTAAAAGCATAAACATCCCATCCTACCCTTACAACAGGCATCAGTTACTGCAGTTTTCAATGTCAGTTCATAAAGGCAAACACTGAGCTGTCAGTAGTGCAGTGAAGTGGTTATAGGAATACTTACTCGTCTCCTAGGAGTTGTAATTAATGACAGGAAAACACTTGCAGCTGTAAGATGGTCTATGAGTTGCTTTCTTTCTTTAATTATTAATCCGGTTATTATTTATTAGTACAGTTCTTTCTTACCATTCTGTTTGTCATGTCTCTGAAGAGACTTTACCAGTTAGCTGGGGCAGCTGAGAATGTAAATGAGGGGGGTTATCTCTGCATCACCGAGTATAAGTGAAATTCATTAATGTGAATTAATACGTCATCACCACTAGCCTGTAATCTGAGTAACTGATTGACTCTCTGTCCTTATTCAGAGGAGGAACCTGAGCTTGGAAAACTATCAGTATTGGAGACTGGCTGGGATGGTTTCCAGCTCGCCTGGACAGCAGCCGACGGGGCCTATGAGAACTTTATCATTCAGGTGCAGGAGTCTGACAACCCCGAAGAGACCCGGAACGTCACAGTGCCGGGCGGACTGCACTTTATGAATGTCACAGGCCTCAAGGCCAACACACGTTATAACATCACGCTTCGTGGCGTGATTCAAGGCCACAAGACCAAACCCCTTTCTGTTGAATCCACGACAGGTACCTTTCCAAGTCCCTCAGCCAGTCTCACAGCTCCCTTTCTTTGCAGACAGCGATGCGAGCCAGAGCTATTGCAACTGCTCGGCAAGGCCTGCTCACTTGGTCGACTTTGCATGGGGTGCACCGAACTCATTAAAGCTTGGCTGAACATCTCTGGCATGGAAATGTCTCATGATCAGACTTTCCAATAAGAGTCTCAGTGCCCCCATGGAGCCCTTTGCTTTTAGGAATGCTGGTTTTTTTCCTCTACCTCAGAATGACTTGTTTTGTTTCCTTTACTTGCTTTTCTTCTGGTTGACACTAACAGCAAAACCCACCTGGCCGTTGCAGATGCCCAGGAATGCCCAGGTTGCCTTGTAAAATTACAAAATCTGTTCTTTGTAGCCCAAATACTCAAAGCCTGAGAGTATGTTAAGTCTGAAATTATGCACCAGCTTCCATGCAAATACAAACTCAGGGGTGTAGTGTGTGCACCTACATTCAGGACAAGGACAGACACCTTCTGTATGTTCCCATGTAGAAAAGAATACAAGAGATTCCAACCAATAGTAGTATTATATATTGAGCCACATCAGGCTGTTAAACAGTCTGTTTGATCTGGAAAAGATAAAACGCAAGAAGACCAAATTCAGCAGAACTACCCTGGCATAAACTGACCTGAAAGAAGGAAGGTGAACCCCACATTATCAGAAGGTTGCATGAAACTAATCAAGAGCCACAAAAATAATTTTCTGGCAGATCTTGAAAAGCCAGCAGTTTTAAGTGAGAGCTCACCATGAGCTTTGACTGCCAGAGGTAAATATATACTCATGCCTATCCTATACAGCTCACCGATCCTTCCAGGTGGTGTGATCATTAGTAAGAAACAGAGAATGAATTAATTAGCAATGAAGTGGTCTTTTCTTCAGATAATTTCTTGTAGACAATATCTGCTGCCTCTGGGCTTTCTTTACAGACCTTGCAGCCTCCTGTGATTGTGAGGTGGCCAGAGCTTGCTCATATTTCATTTCCCCAGCACAGAAGTGGATAGAAGTACACATAAGAACAAAATAAAATTAAACCATGTAATGCAGTAGAGCTTGCTTGTTTCAATAATGCTTTACACAGCCTGGCTTCTGTAGAGATGTGTCTGGCACACGACACAGCCTTGGGCTGTGTGCCGCTGCGGGCTAGAAGTCCTGTGCTTTGAGAGCCCTGAGTGTGAGCTGGTAGCAGATTGCCCATTGAAAGCAGACAAATGTGGCTAGACAAGGGAGGCTGTACAGGGACAAACAAGAAAACAGACATCATGGGTGTCCTGCCTAAATATGCACTGTGCTCTGTTTTTCTTGACTCAATGAAAACAACAGAAGATGCCCTGCTGAGGTTTTCCCTTCCCTTTCTGGGTCATGCTCAGCACCCAGCTTTTCAAAATTTTCTCTTCTGGGGACATCCAATTGTAAGAATTTTTTGAGCCTTCCTGTTAACACATCAGGATGTCTACAGAGAGGAGGAAACCTCAAGGCAGCTATCACTGCTTTGCATTTTGGCTCCAGCCCCAAATTTACATGCCAGCTTTCATAGGCTTAGGCTGAAAGGGAAAATAGAAGAGCAAACAAAACACAACCTTTTCCTTTGGATAAAGCAATAGCTCTAGTTTTAGCTTTTCCTAAAGCTGGAAGCTGACTTTTCCAAATGCCCTGGGGGCATTCAGAACAGTTCTTTCGCATCTGCTTTCATGCTCAGACCTCAAAGACTCATGGCTGATGGCTTTAAGGCTTTTTTTTTTCTTTTTTTTTTTTATTTTATTTCACATTTTGAGATTTTTTTTTCATTTGATTTCTTCCCCTTAGCACCTGTCTGCTTCTAGCAAGCTTTTACTCAAACCCTTTTCTCCATCGGCAGCTTGGAGTGCTGCCAGCATGAGCAGAGAAGCACGGCATTTCTGAGCACAGGAAGGTGCAGGGCTGTCCCCTTCTGACCAGTGTTGTTTTCCTCCTCAGGAGCGTACCCAGGAGTTGATGAGCTAACGGTTTCCGACATTACTCCTGAAAGCTTCAACCTTACCTGGACAACCACCAACGGGGACTTCGACGTCTTTACTATTGAAATTATTGATTCTAACAGGTTGCTGGAGCCCATGGAGTTCAACATCTCAGGCAATTCAAGAACTGCTCATATCTCGGGGCTTTCCCCCAGCACTGATTTTATTGTCTACCTCTATGGGATCTCTCATGGTTTCCGCACACAGGCAATAAGTGCTGCAGCTACAACAGGTATATAAAACCTACCTCAACGCTAACTCTCCTTTCTTCTAACTCTTCTTTACAGGTTGTGCCCCTTTCCCTGCCCTCAGCTATCCCATCAGTCAAATCCTCTACCTCATTGTTTGACATCTTCTAAGGAAGACCTGCCGGAGACATTCTGAACTGTGAATGTTAACCCACCACCCCATACAGCAAAGTCAGTCAATCACACTGTGATGTGATTTCATTCACATGATAAGTTTACTCTTGTTCAAACATTAAGTCTGGGACAACCTCTGACACAGATAGGGAGCAAAACATATTTCCCAAGCACCAAGTGGGAGATGATTCATTATGTTAGCTTTGCAACATGTGTTTGCATCTGTCACACGGCACAGAGGAGACACTATTTCTCTCATATAAGCTGATTTCTAGATACAGTTCTTGAGTCTCTAAATAGATCTCAGGCACATTTCAGTCTGTGATAGCCGAGTTCAGTTTACATGGATGGCAGATTGAGAGAGTCCATTTGAATTGATGTTGGTGAATGAAATAAGTAGGCATTTAGTTGTTGGCACATCGTGTATCTCGAGGTTTTACAGACTGTAAGTAAAGCGTTCGATGTGCTCTATCCAATTACAGTATATAATTGGAAGGAGAGAACTAGTCTACAGAAGCAGAAGGTGCATTCTCATAGTAGACACTAGTAGCTCATGTTGTGATCACTTAGTATGTCCACCAAATTTTGCCTGTTGATATGATCTTAGGAAAAGCTTTCATAGTCATCTGTCATAGCAATGGATTAACATGGTCAGTGATATTAAAGAGAATATCAAATGTCAGTGATCAGGTAACACAGAGGTGCAGTCTGTAGCATCAGCGAGTTGTGAATATCTTCACTGAATCATGAGGAACGTGGGCAGGGGGACTGCATGGAATACATTGAGAAACACAAGGCTTAGATGAATTTTGTGGCCTGTGGCTGATATGAAGTCAAACTTCTATATTATTTGATTTTGTTGCTTTGGGTTTTAATAATTGCAATACATGTCCATTTGTTTTTCTTCCTATAGTAGAGGAACCTCTCCTTAGCAAACTCACTGTATCAAATGCTACCTCAGACAGCATGTCACTCACGTGGGAAGCACAGGAAAATGCCTTTGACCATTTTATTCTAGAAGTCAGAAATTCTGACTTCCCTTTGGACTCCCTGGTGCACACAGTGTCAGGGGCCTCCCGGCGACATGAGGTCACCAACCTCAAAGCTGCCACTAATTACACTGTCCAACTCCATGGTGTAATTGATGGGCAAGGTGGTCAGACCTTGACAGCACTGGCAACCACAGGTATTTTACTATTTCACCTTCCAGGTTTGCTTTTTCTCTTCTTTCTTTTGCTGTCCACCGAACTGCTCTAAAACATGGCTCCAACTCATCGTTCCTTTGGTAAATTATAGGGAGATCATTATGAGGGGAGGTTGAAATAAGATGGGCTTGAGAGCACATGGAAAAAGAGATACCTGAGACAATGGAAAGGGCTGGATAAGTGCCCCCAGCATTAAGTGAGCCAGTTGTAAACCGTGATCGGTTTTCTTATATATACACTTATCTGCAAGTTCTGTGTATATATAATTGACTTGCTCAGATGGTTAATGTTTTTCACAGCATTTCTTTGCACTTGATCTAGAGTAAAATTCTTGTTCATCCCATTCTCACTTGCTTTGTTGTGGGTGGGAGGTCTTCACATCTTTGTCAGCCTGGAGAGGCACCTGCATGCCATTTTGGTTCTTTGTTCTTAAAACCAAATGTCTTCCAAGGCATTTGCATCTCTTGAAGGAGTTTCATGCAGCATGCTAAATGACCTGCCAAAACTGCATGGAGTCATCTGGCCACCTTGGGCTGGTTCTGATCATGTTCTTTGCCTAGCATTTTTGTGTGGTCCCAATAGAGAGCAGGACTCAAAGAACAAGTTCACTCTTTCTTGGTGGCCAGCCCACCACTCTGCCACTTGTATTGCTCTCTTTGAGTCTCTAAGACCTCTCTTGTTTCAAAGGATGTCAGAGCTCTTCCTATGGTGATAGTGATTCCAGGATGGTGAAAGATCACTAAGACTTGCCTGAAGAGATAATTTCAACTTTTTTTGCATGTCATGCTCTTTGAAGTCTGGGTGTCATGATACAACCGTGCCTGATTGGATGCAAGTGGCATGTGAAGGAATGTGGCCGTTTCAAGATGAGTTTGGAGAGGATCTGTTTGTCCTCCCTGACCTGCATGCGGGGCTGATGGCTCCATGCTCCATTTCACTGGGTTCTGCACCTAAGCCTGTTTTCTTTGTGGATATTTTCTCATCTCCTACCCTATCTTCAGAAGTACCATGCTTACATGGTGACATCTTCACTGTTAGCCATGAAGCCATTGATGGTTACGTTGACAGCATGACAACAGCATGTGTTCTTAATTGGGGCCACTTGGATTCACCAGTTCCTAGACATTTCCAGAGAAGAAGATGGACTATGATTTAAAAGTCTTGCCATGAGGGATGGGAGTAAAAGTTGGAACATCTTGCAGCAGTTCATGTTTTAGTGAAGGATTTCATTCCTTCCTGGTCCTTCGCTGTTCTCTGTGTCGGTGGGATACATACTTCTCGCTTTTCTCGCAGCATGAATCACTCACAGAGTTATTTTCCTGTATCTCACTGGCTGCATTTCCCAAGGTGTTCTTGGTTTACACTCAATTGGCAAGAGAAAACTAGAAAATCAGCCCTGACTGCAGACATGGGATTCTCTGACCACCTGACTGCTGGGTCATGTTTGTGCTCTCTCTGTGCTCTAATGAATCTTGAATGAATTTATGTTTAAATGGAACAGCTTTAAAACAGGACAGGTGAGGAGTTCTCTCCGTCCTGTAGCCTGATGGCCAAGTTTCTCCCCTGGCAAGGGAGAGATATGATTTTTAATTTCCTCTGGCAGAAAAGTCTTTGCTTCTTAAAGAAGTGTCCTGACCACTGAACAGTCAGAAAGGAGAGCAACAGTGGGGGGTGGGGGGATGAAGGGGAATTGTTCAGTCTAATATTCACTGATTGTGCCTAATCAGAGGATGAGGAACACCTTATCTGTGGGGTCCAGGGAGGTTTTGGCCTGAGATTAGTGCTGAGATAGTCACTGTTAGGACTGAAAACCCTCATAAACTCCACTGTCCAAAACTAAAAGTATGTACAATTCCAGGCAACAAAAACACTGAGCAGAAGCTGAACTGGGATTTCAAGGATATCTGGTTCCAACTCAGCTAATTTCTGCCTGAATCCTACTTGCTCTGCTTTGGAATTGCTGTGGGTTTGTATTCCCATCAAATTCCCAGCGCAGAGTTCCTGCAGTTTCTGTGGTTTTACCCCAGGACTGCATGCTGTGGGTGCTTCTGTACATCAGGCCACATTTCCTTAGGAGAATCTGGAGCTTTTAACAAAATTGAATGAAAAAACCAAATTAAGAGTCAGCACTAATTTCAATGGCTTCTTTCCAAAACCTTACAAAATAGCTCTTGCAATGTTCTTTTTTTTTTTTCCCCCACTGCAAAACAAGCCTTAGAACATTCAGCACCTCTAAACCTCCACTGCTAATGCCCCCAGCCCCCCAGAGTAATGCTGTCTCTTGACCTGTGTTCCTTTCTCCCTCAGAGGCTGAGCCACAGCTGGGCACCCTCACACTCACAAACGTTACCCCTGACAGCTTCAACCTCTCATGGACCACAAGAGATGGGCCTTTTGCCAAGTTTGTTATACACGTTAGAGATTCCTATGCAGCACATGAACCCCAGGAGCTCACGGTGTCGGGAGGTGCTCGCAGCGCTCACATCTCAGGCCTGCTAGATTACACTGGCTATGACATTAACATTAAGGGGACCACCAATGCAGGTGTTCACACAGAGCCCCTCACTGCTTTTGTCATGACAGGTACCTGCTTAAAGGTTTGGAGTTCTATTTATTGACTTACAAAAATATATATTCCAGCATGGATTAAAAGAAAAAAAAAAAAAACTATCAGAAAGACAACTTTCTACAGCATATCTTGTCCAGGAATGATGCATTTCTTTACAAACTGAATGTGAGGATGGGTTAGACCAGTGGTGTTGACTAAGAGGAATACTAGTTGGTGAGTTAACTCAGTGCTTAGTGAGTTAAGAGCCCTCTGGAGTGTTTCTCCAGTAGCAGCATCCGTCACAGCACCTGGGCTCTCCGTTTCTGTGCAGGACAATGCCCATTATCATTTTCCTTTGGGCAAATGGTTGCATTTTGTGCCAGCTCTGCTCTGCCCTGATGACATTTAGTCCTGTAGTTTGAAGTGAGCAGCTCTGTACTTTCAAAACCCCTGTTCTTTTGCTCTGCTGGAGCACAAGAGCTTCCTTTCTGCAAATAAGCCATGGACACTGATATTTGGAGAGGAAGCTCCACAGGTGGTAACCATGGCACTCTACACAGCAGAAGGATGTGCCAGCTGTTGACATATATGTGCCAGGTTTAGAGTGTTGGTGTCACTCCCCACCTATCCCAGGAAAACCATGTCAGCATTTTGGGCTCATTACTAGCTTACCCTTCCAGAGACCAAACCAAAAATATGAATCTTTAGGGTTTCTTGATAAGAAGCAAGTGAACTGCAAAAATGTCTTGAAATTGAGGAAAATTGGGCTGGATCTCTGGCCCCCAGATGTGTAAACATCAAAACATCGGGACTTCAAAATTCTAAAAATTTAGGAGAGAATTTTTTATGCCAAATTCTTACAGAACATCAATTTCAGCAGCTGTAAAATGTCAAAACAAAATCCAAAACCCTTTCCCAGAGAAAGTTCTGCCTTTAACTAACCTTTTTTTTTTTTTTTCTTACATGGGTGAAATTTGAGTGATTATAAGATCCTGGGCCAATAAATCAAGGTTGGTCAAATAATTCAGAGAACTGTTAGCAATGCCCAGGATCCAGGATCAAGGCTGGGGCTTACCAGAGCCAGCTGATCTTCCTATGTGCCTTGTCAGGTTTTTTATGAGCGAAATACACTGAGAAACCATCTTGTGAAAATTTGGCTTTTTTTGCTTTTTTTTTTGTTTTTCAGAGACTTGGGAAAGTTCTGGGGAGTTGATCCCCAGCCTCTAAACTTTGACAGATGTTATCCTAATGTGTAAAAAAAGACCCCCTGGCTGGAATTTCTTTAAGTTGTCAACATGCTGCACTAACAGCTGCCTGTGAAGCTCTTTGGGCTGATCAGTGCTCTGTTCTGCAGTCATCACCCCCTGCCTTTAGCCAGAGCAAACTCTGGCTTCTCTCCTATTCCCTAAAAAAAAAACCAAAACAAGAAGTTGTGCAAGTATGTAGTTCTTGCTCTGCCTATGACCCTGCCTGATTAATGTCCTGCTTCTGGCAGTGCTGCTGGCACCTCTGACCCCTCCATCACTGAAAAGAAAAGCCAGAGATAGTCACAGGAATGAGAGGTAAAGATTAGAGAGGTAAAGAAGCAAAACCCAGGCATTTTTCATGCCCAGGTTGAGGCATGTCCCTAAACCACTGGCACAAGGAAATGAAAGCATTATGCATAGCATTTCTACAACACTTCTGGTTGTAACTGCCCTACATGCATGTGTAACAGAAGAAATGTGCTTACACAGCGAGCTTGGCAGGAATTTCAATAGAGCTTGTGAGATGAGGTGATGAGACACCCTTGGTGAAAATTAAGAAATAAGCATCTAACTTCTTGAGGCTCCATTGAAAATCCTAGCCTTGTGGTCCTGGCTGTGTGCTTCTACTAAATCCATACTTTGGGGAAAAAATGTGATTTATGTTTGGTGGAACCTGTGACACTTCCTAATTTGCAATGTTTTTTGCTTCTTTTTTTTTGTGTGTGTTTTTGCACCTTCCCTTCTTTTAGAGGCCATGCCCCCACTGGAAAACCTAACTGTCTCTGATATTAACCCTTATGGGTTCACAGTGTCGTGGATGGCATCGGAGAATGCCTTTGACAACTTTCTAGTAGTCGTGGTGGATTCTGGCAAGCTGCTGGACCCACAGGAGTTCCTCCTTACAGGAGCCCAGCGGCAACTGAAGCTTAAAGGCCTTATTACTGGCATTGGCTATGAGGTTATGCTTTATGGTTTTGCCAAGGGGCACCAAACAAAGCCCCTAAGCACTGTGGCTGTTACAGGTATTTTCATGTGAACAAATTGTCCTCTTCAACCCTTTCTTTCTTTCTTTTCTTCTCACATGGAAGATGTTTTATGCAATCCATTTGCAAGGCAAACCTTGTCTTTTGCATCCTTTTCTGCATCGTGGCTACACATAACTCCTCACGACTGATAGATTCACCAATGAAATTCTGTTCCTTTTAACTTGATGTTTCCCTTTCATCTTTGTTAGGGGTCCTGTAGAGGTGCATGACATGGGTTGAGAAAGTTCTGCTATGGTTATGCAGGTACTTCTAACTGAACTCTTTAAAGAAAAAGGGTTGCATGTGGGAGCTCGTCTTGTTAACAGCTGCTGGGCACATCAGCATTCTCCAGCCTGCCAACTGACAGGAACTTCAGGAGGAGTCAGAATGGATTTCTTGTTCGTGGCCTCCTTTCTTTCCCTGCCTGTGTGGATTCCACCCACAGACCATTGAGTGTGATCACTGCCACCCATCAAGTTGGCATCTCGCGCCAGAAAACTTTAGCTCATGTTTTCAACCTCATCATAGCTGCCGTTTTCCTGCAGCATTTGAGCTCTCTTGGAAAATCATTGCAGACTCATTCTCTAGCCCCATAACCATCAAGTCTCATCTGTATGTTGTGGCAGTAAAGTTGGGGGTCAACAGACTGGAGGTTCATGAGAAAATAAACAGGAATGTTTTTGTGTGGAAGAAAGAGGTGCATTGGAGATACTGTAAGATAGTAACGGCTCCAGTAGCATTTCTCTAGGCAATGATGCCTGACCATACTGAGCTAAAGGTATTTTGCAGGTAATTAATAACTTAGAGCTCCTGGGATCCTCCTGAATTAGTTCTTTCACCAAAGACAGTAGGCCTTGCGTTTGGATTGAAGTGTGCTGTTTAGGGGTTATGAATTTTCACGATTCCCCTTTGCTGCTCCAGCAATTTTTTAATAGGGAGGTAAAGGATTCATCTGATCAGAAGCATCACAGATGCCAGAAGTGCATGAAATAAGGATTTTGCATGAAGAAAAAGACTCTTTAAAGTGGCTTCTGTGTTGTTCTCCTAACAGAGAAAGACCTGACAGTATTACAGGCATGCCTGCAGTTCTTTAACAAGAGCTTGTTTCTATCATACATAGAAGGTTTCACATAGGTAGAAAAGGAGAAATGCACATGGAACTTTAGTATGAGCATGTGTAACTTTGCATGTCAGAGGCAAACAGTGTATGTTCATGCAGTGGATTTGCTGTTAAAGAGTGAAAATATGAATGGGCCTGCACACACTCATATGTATCCCCTTCAGTATGTGTATAACACTAACGTTCTTCTTTTTGTTTTTTTTTCAATAGCTGGCAGATTGTTTCCCTTTCTTTGAACTGTGGCTGGATTCTTGCAGTATGCTCTGTCCAGACCTCAGGCAGGTCTCTACTGAACTGATTAACGAATAATTTCTTTTTCCCTACTGCTATCGTCTCCTTTTTTAGAAGCAGAACCCGAGGTCGACAACCTTCTGGTTTCAGATGCTACTCCAGACGGCTTCCGTCTGTCCTGGACTGCTGACGATGGGATTTTCGACAGTTTTGTTCTAAAAATCAGGGATACAAAGAGGAAATCTGATCCACTGGAACTAATAGTCCCAGGCCATGAGCGCACTCAGGATATAACAGTGCTGAAAGAGGGTACTGAATATGAAATTGAGCTCTATGGAGTTAGCAATGGACGGCGTTCCCAGCCCGTAAATGCAATAGCAACCACAGGTATTGTCTCTGCCATAGGAAAAGTGTAACATGTTCCTCACTGTTTCTTTCAGCATTTCCCCTTTTCATAGCCAGAGTAGGCTGTTGCTGAGGTGTTAGACCTGTGTCCTGCATGTCTCTTATCCAAGTTTCTGGTTCAGTGGGGTGTAGTTATTTATAATTGATCTTCTCAGATTCCTTAGTGTCATCGCTGCAGAGTCTAGCAGCTAAAGCACTGGCTTTGAGACCCAAGAAATATTGTCTCTGTATCAGCCTTTTTCAGTGATTTCCTGGGACTGATTACACACAGTCACAGAATCCTGTAGGTTGGAAAAAAACCTTTTAGATCGTCGAGTCCAACCATAAACCTAACACTGCCAAGTCCACCACTCAGCCACATCCCTAGGTGCCACGTCTCACCACTCCACAACAATTTACCTCCCTAGAAAAGAGGTATGATGAAATGAATTTGCCAGAGCTATCAAGAAGTTTATCTACAGCTTGATCAGCAAAGGACTAAGCACCATTAACTTAGGCTGATCTTACCAAGAGCAAGGTGTGCTCAATAATTCAATGTAGACTTGAGTATCTTGCAAAAACGGAGCTTTGAACTTCATCAGCAGAAGTTCCTATAAATTCCTATTCTTGAGTGTCAGAAATAGTGATGTAACTTAGCTTAGGGATTTACCCAGGTAAAATAATCCAGAAGAAAAGATGCAGCTATGACTGCAAATCATGCCGTTTTCTTTTTAAAATACCAAAGCCTTAATCCTCAACTGTGGCATGCCAAGAGCTGGAGTTCTTGCCTTTTGTAGTCTCACACTAAAGAAGAAATGTCGTAAACAGAACTGCAAATGTCTTCTGCCTGAAGTTAGTCTATATAATATTTCTGAAAAACCTCCACCAGAACAGAGCTTCATTTTCTCAGTGCCAGAGGGAGAAGAAGGAAGTTTTTGCTATTTGTAACTGGAATATTTTTTTTCATACTATTCTTCTATGAAAATATGCAGGTCTATGTCCGGTAAGAGAGTTCCCAAGGCTTAGGTTGAATTCCTGAGATTCATTTAAACAAAAGAAGGTTCATAACTGGAAGTATTTAATTTTAGTATTTTTGAATGAAGTTTTTAAATATTTTCCCATCAAAATCACAGTTTCCTTTGGAAATGTATTTAAAGCAAATGAAGCAATGAGCCAAATTCTCCCTTTTAGAAATTTTGAGCTTGCTGAGGTGAAAACATAATAATTTCAGATCAACCTAATTCCAGGATGAGGGGAATGAAAAGGGGATGGGTCAGTCCAGTGTGAAATGCACAAAAGAAGCCCTTGCTGAGCTGCAGCAGTGTAGTTCAGCCAACACACAGAAAAGGGCAGTAACAGGTCAGGATTGAGCAGCTTTTCCTGAAATAGCATGGCCTCATGATTCACCTTAATGTCCATGGTGCCAGCTCTTTGCATGGAAAGGCACATTTCTGACCAGCCCCTCAGATTGCCAATCTATCCCTTGAATAAACAGCCATGGCATATATACACTCACCCAGACGTTTACATGAAGCAGAACATGCACCCCTCACGAACCACCCTTCTCTGGGCTCATGCAGGTTGACTCATAATGGAGAGGGATGTTTAAAGTCAACTGCATTTGTCCCCATTTTCACTGACTTCCAGGATATTTATGGTAAACCACTAAGAGTTATCATTTTCTCCATGACTACATTCTTATTCAGTTCTTTCAGGGAGATTTAAGCACATGTCACTTACTGAAGCGAACAGCCCAAAAGAAGTTTGTCAGATGTAAATAGCCCATGGATAATTGATAATAGAGTTGGAGACACAAAAATCCAGCTAAATAATTCAGACTGCAGGTTACACCACATTGGGTAGCAGGGCCACCAAGGCATCTAACCAGTTTCTTTTTAGGAGTTGATTATTAGACAAACATAAGTATATTTAGTGTATTTCCAGTCTGCTTGCAAAGAAGTATTTCTATTCCTGGAGGAGGTGGCTCAGACAGCCTTATATTCAGCCTTACCTCATTTTGGCCTGTGTACATGTTACAAGTGAGCAAGGAATAAATTAGCTAGGAGGTCTGTAGCTTTAGTAGAGGAGATAGTAAAGTAACAGTTGGAATAAAGCTAGCAAGCAGACCAGCAAACCTAAACCAAACACTACCATGGAAATCCAGGCAGGAAAAAAATCTAGACTGAAAATTCTTCTCTCCATTTGTCACTCGCAGCTTCCCCCTCCTTCCCTAGCTGGGCACGTATCCTTGCATGTACAGACACGGTCTTCAGGGATCAGGTCCTCAACCAGTGTAAATGGTGCAGTTGAGGGAGTCTGGTTTGAGTGTTGTCAAGTGATGCTCTCTGAGGGTCTCATCTCTTCTCTTTGTACCACCCACCTGTTGTGAGGAAGGAGGGGCAGGAAAGATCTCATAGCGTTCACCTTTTGCTGCCTTGTCCTACTCTCTGGTTTCCTTTCCTTTGTTCTAAGAAGTTAGAAAGGCATTTGCTCTAGTCACAGCCATGGGCTGTGGACATGGAAAGGGTGAGTAGGGCAGGGCAATTGCCTCGTTTCCATGTAGCTTGTATTGGCCCTGCTGATCTCCCTTGCTCCCATCACCCAGGAATGGGATGTGAGACTGCTGGGCATGGGGGCTGAGAATAAAGTCCTATCTTCTCACACCCATCACAAGTAGCTCTTCCTCCATTATTTAGTCATGTGTACAAGTGAACAGCAATAGTTTCCCCCAGAACTGCTGATGATAATGCTGTTAACAAGTTTATCCTCTTCAGGGTGGGGATGGTACCCAGTCTCCCTACCCTCTGCATCTTGTCATTTTACCCTCATCGATTTGGCTGTGTTAGAAAACACTAATTATAAAATCACTGTAGAACAAGCCAGCATCATACAGATCTGCTGTATCTAATCATTGGCACAAGGGAGATTGTCCACTGCTGCTCTGAGGGACTGTGTAATGTCTGTTAAGGTTCAGTGCAGCCCTCACCAAGGGACCACAGCATGTCTTTGCGCCTCTTAATATCCTTGGTAAGAAGTGTGAGTCTCATGTTGCTACTTTTCTAAAGGTGTTTTTCCACACCATGACAGCATTTTTCAGTTGAGAGGATCACACAACACTTCAAATGTTCTTTATACATGATAAATGCAACCTGATGCTTCCTGTTGCTTAAGGGAAGAAAGCCAGTGAACATATTCCTGTAGTCTGACAGTAATGAAAGAGTCATTTTTAAGCAAAGAAAACCCCAAAGAATAGCAGCTACTCAGGGATCATGGGTGCTTTAGCAACCTGTAGGGAAAGTTCTCTGTCTCTCATAGAGCTAATGGGGGTATAATACTAATTACCTGTATCTGCTCAACAGATGAACTAAGGTGGTTTTTTTTTATGGGTGACAAGACAGAAGCACACTGGCCATTTTTTATGCCTGCTGAATTTTGGCTTTCAGGTGCTCAAGGAGGTGGTTTGATTTGCTCCTTTTCATGTCCCTGCTCAGAGGTACCACTCTCTAACATCTCTGGGACTCACTCCAGGACTGGTGCTTTCTCTGATGGTCCATTACAATTTTTTTGGCAGGTTTGCTCCCAGGAAAATAGCAGCAGTTGGGATTGTTTGGGACATGGAACTCTGACATAGTTGAGACTCTTACTACTGTTTTTATGCCATTCACCTGGTACAGAATATAAGCATGAATCCCGTGGAAGTGTACACAACAGAGTCCAAGTGGGATGAGTTGGGTACTTTATTTTCTGGGAAGGGCTGGAATTCCCCATGTGTATGAAAACTGAGTGCTTGCCCATCTCTTAGGTCTCCAGACTCATCACTAGCACTTTTCAGCAGTCACTAAGGACATCTAAAATGTGAAGCAAAATCAATGTGATTTGCACTTCCCTCTTTGCCCAATTTTCTTTATGGTCTTCTGTTTCCTTCACACTGTCCCTAAATCAGTAGCAACTTTGTGTGCTGTGTGGCTTCACTAACCCCACCTTGCTTCCTTCAGTATCTTTAATTCTTTTCTTTCTTTCTTTGGCTTTTCCATGTGAGCAAACCCCACAAACACAACATGTCTAGTGAGCTCCGGAGAAATAATTTACATTTCTCTTGAGAGCTCCATTGTTTTTCTTTCCCTGCCTTTCAGTTGATTTAGTGCATTGCTGCTGGAGCTTTGGGGACACATGGAACAAACAGCCCTCTGACTTCTTTCCCGCAAACACGTTCTTTCCAAGCTATTTCAAGCACAGTCACTATTTTTCTACTCTTGTCCCCCTTCCCCTGCCCTCAGCCTGTCTCCACCACTCTTAAAGTAGCTGATGTTTGGTATCTCTCCCCTGTGTTAATGGCCTACTCTGTGTGGGCTGTTTATTTTCTTTAACGGGTATCAGGGTTGTTTTGGTTACAGTCAAAAAAGCAAATTGGAAGTGAGGTGCTCAATGTAAATTTTGAAGTGGCAGGTCTCTTTACCATGTCCTTCCAGAAGCACTTCCCATGCTTCTTTTGCAGTAGCTTAATTAAGCCTTAAGCTGGAATGCTTCAGATACGTGTTGGTTTGCATTTTGGCAACGCTTGGGCTGTTTGCTCAGCTTGCTGATCGAATCCCCATGGGCAAATGTAGTGCTCAGGTTTACACAGGGAAAGGCTGGGTTGTATGACAAAAAACTGCAGTGGAACCACAAGTGCCTTCCTCATGATGGTTGTACTTGGATGTCCTCTGGATGGATATGTTTGAATGAACCTAGGAAAAACCATGGTCTCAGATAGAGACTCCAAGAAGAAAATCTTGTCGCTTCTAGTTTGAACCCAACAAGTTGCAGGCGGTCAGTGCTTGAGAGGGTGGATCCTCCATGAACTCATGCAACTGAGTCCAGGCCTTTTTCAGGCACCATACAGTAGAAACTTTATGCTCAAACAAAGGGATCGCTCCACTGCTAAGGGCTGCCATTGCTGTGTGTCACAGATAGGGCTCTGAGGCTCAATGGAAAGTCTAAAAATCATCCAAGTGAAACTGGGGTAGAAAAAAATTCTGGGTAACAGAGTGGCATTCCTCTGCAGTAAGTATTCCTCCAGATTTTTCTATAGCACTGAAATTCTGTTGCTTCTATTTATGGTATGTCTGGGGTGTTTTTAAGCTATGCACAACTGTAATGATACTGAAGAAGGATGATTTAGACCAACTAGATTGCTGCTGTCGGTGCATAATAAAACCATTAACTGTTTGGTTACTCCCTGCATTAGTGTTGTTTAGGACAGAATATTAATAGCATCAGCTCTTGGGAGAGAGGGATAAGAGAAATCGATGTTCCAGCACTAAGGACTCATACACAAATGATTTACCTTTTCTTTCTATGTGGTGTGTTTGTTCTCTGTTCTCCACTGATAGTTGTTGGATCTCCCAAGGGAATTTCTTTCTCTGACATCACGGAAAACTCTGCTACAGTCAGCTGGACACCCCCTCGTAGCCGCGTGGAGAGCTACCGGATCTCCTACGTCCCTGTGACAGGAGGTGAGTAAGTGCAAGGAGGGACAGGGAGAACCGAAAGGGCTTGTTGTCCTCATATCCATCTCTCAGTGCATGTCCCAAATGACCTTACGTAGAGCATCGCTTTCTTCTTCAAACTGCTGATCAGGAACATGGGTGCACAAACACGGTCCCAGTAGCCAACCTCTGTTTGAACACAGTGTCCCACACCCCATGGACAAGATTGTTAAGGGAGCTCAGAGTTAGCATCTCATAGGCCCACCTTCACAACAACCTCTGTTCCTGCTGAGCCTCCTAATTAAGGATTTCTTTCCAAACTCTCCCATTGTTTTGTAGGAGCTTTACTAGGTAGGCATATTTGCAAAGATGGCCCTTGGAACTAATAACCATAATCCATGGCTATGATAGTTTTCCAAGACAGTGATTTTTCTTAATACTCTCCAATGTTGTTTCATTTCATCCATTATATCACTGTTTTAGTGTTCAGCTTGAAAAACTTCCTATACTTAAACAGATTTTTAGCATTGCTTGGGGACACCTCTGGAAGGAAACAGCTAAAGAGCAAACACTGCAGATGTCAGGATCAAAAAAGACATGCTACTGCCTACATCAAGTAAAGATACAGACAATATAACATGTAAGCACACGTGCAACATTAAATACATAGTGATCCCACAGAGGAAAAGGAGCAGACCCCAAGGACAAAGTTAGGCACTTGTCTAAGTTTTCCTGGAACAAACCCAAACTTTGAAACAAATATGTGTCCTAAGCCCTCACCCCCACATGCAGCACCTCTAAAAATAATATATGCTATATCTTTATTCAAAATTAGACGGGTGAAGGGGAAACTTCCATCCCTTACCAGAAACAAAGCAGATCCAAACCACAGGCCCTTTCCTCACAGGTGCCTGAGCTCCATGTACAGACTGTTGCATTTTCACCTTACATCTCATTTGTAAAATCGGGTTTTTCTAGACAGAATTGTTAGTGTTTTTCTTACTGTTAACATACCACTAAGAGGAATACAAACCAATGTCCTAGATTTAATTGTCACTGCAGCAGTATTTATCCCTGAGGCCGCCCTTTGACATTGGTGATTGTAACTAATGGGAAAATTCATCTCCTGTACAAGTACGTCCAGGTTACTCATAATGTCTTTAACTTGAAACACATCCTTCAAGTGTCACTAATCCCTCGACATTTCTCTTCCCCCTAGGTACTCCAAATGTTGTTACAGTCGATGGAAGCAAGACAAGGACCAAGTTGGTGAAGTTAGTCCCAGGTGTAGACTACAATGTTAGTATCATCTCTGTCAAAGGCTTTGAAGAAAGCGAACCTCTCTCTGGCATTCTGAAAACAGGTAATATATATAATGAGGAAACAGCAGGTTTTCAAATCCATTGTCTGTGCTGTAGGAGAGACTCGGGATCTGGAGCTGAAGACCCACTGAGATCCCATTTTTGCTGTCCACACAAACTGTAGGAAGTTTTTTGCCCCCTCTTTCTTTATGTCTTTGTATTTCAGATGAGTATAGAACTTGTAAGTTTGATCAGGCTCCCATTTGCTAAGTGCTGAACCAGCTTGCAGTGAGAAAGAGACAATTAATGTATTTACAGTCCTAATACATCAGAAAAAAAGCCCAGAACTTTAATTAATACCGTTTTGCAGGTGAGGGATAAAAGGGCTAGCTGAGCAGTTCAGATCAGTTTCTGTTGCAGACTCAAACTCCACATCTGCCAGGTTACTGACTGCTCTAAGCACAAAAGCATTCTCTATCCTGTATTTTTTATCAATACAGCTTTAGATATCCCTGTGGGAAATGAGGGTGCCCTATGCCCCTACCTGCCCCACCCTGCAGTCTCATTTACTCATTCATTCTTCATTTGGGGCTAACAAGTATTCAGAGAACTGAGGCGAGGAACAAGATGAGGATGACATGACATGACAATATTAAGTTCAAACAATAAGGAAATGCTAACAAGGACTGTACATCAGTGACAGCACTCATAGCAAAACTGGTTTGTTTCTCTCTTTTTTAATATTTTAAAAGATAGAAGTAAGAAAATACTTCTTAATATTTTTAAAACATTACAGACCAGCTGCAATGAGCCAATACAATTTTGTCAGTAAAGCTGTTCTCCCCCTCTCTGAGTGTATAGGGATACAGCTTTATTCTCTATAAACACTATAGGGAAAAAAATGGTGTGAAATAAAAAGACAGATATAGGTATATAAACCAGAGCTCTTTGCTGCCAGCTCATCTATAGATCCTTTCCTTATGTTCACCAACAGTACCTAAATGTATTAAAAAAAATAATAATAATAGGAGTTAGACTCTATGATCTGTATGGGTCCCTTCCAGCCCAATCTGTTCTATGATTTATAGCCCGTTCTAACCATCCCAGAGGCAGGTATCTACCCCAGTTCAGGGAGAGCATAAAACTGGTGCAGAACAGGGTCCTGTGCGTAAGCCATGTGGGGATTGTTGCTGTTTGGCTGGCGCTCTGGTTTGTTTTTAACCACGCAGGGCGAGCTGGCCGAAGGTCACAGTGGCCATCGGTCGCCGTCACGTTAGTTATTTTTCCCAGCTCTGTCTCCAAGTTTGCTCCAAAAAGCAGCCCAGATTTGAGGGTGTTGAGAGAAATACGTCAGCTCGGACAGAGCCGTTAAGATGGATGGTATCAAGACTGATCTGAGAACATAGTTAGTTATGTCTGTTCCCAGCGTTTAATCTTTTCAACGCCCTGACCTCCCTTTCCAGTGGAGGCATTTGGTGTCTCTTTATAGGCACTGACGTGCTCTGCTATTCCAAAGGGGATCATAAAAGCTGCATCAAGCGGCAGGGTTTGCGTGTTTTACATATTTACAACCATTGCACAGAGCTGAGAATGTTTGTCAAATTCCTTCAATCTGTTATCCTCTCTCTTTCCAGCTCTGGACAGCCCGTCAGGCCTGGTAGTGCTGAACATCACAGACTCCGAGGCTCTGGCAACCTGGCAGCCAGCAATCGCTGCCGTGGATAATTACGTTGTGTCCTATGCTTCCCAGGATGGTAAGAGGAACCAGTGAGGGGTCAGGGAGCTGACAGCCTTACAGCCAGGATGGCAGGGGCTGTTATTTGAAGGAGATGCCTCGCTCGAAGCATTTTATAAACACTCAGTTTAGTTAAGCGTTTCCAATTCACAGAGAACTGATTGTTGAAAAGATGGTGCTATAATTCGTATGAACACTAGAGAGTGCTGATACTTTGAGATAAAGGACTCTGGTGTCAGCAGAGAGGGTAGGTGTCAGCAGAGAGATGTGCTCTGGGCTTTAACTGTTTTGTGCTTGCTCCCTTCTGGTAAAATAATATCACTGAGCTGAGCATGGAGATGAGTACATCCTGACATGTCTGAATAACGCTGGGACCCGTTCTCTTTTCTTCTTAGAACCCGAAGTTACTCAGATGGTATCAGGAAACACTGTGGAGTATGACCTGAAGAGCCTTCGACCTGCAACTGAGTATACACTGAGTGTCCACGCACTGAAGGACACGCAGAAGAGCGAGACCCTCTCCACACAGTTTACTACAGGTGCTACGTCCCACCTCACTGCAGGGGGAGCTGCCATCTCTTCTAGTCCCGTCTGGCTCACAGTTCTCTGCTACCATGAAGTCGGCCAGCACACTGTGCTTTTGTTACTAGAAACCCAACTTCTGAGGGTATTTGCAGCAGATTTTCTGTGGTGGCAGGCTGATGTGACTGACACAGAGGGTGGTTTTCTGTCACCAGCTCTACTCATTCTCACTCAAAGCAGGAGCAGGAGTTGTTCTCTTGAGGGCTGATGCTGGGTACCAATGCTGAAGGTATCCAGCTGATTTCATACTTATGGCTTTCCATTAACATCGATGAAATCAAGGATGTTCCTCGTTTTCCAGACTCTTACTTGACTTGTCCCAGGGTGCTAACTTGGGAACCAGGAGCTGAGCCATACAAATTCATTGTTCTAATTACAGCAGATAAGGGAAGCTGTAGCCAGGCCAAGTATTAAAAGTTTTCCTATTCAAAAGAGGCATCATCATCCTCATTCTTCCTGGGAATATGTAAATAACAATCTGTCTTCTTATGTGAAGTAATGAAAGGCCCAGTTCTGTTTCAAAAAACATGTCAGTGCAACTGCTTGTAAACTGAAGTGCCTGAAATAAGCCAACGTTTTAACTTAGATAAAATTAATACCTGTATTTTAAAACGTCTAATGGGAAAAATACTTTTTAATCACAAAACTTAAGTTGAAATATTTTTAAAGTTCAAATTTCTGGGGAGAAAAAGTTTACTTTTATAGCCTGCTTTAATATATATGGCCTGCAAGATAGCCTCTATACTGAGCTCCATATAGGTATGATTGTAATTCATCTGTTCTCTCCTCCAGGACTGGATGCTCCAAGAGATTTAAGTGCCACTGAGGTTCAGTCAGAAACAGCAGTGATAACTTGGAGGCCTCCACGTGCTCCTGTCACTGGTTATCTCCTGATCTACGAGTCCATTGATGGCAGTGTCAAGGTACAGCACTTGTGACCAAACCAGAAGGGCTGTGCCTCAAAACTAGGCACTAGGGATGCTCTGAGTGTCCAGCAATGGGACATAATCACTTGTCTGAGTTACACATGGTAGAATACAAAGTGCATTGCATTTAAATTCAGTGCATTTAAAACCTGCTTAAGTACATTCCTGTATTATATCCTGAAACAGAAGCTCGACTGCAGCCTGAGTTTTGACAGTTATCTCTCCACAATCTGGATAAAAGCACTAACAACCATTTCCCCTCATTCCAAACCTGTATTGTGAAATAAACTCACACACCCCCAATGAATGCACATCCCCTTTCTAAACTCAGGAGAATCCATCCCTGTGCAAGTGAGGTGTCTAAGGCAGGATGAATCACCTTTCAAAGCACCTCTTGCTCTCTGGTAATTTTATTGTGATCCTCCATGACAAGATTACACTAGATGCTTAAATATGAATGAAGTCAATCCCAGCAGAAATGACAGATAATTCTGGTGCACCAGAGAGGGTTCAGACTTCCAAGAAGGCACATTCTGTAAGCACACTGAGAATCATTCTTTGAAAGTTACAGAAAAACAGCCTTTTGAAGACTGGAGTATTGTATTTCCTTGTCCTAAAGGGTGATTCTTCTCAATTTTTTATGAGTTTCACAGAGACATATATACAGTGTGTATGTTTGAGGGATGTAAATATTTATGCTGACTTGATTTTAAACCATACAGCTTATACATTATGACAGTAAACATGCATTTCCAGGCAACTTTCCTTGTACTTGTAAAGAAAGTTAGCTTGATGAAACTCTTAGAGGAATAGAAGTTATGTGCTAAATAATTGAGATTAGATAGTTAAAAATAACATATATAATTATCACAAATTTTCTTACTGAGATTTCCCTGTATTCTCCTCCCCATAGGAAGTCATCCTAAATCCTGAGACAACTGCCTACAGCCTGACAGAACTGAGCCCATCTACTCAGTACACGGTGAAACTCCAGGCACTGAATGGATCCCTCAAGAGCAAAACAATCCAGATTATTTTCACCACAAGTAAGGACTTGAGAGCACCTGCCAGCCAAAATAATGTATAAGTTACTGCTCTCAGGGCAACACCAAGCTCTGTAATAAGCAGACATAGAACTCACAGAAGATTTTTAATCAGTTGTCAGTATGGATTTCCTTTGCAAAAGTCCCTGTTCTCCCTGGGCTGTAGTGTCACCTGCTTCCCCTTGACTGGCAGGATGAAATTCTTTTCTTTATACCCATCCACATCACCAACATAGCTCTCTTTTGGATGAAACATCCTCCCTTTTCTGTGTAAAATATTGAAAGGAACATTACTCTTTAAAATCCAAACTGACACCCTGGTTAACCTCTGTATTGATGCACAGCAAGTGGCTAAAGCAAATCAGTGTTTTAAGTTGAAATGAAGCAAACCACACACACATACACACACTCAGTTCAGTGGTCTGAGGACCTTAATTTCTGGGCAGGTTTTTCTCTCCTTTCTGATATCAGATTAGGGCTGGAGCAGCTTCCCTACGAAGAGAGGCTGAGGGAGCTGGGCTGGGTCAGCCTGGAGAAGAGAAGGCTGTGGGGGGACCTCATTGCAGCCTGCCAGTCCCTGAAGGGAGCAGAGGAACAGGAGGGGAATCAGCTTGTTAAAGGGCAGAGACTGGCAGGACAAGGGGGACGGAGTGAAGCTAAAGGAAGAAAGGTTTAAATTAGATATTAGGGGGAAGTTCTTTACAGGGAGAGTGGCTGGAACGGGCTGCCCAGAGAGGGGGTGGGTGCTCCGTCCCTGGGGATGTTCAAGGCCAGGTTGGCTGGGGCCCTGGGCAACCTTGTGTAGCTCCAGGCCTGGAGGTTGGTGGCCCTGCCTGTGGCAGGGGGTTTGATTTCTGTGATCCTTGGGGTCCCTTCCAACCCATGCCATGCTATGATTCTATGATTTTGCAAAGCCACACAACAGGTCTGTTCCAGCCCTAACAGGACAGCTCTCAAGTGAACTAAATACAAGAATAGATCAGGTTCTCTGAAGGTCACTTCAGAGCTGACATTCAAAAGAAAAAAATCCTTCAGTATTGACTGTGAACCCTGGCCTGTCATTCTTCTTTTTCACGGTTTCCAGCCTTGCAGAGCCAGCAGGACCTTCAGCCATTCCCATCCTTTCATGTGCCGCTCGTACCAATTTCAGCCCAAGGACTCACAGAAGCGCTAATAAAAGTCACACAGCCCTGAGCCTGCTCACAGTCACTCCTTGTGCAGAGCAGGAGGAGCGCCAACAGGCGACAATCCACATCCAGAAATGGGAGAATAATTAAATCTGGATATATTTAAGTGGCGTTTGGCAAACTGACCACAAGCAGGGACTGAATAGGGTGCCTTTGCCCGTATGAATGCAGTGTCAGCCCTGCTCAGGCAGGTGCTTAAGCCTGGCTATAACTCTGAACATACATCTGTGTGCTGTTTAGCGTGAGTGAAACACTGCAGTAACTCCCTGCAGAGAGCTGCTTTGCTCCAGGTCCCAAAGCTGATGCAAATTCTCTCTAGCTGAGGCACAGGCAGGGATAGGAATGCACTGGAAGGGAGAAAGAGCCACTCTGTGAGCAGCCACAGTTCAAAGCTCTCTTGTGTACACACCTAGAACTTCACACACACTAGAACATCGCACGACTGAAAAAGATAAGAAGAAGAAAATAATAAGTGAACTTAAAAAGAAAAAAAAAGAAAAGCTTTTGGGGGGCTTAGAAATTGTTCTGGCTGCAGCAATGCTATTAGCTTGTTATCAGAAAGAAATATTTAACATTTCCCAGTAGTTTCAACTGTTATTGTTTGCTTTGTTTTTAAAAGCCTAGTTTTAGAACATATTTAATATTGTACTTGCTAGCAAAATATCCCCAATTTACATATTTTTGGTTGTAGTCCTGTCTTTGTGTTTCCCCGTCCCTTTTCTGTCACACAATCAGCGATGGGTAGATTCTGTTTTACCCAAACACCGTAAACACAGCTCATGCCATTTCAACATCTAGCTGGAGGATGCACTCCCATCATAGCAGGGAGTAGTTATCTGGCATTCACAGCACTCCCAAAAGTGTAGACAGACGTGCAAAAACATATTCAAAGGAAAAATCTACATTATCTGCTGTTTACTGTGAATATCTTGTATGCAGGATGGCAACTCCAAGCCTGTTCCTGGGCTCTGTACCTGGCTGTGCCATTGACCCACACCAGTTTTTCATAAGCAGTCTGTACTCATCGAATTCCTCTGACACCTGGTTTCTTAAGGATTGCTTTTGCTTTTTCTTTGTGTGTGCAGCTGGTCTTCTATACCCTTACCCTAAAGACTGCTCCCAGGCCCTCCTGAATGGAGAAACCACCTCTGGGCTGTACACGATTTACCTGAATGGGGACAAGGCTCAGCCTCTGCAAGTCTTCTGTGACATGAGCGAGGATGGGGGCGGATGGATTGTGAGTATGAGGGAGAGGGGCCACACCACCCTCCTGCACTTCTGCCTTTGGGGTAGCACACCCCATCCCTGCTCGTCTGTGGCATCCCTCATAGTGCTCTGTTTTCAGAGTAGGGCTGACTTGTCTATAAATTTAGGGAACTTTATCTGGAGTAGGACAGTTGGCTGCCTAGAATAAAGTTACCAGTACTTTCCATAGTTGGAGGAGTGTGAGGTATCTCACAAGGAAGGGTGGCAGCCGTGGTTTCAGCGGTAAGAAGAGCACTGATCTCTCCCCACTGGCTCTGTGTTATGTGAAAATTACCATCTCAGATCAGACACATACCTTCTAAATAGCTAATTAGGTGACAGGAAGGCGGGCTGACTCTATTTGAATGAGAAAGATAATGAAGGGGGTTAAAGCACAGGCCAGAGAAAGTGTTTATTCAGCAGCCACATGGTGTGATGCCAGCCAGCCTTCTCAGGTTGGATACATCCCACCCAGGCAGCTAATGAATGGCAATAAAAATCCAGTTCTCTGTGCCGACATCCTCAAATCTGAACATGCCAGAGCAGCCCTGGACACAGAAAGGAGGAGGAGTTGGAGAAATGCACGGCTAGGAGCCATGGGGATGTAGAAAGTCTTGGCTGAGGCACACAGATCTGCAGGGGGCTGTTAAAGGAGAGGGCAGGAGCCACATTATGCAGGGAAGCCTGGGAACCCAGCAGAGAAACTAGGGACTTAAAAAAAAAGCAGGGGGCGTTCAACAGTCTTGGTGCAGTTCAGTATTTGCAGTGAGACTTCTGCTCCGGTGGTAACGGCGGGGGCGGCGATGCCAGGCTCTGCATCTGTAGAGCCAGTCTTCCAGTGACTGTTCTGGCAGTCTGTTGTTAACACCTCTCATGTTGGTGGTGACATAGGTGTTCCTGAGGCGTCAGAATGGGAAGGAGGATTTCTACAGGAACTGGAAGACTTACGTGGCTGGGTTTGGAGATCCCAAGGATGAATTCTGGATAGGTAAGTGGCAAGAATTTGTCTTTTTTAGAAAGCAAACATGAACCCAGCCCAGAAGACTAGGAGCCACTCTGAAGCCTCCATTTAGTTGGCATGAGTATTTGTAAATAGGTCTGGATCTGGGTGAAGGCGGCTAGGAATGGCTTCTGTAAGTGACGTTGCAATTGCCAGTCCCTCCAGCTGCAGGTCACTGGTCTCATGCTTCCCAGGCACCAAACGTACCCCACCAGTGCTCACTGGTGCTCTGCAAGGAGTCAGAAATAACCAGAGAAGCAATTGCAAACCTTCCTCTTCCTGTGCTCCTAGGACATCCCCAGCAACAAAAGTGTATGACTCAAAGAAGCAAAGTGGGAAAACAGAAGCAAAAGGCCAATTTTCAAAGATTGGGCTACATTGTATGTGGGTGTGAATGAAAGACAGTGAGGATGCCATGGCACACCTGTGATTGCATTTCCCAAAGGGCTACCTGCTACCACAATTTGGAGGGAAACGGTGCCTCAGTCAGGCTCTTCTTATCTGTTTGGCTTTATGCTAACACTACTTAGGCTCCTCACTGCTGTTTGTGCCCTGGTGTATTTATACAGGCCAAGGAGCCCCGCGGTGTGGGGTAACACGGTGCTGGAGAAATAAACACGGGGAGACAAATTGTTCATTCATGCCCACAGGTCTGGAGAACCTCCACAAAATCACTTCCCAGGGCCAGTACGAGCTACGCGTGGATCTGCGCGACAAAGGCGAGACAGCTTACGCTGTCTACGACAGGTTCAGCGTTGGAGATGGGAAGACCAGATACCGCCTCAAAGTGGATGGGTACAGCGGCACGGCAGGTGAGATGGAAGAACTTCTCTCTCTCCTCCTGATGTGCAGCTTCCTCCCAGCTGGCTCAGGGTGACTGTGTGAAGGTGGCAGATCCGCACCACAGCAGGTTCCTCTCGTCTGTCAGCTGTTTAGAAATACCAGCCTATCGATATATTTTATGTTTCCATTTTCAATCCTCCAGTCACCCAGGTGCCACATTTTATGGTGTGCTTATGACAGAATATAAACAAGTATATTAAACTGCCGTATATCTCACTTGTCCAAGGCTTCACTGCCATTTATACAGCTAATAATAGCTTGGCACAGCCTCATCTCCTGTCAGTGGAATTTGCAGCAAAGTCCTGCTACAAGATGATTTGTCATTCTTCTGAGCAAATCAGCTGCCTTTTGTAACCACACTGGGGCAAACCCTGCAGTCCCTATCGAGTCCTGTTCGGGGCTTCAAAGGCTTGAGAGAGAAATCTCAAGACAGATAAATCTGCAACCCAGATACTAAGGCAGAAGTGTGAGCATAGGCTGAGGGCTGCTCCCATTGCACCCTGCCCCGGGGGGAACAGGCAGAGATCTTTCTGTGGTTTCAGGTAGCGTTACTGCATGGACCAGCTACATGTGGAGACTTCTTTGATCATGAATCACTCCTCGTGCAGGTCTCTTTGGTCTTGGTTTGTCCTTTCCATATAGGGCCAAAATCCAGCTTTCAGTGAGAAGTGCATAAATTGAACTGCCTAAAGAAAGTATGTTGGGGACTAGAGACCACCTGGAAAGAAATCTTGTCTTGCTTCCAACAATAGGTGTACTCCCTTCTGTGTTAGAACAAATCAATTTTGAAAACCTTTCCTACACAGCCAGGCTCTACAGACGGTTCATGGCCCAGTCTGAACAAGTTCTGCAGAATGGTCACTGCAGTGTAAGCTAAACCAGGCAAACCTCTCTGACTTTTTCTTTTGTCTTCTCCATCCAGGTGACTCCATGACATACCATAATGGAAGGTCCTTCTCCACTTTTGACAAGGACAACGATTCTGCTATCACCAACTGTGCTTTGTCATACAAGGGCGCATTCTGGTACAAGAATTGTCACCGCGTCAATCTGATGGGCAGATATGGTGACAACAGCCACAGTCAGGTGAGTCTGGTGTTTGAAGGCTTTCGCGATACATTAGAAGAAGGTGAGTTGCAATTATGGATGTGTCTTGTGGTTTGGTTAGCCAGACATCAGAGCACCAACCAAGCCCACTCTCCAGAGCAAAGTATCAAAGGGAACGATACAGGCAGCTGCTCACAAAACAAGAATTTGATGTCAGCTGGTGAAAAATCGGTGTTTTTCTGGGGAAATATTGATGGCTTTGTATGATTTTTCCAAAGGAATATCCCAGGTGTGCAGGGAACAATTGTAGTTGTCAACATGTGAAACAAAGGCAGGCGAACAGTGACATCTCTGGGGGTTGTGGGTTGGTGTGTACTGGTTGTGCATGCCAGCAGCCAGAGCCCTGCGCTTCCCAGAGCCCCTCTGCTTTGTCGTGCCTCTGTTCCCAAGGTAGACAACAGCCTGCACGCTGAAACGAGAGCGGTGAAGGCTGGCAACAGGAGAAGTGAATGTGTGGCCTCTCACACCTCACCTTCCTCTTTGCAGGGTGTTAACTGGTTCCACTGGAAGGGCCACGAATATTCCATCCAGTTTGCAGAGATGAAGCTGAGACCCTCCAGCTTCCGGAACCTGGAAGGAAGACGAAAGCGAGCGTAAAGCCCCAGGGGTGGCAAAGGGGCTACGGGCAGGGAGATGGGGAGGGGGAGGATATAAAGTGGGGGTGTGGGGAGATCCTCTGGCATCACTGGGTGGCGGGGTGTGAGGAGCTGGTAGTTGTACCAAAGCATCGGTGACCCTTGGTCCAACAGAGGCTTCTGCAGCCGTCCAAACAACAAGCCTTAAGTGTCCCAGCGCTTGCAGCAGAGCAGCCCTAGCTGCCCACCAGTAATGTCCTCCACGCCAAAGACAATGATCTCAAGGGTTGTATGTTGTTTTGTTAATTTTTATTGTCTCAGAAAGCCTCTGGGATAAAGTTCTTCCACGTTCTGACTATCTCTTGGGTGGCCCAGGGTAGGGGAGGGAGAACAGCTTTGTACATTGGTAGTTTGTTTTAGAACCAGCCATATTTTACACACAGAAATGTGTATGATTAATTATCATTATTATTATTATTATTATTAGTTATAATTGAAATTCATCGGTCGTTGGAAAGCCTTTTTTATATATATCAAGTCCCACAGAAATGGAGGGGATGGGAAGGGGAAAGCAGTATGTTTTTAAACTAAAGCTTAAGATTAATATTATTAATATAATGACAAAGTAATAATAATAATGATAATAATAAGCTACATTTTTGTGAATTTTAAGAGAACCATGCTTTCAGAAACACAGCAGGACAGTGTCTGATTGTAAATTTTTTTTTTTATATATAAATAAAAGCACAATTACTTTTAAATAAATTTCTACCTTTTTCATACATGTTGAGTTTGTGCATGTCCAGGGTGTATCGACTTAGATGGGGAAGTAAATGAAAGGCTGAGAATGAGGAGGCTGCTGAGCCCCTACGGATAACTGTTCCTTTTGCCAGCAGTTGGCTGTAAGTATTCTGCTGGGTTTGTCACAGTGAAATGCCCACAAGGATTAGGTTTCCTTTAGAACATTTTTTTATTTTCCTGCCCAAAAGCTTCTGACATGTTTTTTCTAAGTGTTACTGACCAAGGCTTGCTCCATCTAGGTGGGAATTACTAACAAAAGAATACAAAGAAGATAACAGAGTTGTTGTTATTAGGTACCATTGGCAACTTTGAACACTTGTGTAAATAAAGGGCTCTCTTTTTTTTTTTTATATGAATGAAACCTACTTGTAGTTCTTCTGTATCATACTCTCCAGCTGAAGACAATAAAAGATCTTTTGTTTTAATCCAGTCTCTGTGCCCTGCTTCAAGGTTGTGCTCTTTGAACAGAGCAAATGTCTCTGCCTCCTTGGTGATGTCTGGAAGGTGGCTGGGAAAGAAGATGCTTTCAGTCAGAGCAGGTATGATCAGCCCCATGAAGGAGACTGGGTGAAGTGCTGCTAGGTCACAGGGTGTCAAAAGTGTGCTTGCTTGGGAAGCATCACTAAAAATCTTCAAAATAAGGAGGGAGGAAGGGAAGGAGGAAGAGGATTACCGGGGGGACCTCACTGCAGCCTTCCAGTCCCTGAAGGGAGCATACAAACAGGAGGGGAATCAACTTTTTAAAAGGGCAGATAATGGCAGGACAAGGGGGATGGATTAAAGCTAAAGGAGGGGAGGTTTAAATTGGATATTAGGGGGAAGTTCTTTCCAGAGAGAGTGGTGAGGGGCTGGAACAGGCTGCCCAGAGAGGGGGTGGGTGCCCCATCCCTGGGGGTGTTCAAGGCCAGGTTGGATGGGGCCCTGGGCAACCTCGTGTAGCTCCAGGCCTGGAGGTTGGTGGCCCTGCCACGGGTTGGAGTTCTGTGATCCTTGGGGTCCCTTCCAACCCAGACCAGTCTGTGATTCTATGGTTCTGTGATCACTTCCCTTCACCCTTAGGTGAAGCCCTTGGGGGCTTTTTTCTTTTTAAATTGTTCCTGTTTTTGATTGCAATCCCTTGATTGTTGCATTGCTGGGCTTCAGCTGAGCGTTAGCTCCAGGCAATGCTTACATCCCAGGGCGATCTCATTCATGGTCCTGACTGAAACTTTGGCATTGCCCCAGAGGAGAGAACCTGCTGGGACCCCACACACCTAGGGCTGCACTGGGACCAGCTTTACTGTGAGAGGGTGCTGGGCAGCAGGAACCGCTGTACGCAGACACAGGAGGGTGCTGCAGTTGGCAGTGTTGGAGCCTGTGGCTTGTGCTTTATTAACAGCCTCTGCAGCTAGATTAAAGACATGGCTCATTTCTGGAGGTGTTCACACTGCATCTCCCAGGCACCATCTCACACAGTGCACAGCTATCCCTCCCCTCGCTGAGCAGACTCTAGGACCACAGACTGAGAACATGCAGGGATGCGGAGGATTCTCGGGCTGGGAAGAGGCAGTGCCTGACTGGGAGAGTGGGAGAAGTCCCTGCCAGAATTTGTAGCCCATTGGAGGAGGTCTGTTCCAACAGTTTCTATTCCAGCATCTCCAGGCAACCCCACTCACTCTCCTCATCCATTCTAAGCCTGGCTACGGGCAGATGGCACAGGGAGTCTGTCTGTCTGGTCTGTGCCTGCTCTCTGTGCCAGCACTTGGAAACCCTGCAAGGCCCCAGCATCGGTCCAGATCTTCACTGTTGTCTTCTCCTGGTGATGTTCAGCACTCTGAGCTTCCTGGTGGTGTCCAAGCAGCAGTGGGCTTCGGTAGGAAAGCCACTGTGTGAAGCAAAGAGTTGCCTGTGGCCAGAGAGCAGGAACTCTGTGAGGAAACCTGTGAGAAAAGGGTTATTTTGGGCATGCAGGAGCTAGGCCACAGCAAAAGCCCATGTGAGAGTAACTTTCTTGGCCTATTCTTCCATGTACTTCGAATTTATCTCTTCCCCCCATCCCCCAGTGGAACCTTTGTTTGTTTTGCACAGGGATCACAGGTCTCCTTTGACCTTCCAGAGCGTACTGGCAAGGCTCTGAGCTGCAGCACTACATTAAATTAATTCTTTGTAATTAATAGCCCTTCTCTGGTGTTTGTCAGAGCAAATGATTGGCAGCATAAAAAAGAACAAATCCAGTAATGAAGAAACATGCTCCACTTTCGAGATGCTTTTCAAGTTCCTAGGAAACAGCAGTAAATCTTTACAACTGGGGACTTGAAAGCCCTTGCAGTCTGTTTGCAGACACTCAGAGGAAGAATTGACATTTATGACATGATTTCCTCATTTCTAGTAACATCACAGAACTGACTGGCCCTGGCTGTGATGTCATTTAGCTTGGCAGATCCAACCAGGGCTGCTGGAGATGGGCTCAGGTTTTTACCTCACTCCAGAAATGACACAAGCCCACTGCACAGAAGATGGTATTTCCTGTAATTACTCACTGACAGATGCCCTGCTCAGTATTTTTCATGATCACTACTGCAAGAGAGAATCTGGCAAATCCTGGAAGCAACACTTGCCAGAACACCCTTCAGAGATGACACAAACTTGGTTTGGTACCAACCAGCTCCAGCACAGGCTATTGAATGGGATATTCACTTTCTGGCTCTTCTCTCGCCCTTCTCCTGATTGTCACTTGTGAGAAAAGCTTAAAAATATCCCCAATTTTGAAATCTATTTCAGACCTGCCAAAGATGCACCAAATTGCTGTCTGGTTGGTTTGTTGGCTTGAGGAACTGTAAGTAAACTCAGTGCTGCTGTTAACACCAAATATGATGAAGCAGTTTAGGAGCCTTAGGAGGGCAGGAGGGGAAGGGCTTCAGAAATACTTAAGCAGCAGGATCCAAGGTCTCAAAGGTACTGGAGGAGATATTTGAGGGAGTGAGTGGAATTTGTGGGGTAAGGACTGCATCCAGAAGGGACAGTTGTGAAACATGGAGATGCAAAACCTCTTTTCTGGTGCTGCTGCACCTCTGCTCTCTCCTTCAGGCAATGTGCATGCCCAGCCCTGCAGACTCCCCAGTGCATCCTGCAGTCCCTGAAAGATCTCAGGCTTGGACTTACCTGAATTTGGGGGAGTTGAGTGCCTCAAGGTAGCTGGGCAAAAGGCAGAAAGATTATTTTTGAGTACTGAGGCTTAAGCTGACATCAGCTTTTAGTGTATTCAATCCTCTGGCTTTCTGAGGGATGCAAACTGCTAAATGATGGGGGTTTTTTTCTGAATCCAGGCATGAATGTGCAGACACAATGACCAAGTGGCTTGAGCACTCCAGTGGGGTGTGGGAGATGAGAATTTAAATTCATACATCTGAACCTTGATAAGACCTTGATGCCAGCTTGGTTTGACCCCAGGGAAGTACCCTCCTCTGCTGCACCACCCCTGGGTGCAGCTCCCTTACCCCCTCCTGGTGCTGATCCATTTTGTTCATTAAGGAAGAGAATTGGTTTCACCTCTTGCTGGGGTTATTATAACCACAAAACCAGGGTCTCTTGCCTGAGCCTAGAAGGGACAAGACCCCTTCTATTTCCCCTCTTTCCTGGACAGGGGGGTCACTTCATTCCAAATTACAAGTTTTACTTGCTTTGCTCTAAGAGGGGTTGGGCATAGTTGGTAATTAGTGTGTAAAACAAGGAATCAGGTATGGGATGATCCAGTAGCTACGCCCTCTGATTTGCTCTCAGTCTTCACTACCTCAATCCAAAACTGCAGCCCTGAAAAGCCATCTCACAGCTGCCATAATAATGCTGAGGGCTGTCAGACTCTGCAGGAGCAGACTTCTCTCTTTTTATTTTTCCTTACTTTCTTCTTTTCCCTTTTTTCTTTTTCCTTTTTCCTTTTTCTTTTCCTTTTTTCTTTTCCCTTTTTCTTTTCCTTTTTTCTTTTCCCTTTTTCTTTTCCTTTTTTCTTTTCCCTTTTTCTTTTCCTTTTTTCTTTTTCTTTTTCTTTTTCCTTTTCTTTTTCCTTTTCTCTCCTTCTCCTAAGCATTCTCTGTGCTTAACCTAAGGAACTTTCTGTCAGACCTTGATTAGTAGAAAGGACAGCTGAATAGAAATGTTTAGATGTCATGAATAAGCAGCAGCTTGATCCTCCACCCAGATATTGACAAGGTGGCAGCATCAGCCTCACAGGTACCTTACCACTTCCTACCTCTGCCTTCCAGGGATGCGGACAAGATGACACAGGCCTCTGGAACAGAGCTGGGATTGATGAAAAAGCACTTGGCTGGCTGCTGCTGGATCTCTGCAGGGCATCCGGAGCTCTGGGCAGACTGGATGGAGGTAATGAGCAGGCAGGAAACACCTTCATGTAACATTGCAAATAAAGGGTCTTGACAAAAAGGGTCAGGCAAAATGATAAAATGTGGTTTATGAGAAGTTTTATGGGGGGGAAAAGCCCTATGTAAAATTAAAAAGGAAGACATGAATCTTTCAACAGCCTTAGAGCTCCAGGTGGGGATATCCCTGTAGAGAACTGCCTTATCATTTTCTTTTGAAAAAGCTTGCTCAGAAATCCTCCTAACTCTAGCCTTTGTTCATATGCCTTTTTCTTGGGTATTTCCCCAGCACCCTCACCAGGTAAAGAAATCTCAGCCTGTAGTGCCTCAGCACCTTTGTGTGGGTACAACATATGTTTGTCTTGATAAGCAAGGTGTGGTTTGTCACCAAGAGACTGCAAGCAAATACCAGCAAAGGCTGCACATATAATCTCTATTCTTGGAAGGCTGACAGCCTCACTGTAAAAAAACACATCTTAATCAGACCTTCAATCTAGAGAATAACACAACCTCTGCATGGTGAAGAAGAAGCTGGTTTAGGTGAGAGGGAAAGGCAGTTCTCAGAAAATAAAAGAATAAAAAGGCGATGTAAGATCAGCTCAGGCTTTCTGGGTCATGCTCAGCTGCTCACAAGCTATTCCTGGCTCCAGCCCAAGAACTTTAGGAGCAGCGACACAACCCTGATGATTGTAGGGCAAAGAGGTTTTCACTTGACTAGCAGCCTTGGTGAGGAATTTCCACAGGGTTGAGAATGAGTCTCCATCCGGGCTTGTATCAATCATGTTCCTCCTGCAAAATGAATCAGTCCTATTTCATCTGCAGTGGAAACGACATCCCAAGTGGAGGATGGAGCAGGAAAATACAACCACATGCAAGTATTTCAACACCTCTGTAATTAAAGGAAGGTTTTCTGGAGGTAGTAGGAGTTGGAAAAGAAAGAGGAAGTTGCTGCATTATAGTTAATCAAAGAAGCTGACGTTCTACCCAAGTATAGGATCTCTGTCAGCCTTTCATCCCTTTACTCCTACATTTAGACACATGCAAACTGAAAAAACTACTTCAGTTTTAGTCACTTTTAAAGTGTGGGGAACTCATGGTCTCAGTGAGATGATATCTGAAGAGTTACTCACTTGTGCCTTTTTAGGTGACATTGAGCATAAGGCTGGTTTTTTTTTTTTAGGGTGAAAGTCCCTCTTCAGGCCTCAGAAACTGGCAAAGTTTGGGCTGAGCTTGTCAAAGGGGGTCTTGCAATATAGGAGGTGCAGGTCACATCACTTTAGTTTTTCCCCCACTTGGTTTCAAGAAGGCTGCAGAGAGGACCGGAGGGGTCAGGCTCAAACTGGCATTTGTGGTTGTGCCATGCAGACAGGAACTTCCTGCCCTGTTACCCCCATTGTGGTTTCCAGGAGTCAGCCAGGCAGCCACACACCTCTGGGTATGAAGAGGAGCCTCCAAAGCCCATGGTTTGTTTGTGCAGCATGACCACCGGGCACTGTGCCTGACTGGTTAAGAGGGTTTATGGGGTACAACACGCAACGTAAAGTAATAGCTGCTATTACTCACAGATTCGGGATTCCCTGGGCTTGAGTTGCCACAGGGAAAAATTCAAGGCCCGTGTAGGTCCCGCCTGCCACGCACTGGCAGAACCACTTCAAAGGCGTCTCGTGTCAAGATACCGTCTCTGCCTGAAACCATTGAGGATACTTGGGTAGTGATGAAGTCAAAGGGCCCCGGCGATATTACTTGTTCACCTCTTTGTCAGGTACTTTCCTCAGAGGAAATCATTCAGCTTCCTGTGTTTTTACTGTAAATTATATGCTGCAAAGAGGAAAGAGAGAAAGACACCAAGACAGATAGATTAGGAGGGAAAAAAACAAACACATGGATGGTTTCGGTACAGATAATCCCTTTCACTGCCACTTTTGTGGCTCTCTTTGCCACATCCCCCTTCTTTATAATTGTGTGGAAAGGGTTAAAACCAACAGCTACTCTGAAATCTTGTCCACTGCTTAAAGTGAAACTACTTTCAGGACTGAAAGTGCTTATTTCCTCCCCGCCCTCCCCCTGCCTCTTTACTTTTACTTTAGTCAGTGCCTTGTCCTTCTATTTCTGTAATTGGCAAAGAGAGAGGAGAAATAATGTATTAAAAAAAGGACTGTTTCTTGTCCAAATGGAAGAAAAAAAAATAAAAATCCTGGCTATGACACTGAGGAAGCACAACCATTCAGATCATTTCCACTTCTTCATCACACCGATCGTAAAAGTGTCAGCTTTAGAAAGAGCTGGGAACTTTTCATTAACAAGGTGATGTAGGTTTCCATGCAAATAGAATGCTGCTTGCAAAGAGGTACTTAGCCAAAAAGGGAAAAAAAAAAACAAAAACCCAACAAAACCCAAAATAGAAAAGGCTGTCTTCCCTAGAGAAAGGATTTGAATGGAAATTTTAAGTAGCTCCCACAGAGATGTTTCAAGTCCATTATGACAGACCTGAGAAGTATAACTGGCTGAGATAAATTGGAAAAAAAAATTCCATCATATTCTGAGTATGCATTTACACCGAATCATTTGACTTTTCTCTTGAAAATAATTACCAAAAAAATTAGCTTAGTACCCAGAGATAGCAATTTTTATAAGTTTCAAGTACGAGCTACACATATCCTCTACCTTACAGCAACCAGACTACCTGGAAATAACACACCCCACTGCAATGCTGGCACATCAGTCAGATTAATTACAGACACTTTTAATAAGAAGCTCGTCAGTGCAGTGATGCAGGCAGCAGCTTGGTGTTCTAGCAACTTCCCACCAGCCCAAAGGAGTCTCCTCTGCTGCCCTGCATGTGAATGTATGTCAGACAGGGTTTTACTTGGATACCTAGGGGGACTTGAGAGGGAGGATACCCTGATTTCACATTTGTGATTAATCTGACCAGCCTGCTCTTTGCTTTCCAAAGGGCTTTCAAGCACTTGCAGCCCCAGCCACTGCTCTGAACTCTTCTCACCAACATGGGTTAAGGTCTCTCAGCTACCAGAATTTCAGAGCCCCCAAGCAAAACCTCAATTCCAAGTCCTGCTTCCCCCCAAAACTACTGCACTCATCCCAAGCCCTTGCCACCTCCTGGCCTTTGGAGCTCTTTGCTGATGTGCTGCTTCCAGGCAGCTGCTGAAAGGGCAAACAGGACTGCTCTGCAAGGAGTGCAACGCTCCCACATACCAGTGAAGACGGAAGGGTGCGTGTGCGTGCACACACACGTGCCCTTTAGCTGTGCTGCCTTACAGCTCCATCATGCCATTAGGCCAAGGGAAGAATTCAGAGAGGAAACTCCCCTGGTAAAATCCCATGTGCTGCAGGATGCAGTAAGTCACTTCAGATGACACATCCCTGGTCACTTTTGCACCGCCCTGCACTGCAGCGCTGCAGGGTGCAGTCCCCGTCAGCTTGTTTTCTTTCCTGTTTGCCTTGCACAGGGTAGTGTGGGCTGCTGTGGGCTTGTGGAGGCCGTCGGGTTCTGGCACTGCTGAGGACAAGGCTCTCTCCAACTGCTTTTGGCCCTCAAGGCCAGGCTGTCATTCTGTCCTTGAAGGCTACGGAGATGCTGAAGGGCCTGGAGCATCTCCCCTGTGAGGAAAGGCTGAGGGAGCTGGGGCTGTTCAGCCTGGAGAGAAGAAGACTAAGGGGGGACCTGATTCATGTTTATCACTATCTGAAGGATGGGATGCAGGGGGAAATGGGCAGCCCCTTTCCAGTGTCTGTGGGGACAGGACAAGGGGCAATGGCTGCAAGTTGGGGCATAGGAAGTTCCCCAGCAACCTGGGGAAGAACTTTTCCCCAGTGAGGGTGAGGGAGCCCTGGGCCAGGCTGCCCAGCGGGGTGTGGAGTCTCCATCTCTGGAGAGATTCCAGCCCCGTCTGGACGCCGCCCTGTGCAATAGGAGCTGGGGAGCTGCTTTGGCAGGGGGTTGGACCCCAGGAGCTCTCCAGGGCCCTTCCAACCCCTATGATTCTATGATTCTACAATTCTATGATTCTATGATATGTGGTCTGAATTGCAGAAAAGGTGGTCATACCTACAGTTATTATGGTGTGGACTGCCCCCTTAATCACAGAATCACTAGGTTTCCAACTCCTCTGATTCTATGATTCTGTGATCCTGCACCCCCAGCCTGCCTCCTGCTAGCAAGGTTAAATGATGCCCCAAGACAGGAGGAACACTGCTGCAAGCTGCCAAATAGTTTCAGCATCCAGTGAGTCAGCTGTACTTTGGCAGAAGACACATGTGTAACGTGTGTGTGTGTGTGTGTGTGTGTGCACCAGCGCATGCGTGAGAACTGTCCATGTCCAGACATGTGCTAGGGCATGCTTATTATTCACTGTCCATGCCTGTCTGTGCTGGGGGATGTTCATTATTCACAAGAGAGAGAGGAGAACTGCGTGCATGCATGGGAACAGCATGCATGTGTGTGCTAACAAACTTAAATGCAATCACTGTGAGGCTGGGAGGGGGTTATCTGAGCATCACTGCTATAGGAATTCTGCAGTGCTACCAGCTCAGCATCCATCTCAGTATTCCTTGCAGCGTGGGAAGGGAGCAGAAGCCGCAGGGGGGCGTTTGGGTGGCAGCAGGGATCAGGATCTCAGCATCGGCCCCCCGCAAGCCGACAGCACCTGCCTGTGTCCCACCAGCCCACTCTACCCACGGGCAGAATGCACCAAAACTCCAAATCATTTTGATGGATAACCCCTTCCACCCCTCAGTGTGTGACCAAAAGCACATTTACCTTTCTTGTTAGAGCATGTTTCTGTGTAGGAGTTCTCTGATTCCTGTAGCAATCAGTTTATTCACTTTTCTAGGCGCTTCAAAGTGCATTTCAGAGGAAGAAGCAAAGAGGTGTCACTGTCCTGGGCTGGATTCAGCCCAGGTCAGTGGTTGCTTCACATGCCTAAGGCCTGAGCAGGTAGTGAACCGAACAGCAATCACATACTTACAGCCCTCATTGATGCTCCTAGCTGGAAGGTTCTGTTTCTCCTGGAGGAGGGTTTTAACAGACCTGTGCCTTTAGACCTCTCTCCTTGCTACAGTTTGGCAATTTCAGCTGGAAGGTCCAGTCTCAACAGAGCATTGATTTTGGAGGCCGTGCCAGATATGGGTTCTGGAGAATAATAGAATCATAGAATCATAGGGGATGGAAGGGACCTGGAGAGCTCCTGGGGTCCAACCCCCTGCCAAAGCAGCTCCCCAGCTCATATTGCACAGGGCGGCGTCCAGACAGGGCTGGAATCTCTCCAGAGATGGAGACTCCACACCCCCTGGGCAGCCTGGCCCAGGGCTCCCTCACCCTCACTGGGGAAAAGTTCTTCCCCAGGTTGCTGGGGAACTTCCTATGCTCCAACTTGCAGCCATTGCCCCTTGTCCTGTCTCCAAAGACCACTGAGAAGAGGCTGAAGTCAGTTTTGCCTTTGAATAAACCCCACCTGACCATGTTAACTGTGTGGACACCCAGGGAACTTTAAAGTACAGTAAAAATGGAGACATGTGACCCCTCTGGGACAAAGGACGGGCTTTTCCTTTCCATGGGAGGCAGCAGAAAGGAGGATATCCCTGTGACTCTAGCACAAAGGCAACAAAACCAAAGGCAGCTGCCACCATGGGCTGTCTGGAGTTAGAACACGGCAAGAAAGGAAAACATCGGTGTGCTCAGCTTCCCGAACGGGTGATGCTCAAAGCAGGGAAGTTGTATGCTCCGTTAGACCATGGATCTGGAAAAGAGCTAGCAGAAGGAAGTGATACATACACACAACTTTTATTCCAGCTGCAAAGCAAACAATATATGGTGAGACTTAAAGGTTTCTGCAGCGAAATAACCCCTGAGCTTTGCATACCTTACTGGCCAAAGAAACAGTGGCTGCTTTGTTTTCCAGTTGAAGGCTGCACAATTAGCTGCAAAACCAGAAGATATTGTTAGGATTTTGTTCCCTCCCAGATTTCTAAAGTATTGAAAGTCTGGCACATTTTGGGGAGTTGTTCTGCACTTAGCATTTCTGGAACTAAGAGTACCTTGCTATGTGGCTGTCTAGAGTCTTAAAAACCTGCACTGGGCATCTTATTTTTGTCAGTTCAGCCCTGAGGTAGGTGTATGCATATGCATACAGATTAGGAATCAGATTAAGACTGTATATGAAATGAATATATACTACTAGTCTGTGCTGTTCCTGCTAGGAAGTCACTTCTATTTCAGACAAGGAGGTGTATAATGATAGTTTTAAAATTTTTGTATTGGTTATTGGGATGTGCCAATATGTGTGGGTATGTGTATTTTATATTTTTATATGCACATATATATGTAACAGAAAGATGTTATCTATCTCATCTCCTGTAAACATCAGGGCAAGAAATGTCCCATCAGCACAAATGTATTGTGTGTGATCCTTCAGAGGTAGCAACGGCGTCTAAAAGCAAGAATATTCCGTGGAGTTTCAGTGCAAACATTTCACAGAAGACTCCAGTTATTATTATTTGCAGTGCAGTACTTCCTAGAAGCCCCAATGGAGAAGATGCAGATTTTCAGGGGGACCATTGTGTGAGCATCTAACACCTCACCTGGCATTTGGCCCAGCTGCCCTCTTCTTGGAACAGGCCCTTTGGAAAATGCAGGCAGTGCATCCTGAGTACGCCATCCCTCAAGGGCTTCTGTGTTGAGATGTTTTTCCACTGACAGTTCAACCGAATGCCTAGGCTGGCGTGGCACTGCCATGTTTCTTTGAAAAAAACACCTCTTCTTCCTGGGAAGACAACTGTTGTCAGAGGGGTTGAAGACACAGAACAGGCCAATGGGATAGGGGTGTTGCAGCCCAGGCATGACCCTGGCTCCCCAGGGCACTCTGAGATGCACTAACGCACCAGAAAGGCATATTTCTGTAAGGAGTAGATGTACATCTTTATATATAATCTATTCAGGAATATATACATATAATCTATATATAATCTATTCAGGAAGTTGTCCTGAATTACTGCAGCGGTGGCGGGCACTGAAGCTACTTTTTGTGATCACCACAGCTCACACACACCTCCCATAGAAATCAATAAGGAACCTGGCAGGTGTTGACATCTGCAATGGGCAAAGTGAGAAAATAATAAAGGAAGGCAGGCTGTCAAAGAGGATTTTTAGAAACCAGTACTCATGTTAATCCTCTGACCTAGTTTCTGAAAGGCCTATATAAGGAAGAATATTCTCCACTGAGCAAGCAGCTAATAAGCAGTGCCAGCATTTAAGAGTCTGGAGTGCATCAGTTCTGAGATTCAGCTATCTCTTCCTGGAAAAAAAAAAAATCACAGAAAACAAACAGTCTTCAAAAAAAAAAAAACAAACCCAAACCCAACCAAACCCACCCCAACCCATCTATTTCTAACAAAAGTTTGCACCTTAGCAGTGCTGTGAGTCCCAGCATGGTCCCACAGGCATTCCTGTGTTTGCCCACTTTGCAGGTAAGCTGCCAGGTGGACTTCACTGGAACAGAAAGTTTACTGGAACAATGATTGCAACTCCTGTTAATGGAGTCACTGCAAATATCCATCCCTTTGAGCCACGTGTGTATATAGGCAGCCATTTGTGCAGTCTTGGCATCACACTCTTAAATTTCCCTTATGTGAACCTTCTTTTTTTGTTTTGGTTTAAAGCTGCTGATAGCCCTAAGCCCACAGCCTGTGGAGCCACGTCCAAGTCAGGCAGAAAGACCTCTCATGTCAGCAGTGTGACCGCTCCTTAGAAGTCACCTGTGACTTTGGCCAACGTGAGATACATCGAGTCTTCCTTCTTCAGCCAGGCTCAGCTGCAGGACCTTCCCTTTGACTTCCAGTGGGGCTGAAGGTACTCAGAAAATAAGTATGAAGTTTGTCAAGTTGGACTTCAAAAAGTGGGAAAACCAGAGCTACTGTCAAAATCTAATCATTCTTGGTCAGTTTTCTACATCTGGCAGCCCTTAGTTCGTTGCTGACATTGGTTCCAGCTAGGTGTGCAGCAACAAATGGCACTGGTGTTATTTCTCATTTACTAAGTTGAAGTCCTTATGAGAGTCAAGAGATTTTTCATGTCATTGTCCTTTTGAGAGATGCTTCATATGTTCTAGTGTAAGAGACATCATGTAAGAGGCCTCATAGTGTTTCAATGCTTCTTCCAGATCTATCAAGAAAGAGGTCTATCAGAAATTACACCAAAGTGCCTTCTCTGCTGAGAGTCCCAGTGCCTTTCTATAGAATGAGGTACAGAAACATCAGCTCAAAACAATCTGCTCTGCAGGATGAGGATGTTCTCAAGGCCATTGGGAGAAAGTGAAAACTCACTGTGCAGTGCTGTGGTTGGGGGGAAGAGAGATGGCTTGGTTCATTAATCACCTAGTATCATTGATTCTCTAACTTTCTTGCTTTCTTCGTAGGTGCAGGCTTACAGAAGAAAGCTTTCCTTATGTTGTTGCTTGCACAAGCGCGCAGCCAGATGCAGGTGTTCTCCAGGGCCATATGGGCATGGGGAAGAGTGTAAAATAAGAGCTACTTTGCTGCCATTCTGTACTTCAAACATTTTCCTAATCTTTCTTCTTCTTACATTAATTTTTTCTTCTCAGAGTGAAATCTGCTAGAAAGCACTTTCTATTGGAACCTCCCAAGCACATCAAGAGACAGCAGCCCCAATGAGAGACCTCACTCCTGGGGATTTCCATTTTATCTGTGTCAAAACCCAAGCAGAGAGGCACGAAATGCCCAGTTCAATCCATGCAGCAAATCACTGCCAGAGCCAAAAGCATCATCAATCACCTTCCTCTCTCAACCGCCATCGCTTCGACCATGCAAGCGCCTGCCTGCTCTCATCCTCAGCTCTCCCCTCCTGGAGGCAGAGGGATTGGGATGAACTCAGCACACAGACAGAGGCTGCCTGGCTTCTTCCTACGATGCCACTGTAATAGTTTCCACTGAATGTTCCCTGTGAAAGGAAAAATAAAAAAACACCCAGAACTCTAAACCTCTTTTTTTTTTTTCTTCTTTTTTTTCTTTTTTTTTTTTATAAATAAAACAGCCAGCCCCAGGGGAACATATGACACAATCACCTCCCTCCTCCTGTTCTTTCTGCATCATCTTGTACAGCACACACACTACCTTGTGGGAGGGCCTCTGAGACGAATTTGCCACAGGTGCTAGTAAAACTAACCACATTTTTCTTGCAGCTTCATAACCATCCGCCTCATCGGTCTGCCAAAGTCCCTCAGCACGGTGTTCAACCTCAAAGCAGGTTTGCTGTCAGGGGCCAGCAGATGAGCCGACCACGGCAGAGCTACCAGTTTTTGCCCCTCACTAACCTTTCAGAACACCTACCTGTTTATTAGGGCTTTAAAGCACTTAGGCATACTTGTGGGTTTCTGTAAAATTGCAAAACAAGAAATGTCCCCTGATTCTCAGGAAACCATACAAAACCACACCAGAAATCTGTCAGCTAGTCTGAAGTGTGTTCTCACTGTGCCTGCCTCACTAAGGATGGGGGAACTAATACAGATCAGAAGAAAAACTGACCTGGCATTGGCTGAAATGATAATAATCCTAAAAACCTCCCTCAGCTCTTGTAACAAGTCTGTACTGGTTCATTTTAGTTTTTCTTCATAATTTTGACCAGCTTAGGAATAAACCTCTGAAGGCAAAGGAGTGTTTTCCCACTGGGCATTGGGGGTGGTCCCTGGGAAGGGCTGCATTCCTCCTGACTCTTCATGCAGAGGATGGGGCCTGTGGGCTCACAACTCTGGTCCCCACATGGGGATGGGCAGGGAGTCCTGCCTGCTTCCTGTGCCGCTTCCTCCCAGAAACCTGCAGTGACACCTTCCCCTTTCTCTGTACTCATTTTTACTGCCCTTTGCTCCAAGGCAAAACACCAGCTCACAACTCCTTTCACTTGTCATCTCATGGGGTTTCCTCAGCAGCTGCTGGGGGCTGCCCTTGGGAGGTCACAGCCGTTCAGGTCCAGCTGCCCTTGGGGTTTGTATTAAAGAGCACACCTTGGTTTGGCTTTTCTTTGGTCTTTCCCATGGTCTGAGACTTCAGGCAGCTGGTCTCTTGTACCGCTGGGCTCCCTGTTTGCCGAGTGTAGTGTCCCAGAGATAGAGCCCTCTAAGGAAAAGTAGAGAGGGGCTTAGTCACTGAAGAGAGATGGCCACCTGTCCTCCTGAAGAAGATACATAAAAAAAGCTAGACAAATCCCTTCTGAAAAGTATCTATTTCTCCCTCTTGACTGTAGAGTCCAATGTGCAGGCAAGTCCCATTGCCCATGTCTAAAGTTGGGCAAAAGTAGCTCTCTGGTGTCCTCCAAAGCCAGCAGACTTTCCAGGTCAGTCTCAGTCAAGGGAAAGCTCCTCATTGACATCCATCTCCTGCACCCAGAGTGCTGCAGCTGTGATTGAACTGGGGGACCCTTTTGGACCAAGGTCTGGTCACTGGGAAAGCCTTGCACAGTGGGGCTGATGCTCCTAGCTAGTTTTTGACGACAAGTATGGGTGCAACATTATCGTGTGATAGAAAAGGCACTTTCTGGTGCTGTAGCTGCTATCTCACCCCATGGGGAGCTGGAAGGTCTGCAAGGGGATCAGCTTGAGGGGACAGTACAGAGAGGGTTAGAGGATGTAAATTCTAGAGTTCACCACTCCCCCTATGACAGGAGGTATGGTAGAGCACTGTGAAATGCTGAATGCATGGAGGCAGTGAGCCAGAGGTGAAGCCAGTTCTTTGTCTAACAGCCCTAAGGGACACTCCAGGAAAGTAAACCCTTCAAAACATTTAAAATAAATGAAAAGAACATTTGCTTTGTACATTGCATTATTAAATTATGGATCTTATTGTCACAGTGTGTAACAGACTCAAACAGGAATTAGTTTACTCAGGTGAATGCCTACTATATATTGCCTACTGCTTAGACTGTCTCCCAAAGCATCTTGTACTTATTTATTGTGCTTGCAGATGGTGTATTGAGCTAGATGTGTATTTGGTCTGACTGTACAGTGCTCTGATTCATTTTAGGGACCAAAGAGAGCAGGTGATGACCTATCTGACATTTTGTTAAGTGTCTCTTGGCAATCTGCACCTGCTGGCTCCATAGTGGTTTTACTGGATGTATGTAGCACACCTTTCTAGTGCCCATTATGGCTGAAACTCCTGGCACAAAAATAAACTTACAGCTCTCTTCTTATCCAACTAATATTGAAAGGGCTGTTGATGTCCTGCAGGGTCCAGATCATTAGTAGTTGAATTCACAGACTTATCTAACATGAACTCATCCTGCAAAGGGAATTCCAGAGAGGGAATTTTGACTTGCAGTTTTCAGGAAACTATTATCAGGTATTTTCCTACCCTCTCATTCAGCTTATGGTATTCTGGTTTGTGCATGCTATTTAATAATGATGACTTCTTGAGGATAGGAGAACATTGTTCAGATATGGAGGCCTGTGACCAGCGGTGTTCCCCAGGGCTCGGGGTTGGGTCCAGTCCTGTTTAATATCTTCATTGACACCTTGATGATGGAACAGCATCCACCCTCAGCAAGTGCTGATGATACAAAGCTGGGAGAAGTGGCTGACACACAGGACACTGCGCTGCCATCCAGAGAGACCTGTCCAGGCTGGAGAGCTGGGCAGGGAGAAACCAGAGGAGGTTCAACAAAAGCAAGTGGAGAGTCTGGAACCTGGGAAGGAAGAACCGTTCCTGTCAGGACAGGCTGGGGGTGACCTGCTGGAGAGGAGCTCTGTGGAGAAGGACCTGGGGGTCCTGGTAGATGACAGGGTGGCCATGAGCCAGCAGTGTGCCCAGGGGCTGAGAGAGACAATGGGATCCTGGGGGCATCAGGAGGAGTGTGGGCAGCAGGTCACAGGAGGGGATCCTCCCCTCTGCTCTGCCCTGCTCAGGCCCCACCTGGAGTGTTGTGTCCAGTGCTGGGCTCCCTGGGATCAAACAGACAGGGATCTCCTGGAGAGAGTCCAGAGGAGGCTACGGAGATGCTGAAGGGCCTGGAGCATCTCCCCTGTGAGGAAAGGCTGAGGGAGCTGGGGCTGTTCAGCCTGGAGAGAAGAAGACTAAGGGGGGACCTGATTCATGTTTATCACTATCTGAAGGATGGGATGCAGGGGGACATGGGCAGCCCCTTTTCAGTGTCTGTGGGGACAGGACAAGGGGCAATGGCTGCAAGTTGGAGCCTAGGAAGAACTTTTCCCCAGTGAGGGTGAGGGAGCCCTGGGCCAGGCTGCCCAGGGGGGTGTGGAGTCTCCATCTCTGGAGAGATTCCAGCCCTGTCTGGACGCCGCCCTGTGCAATATGAGCTGGGGAGCTGCTTTGGCAGGGGGTTGGACCCCAGGAGCTCTCCAGGGCCCTTCCAACCTCTATGATTCTATGATTCTACAATTCTATGATTCTATGATATGTGGTCTGAATTGCAGAAAAGGTGGTCATACCTACAGTTATTATGGTGTGGACTGCCCCCTTAATCACAGAATCACTAGGTTGGAAAAGACCTTTGAGACCATCAAATCAAGCTGGTTAATGGGTGAAGAACAATAGCTCCATCACATCAGAAGTGTAAAAGCAATTAATCTTGAATCTGTCTGAACTGCTGTTTAATCCTGTCTAATTCCAGTGTCTCAGGACTTCTAGGAGTTTTCATCCCTTGTGCTTTTGCCTCAGCCATTCAGCAAAATTCAACTCAAATTTAAGAGCTGGCTTAGCCAACCCAAACATGTCTTTTCCAATGAACTGATGATTCACTGAACCATTTTCTCCCAACTTTAGAGCCACGGCATTTCATGGTAGCCAGTTCTTTGCTCAGAGAGATGGCTATCACAACCAGTTCCACCGTAGGAGTGTTGAAAGAGCAGGCTGTGGGCTGTGGAACCGTCTAGGATTATCTTCTGTGGTAGCTTCAACATTTGTGATACATGCTGTTCTACCTTCTTTCAATAAATCCAACAGGCTTATTGCCATTCAGCATCTACATTCAGCAAACTATTTACCAGGGTTAAACTTCTCAGACTTTGCAGTCTCCTTATGATTGGGATGTGCTTTCATTTGCGGTCCATCGCGTCCTCTGTCATTTTGCTTTCTACCTGGCTAATTTGCATTCCTTTATGCTGCACAGTCAGATGTAGATCAAGTTGAATATTTAGATTTTAAGATTATAGAGAAAGAGAGGCAAGAAAAAATCTCAAAGGGGTCCTATAGAAAATTTCCCTTTGGTGCACAAAGCTGCTGCCCCAACCACTGGCTTTAATCATAAAAATGGTCCCCAAGCCATCAATTTTCCCAACGATATAAAGCACAGTCACCAGTGTCTGTCTACTGCTTCTGCTGAAGTACTCACCAAAGGAGCTGCCCAGCCTCTGCCTGTCTCCACCCCCAATGGCAGCTGCCTGCAAGGATGGGCATCTGCTCCTGGTGCCCAGGTCCCGTCAAGCCTGGCCAAGCTGTGGCCTCATCCGTTTCCCCCTGCTGCTGCTTACGCTTCTCCAAAGCAGAGAGGTGAGCAGCAGCAGTGGGGCTGGGTCTTCCCCACTCCTCCGAGCCATGCACCACATCCTCTGCCTACATAGTGACTCACCACTGGTTGCATCGTCCAGCACCTGTGCATCACCCCGGTGTCAGCACAGGGCACACAGCCTCCGCTCTCCACACTGTGCTGCCTTTATCCCCAGTCATCTCTTCTCTCTTCCTCTTCAGTCCCCCAGGCATGTGTGTGAATGTCCTCTCCAACTCTGGACCATATCCATACAGTCTTCTCCATCCTTGTCTTGCCCCCACGCCCCTACCTTGACACTCACCCAGAGCACCCCATGGTTATCCCATCTCCCCAGCTCCCTCCTCTAGCCTGCTGCCACTCGATCAAGAGCTGCATCAAGAAGGGCAGAAGCTGCTCCCTCACTATCAAGGCAGCCCTGTCTCTTGCTGCTTTAATAGAGCCACTGGTAGGGCAGCAGTTCATTAGTGGTGTGTGGCTGTACTGTAAGCAGTCATGACCCTTTGGTGGCCCTACACTCCTTTTCCAAGGAAAGCCCAGTGCATTTGACAATGTTCCCAAGTGAGATTTAGTGGTGGCAGAGGTAGGGAGCCCCAGCTATAGGCCATGTCATGGCAGACTTGTCTCCACGAAGAACATCCTTTCCATTCCTGTGGATTCACAAACAATCTTTCAGCCACCCAGTCCCTCACCTATTGCTCCAGCTCCTTTCTTCTCCAGCTTTTCCAATATGCCACCTGCCTTGCCTGTCTGCTAGTCCCAGAACCACCCCTGTGTGTCTTTGTTCACCATCATTCAATCCTCACTGCGCTGAGGTGTCACTTTGGGAAGCAAAGCAAACTGGCCAAATGTCAGAGTTTTATGAAATTCCTCAGATTGGCACTAAGGGAAGTTGTCCTGAATTACTGAAATGCTGGCAGGGTTTGCCATCACTGGAGAACCTCTGGTCATACAAATATTTTATCAGGAACTAGATTTCTCTTTGAGTTGTAATGCTGCAGTTTAAGAACAACTTCTTCTATTCAAAAAAAAAAAAAAATCCCAGAAATGGGTCAGAAGGAAAGACTCCCTTTCTCCACCACCAGTGTGGGAAATGGAAATCAAAGGGCTTAATTTTTACCCATAATTTCGAGCTGAATAAATACACAGAATAAATAAAACAGCATCAAGTGAAATGTTCCAAAACAAAATGTCATTTTTATAGAAAAATGAAATCACTCCATTCTCCAGCTGCTGAACTTGCATCTTTCAAGCACATTAAAATGTAAGGGCTTTTTAATTTCTGAAAAGTTTTATCAGAATTGCCATCTTTCCGAAAGAGTTTCGCTTTTAACAAACCAGCTTTTTTGAGCAGGGAGGGGGGATCCACTGCAGTGTTTCCAACTGGTTGCATGCCATTTTGGACTCGGACTCAGAAGCCTTTAGTCCCAGTGGGGGAGCTAACCCAGACCTGCAGTGTGGCTGTCACAGGTCACTTCCTTCAGTCTAGAGCTACCCTGATAACCACCTGAAGATCACTCTAAAGCATGTGCTGTCCAGATATATCCCCAGTAAACCTCAAATATCCCATGGCACCCAGGTTTCCTTGGGTTGGTGAACCTACTTATCTACCAGCTGTCTCTTGCTGTGACTCTCCCCCGTGTCTGGACCACACCTGGGCATGCAGAAATGCCTGTGGGTGCCCCATGAACCCCAACTCCAGAGTCTCTCCTCTTGATGGTCCTCCCTTTCCCTATCAGCTCCCTATCAACCAGACCACCTCCCTTTAGGACCATCGTCATGCACCAATACATGCACCAACACTAATAGACTATGCTGCCCGCGCTAGGGGATGCTCCAGGCAAACAAGGGCAGTTCATGAACTTGAGGCTTGAAGACAGAGCCTTAAAGCCCAGATAATGGGCGCTCCGTGCTTTTGCTTCCTATCAGACTTGGCATCGCCTGTTCAGTCTGCAGACTCACGACTGCCTTGCTGTGTGTTTGCACTGCAACTAATACCGCACGTTTCCATTGCTGGCAGTTGCCACAACATGAGCAAGGCTTTTGTCAAGGCTAAAAATCTCTCTTAAACAAGTGCACTGCTAACCCCGTCTCGCTGCGTAGTGATGTTTTTCTGTCTCGTTGCTAGTTTTTTAGACTTTCAAGTCTTTGTGTCTCTGCCTAACTTGTCTTTTAGTGGGAAAAATGCTTATAAGGAATGGAGATAGTATCGCAAAGCAATAATCACAGCCGCAGATTAGTGGCTCACCTGTGCTGTCCCTCCTTCACTGTAGATGTGTGAATGACCTATATTTGGTTTGTGGCTAGTCCGTACCTGTTACATCCCAGCGTCAGCCCCTGCCCTCCTGTTCTTCATATTGACTAATAATAACAACTTCTTTGCGAGCTGTTTACCACCCACATATATCTACCCCAAAAAACCCCAGAGGAAATAACATGAGGTAACATGCATTTTCTATTTATAAACAGAAAAAGATGATTCCCAGTAATAAAACAGATAGATGTTTATCTGCTACAGCAGAAATGTTGAGTCGGTTTTTGAAATTCCAAATGTGAAGTTTCCTTTGCTTGTGTCAAGGCTGTTTCATCTTCTCTCACAACCTACACCTCCTCCTCTTTTTTATGATCTTCACCAAACTCCTTCCCTTATTCCTCGCCTTGCCCAGCTGCACATGAAGAGACTGCTCTAGCCCAGCCAGGAAAACCCACTCTCACAAATGCCCATGGAGCTTTCCCTTGGCCCAAGATGCTGTTTCTGCAAATCGAGTCCAGGGCAGAAACACAGTGCACCTGCATGGATCTCACCTGTCCAATGCATATAGCAAAGGGTTTGGGAAGACACTCTGCTCCGTTAGTTACTTCTCCATTCCCTGGCTCAGTATTTCTGCCTGTAAAATGGTAGATATCAGGTAGATCTTTTTCATTAAAAGGGTAGGATGAGGTTGGCATTAGGTGTATTGCAGTAGACCCAAAATCATTAGCAGGTCCTTCTGTTTCCTTGCAGAGTGATCGCTCAGACCCCTCTCACCCTGTTCCCCTGAGCTTTTGGCGGAAGAAACTCCAGGCAAAGTTGTTACCATGTCATCTAAAATTGTCCTCCTTTCTCAAGGGATGCTGACAGACGACAAGGCCCTATGTTTGCACAGCTCCTACCAGGGTGAGCGTGTCGCATTCCTCTTAGAGCTGTGGGGGAAAGTGGGACACAGCAGTGACGTGGCATTGGTCAGGCAGGGCAGCTGTGGCAGAGCTCAGGCATGAAAACAGATTTCCTTTCAGTACAAGTTCTACCCACAGGCCAACCCCCCTCTAACAAACAGCTAAACCAAAACAAAACAGCTTGTCAAGACACATGCCGAAACCACCTAATTACATTTATCAGTGGCCACAGAGAAAATGGGGTATTTTTGTGTTTGGGTGCCTCAAACTTTCAATTCCTTGCTGGGTTTTCTTTTCATTCGAAGCACTGTTTGAAGCTGCAGTTTCCCATCCTGCGTGTTCTGAGAATCACAACAGGTTTTCCCTGCTGAACGGCTGCAGTGGCAGGGAGCGAGCGGGTGGTTCAGGGTCTAGAAAATACCTTTAATGAGAGAAATTGGAGCCATTCGGTTTATTTGTTTAATCAAACTGAGAAACAAAGAAAATTTGAGTCTGGGTCCATATGAATTTAAGTGAGGAAGGAAAGTTTTTGACGAGTGGAAATGAGAGTTAATGATGACAGATGAGGTGAAAGAAAACCCCAGAGCTTTCTTCTTATCTGTCTTTCTGTCTGTTTCGCTGACAGTCCAATAGGAAGGAGAAGCTAATCTGTGTGACTGAACTTAGTTAAACATTGGTGTGACTCCTTTGAAAGAAATGGCAGAACCATCATGACTTGAAGTCTTTGAAATGAAAGCTAGCTGTCTTGTAAAATGAAATCTTCCATTCTAGTTGAGTTCCCTGCCTCAGTTGTGCCCAGTAAAGTAATTTCTAAGGAATTCAGCAAGAGAACTAATACTGATGTATCCTGGATGACAGAATTGGATCAGTAGGTGAGACACAGCCTTCAGAAATGTTTCCAACAAAAATACATATATTTGCTTATATACCACTATAAATGCTTCATGAGATGAATTTTCTATAGTATAGTCTATTTCTAACACTGCCCATCCTTCATCTCATTCCTGTTTTCATTCATCTACTGTTTGAATGTCATGAATTCAAGGCTGAAGCTATGTTTTATGTAGCCTGAGAGGAAAGTGCTTGATCAGTTATGTGGCCTAAGTTACAGATGATCCAAGTTTTATTCTTTACTGGAAGAAACCACTATTAATAAGAGAGAACAACACTAGAGTCTCAGTATTTTTTCAGTCTCTTTAAACTGTGAAATAGAAAGTTGTAGACTTGTCTATGCCAAACCTGCATCATCCATAGATTTCCCAGCACAATGAGAAGAATCCTTGATTTTTGTCTTCCAGGTATGCATTCAAGGCTAAAACTATACTAACAAGACCAATACAAGAACCAAAACCAAGTCCAAATCTCAGGAGCTAAGGAGGTCCAATAAACCTATCTATTTTCACTTAAAACAAACTGGGCAGAGAACTGTCTCTTTGCAACTGGGCATATGGTAGCAAAGACTTGCATTGTCAAACATTATATTCCCAGTAGACAAAAAGCTTATGGACAGCAATTCAAAGTGCTTAAACATCATGCTTGCTTTTTTTTTTTTCAGACTCCATGAAACTTTTGTGATGAAACCCCAAAAAACTAGTTGAAATGTATGGTTTTGTCTGGAAACCATGAGCAATTCTGTGGTTTTGCTTAGGTTTGTACTGAAACTAGTCCAAACTATGTAGTTTGTTCTAGCTGAATTTTACCTAAAGATTTTGAATTCATTCATACCTGAAACTGAGAGTGAAATTTAGGGGGCATGAACCCATATAGTCTAAAAGAAGGAAAGAGGGTTTGCATGAAACCGCAGGTCAGGTTTGCTGAGTTGAGCACCACTTGAGTTGTCTGCATGGTGCTCGCTGCTGACTCACTGAACCATGCCTGCTGTTTGATGGACCCCATGGCTCCTTGGTGATTTGTGAATGGTCAAGTTGGTGTAGGAACACACTGGTACCCACGTGCTGCTTTTTTTTGCAATAGCACCTTTGAATGCATGGCTGAGTCTTGCCTTGTGGCATTCCTTCTGCTTTGCTCTAATCAGCAAGGAAATCCACATGTAGGCTGGTAGGCCTTCAGAGTGGAAAAGTCTAGGGAAAAAGTATGGAGAAGCAGTATTGCCAGAAAAACACTTGCTCTTTGGTACATGGTTCATGTTGATGGGTTGTCTTGATTTTCCTTTGGGTGTCTCAGTGTCCAGCTCTTCTGGTCAGGGCCCAAAACCTGCTTTTCCATCAGTACAACCTGCTGTGTGCTGGGTGTCCAAGGAAATACTAAGAAATTTGCATAAAGGCATCAAAGAAAGAAACAAAGGTGTTTGGAGTGGGGGGTGGAAATTCTGGAACAGCCAAGATTCAGTTTTTCTGCATAAACCTGCTTAAATTGAGACTGACATTGTTAAGATTCCTGGGTTACATTCATTCAAGAGAAGCTGAAGTAGAAATGATATGAATGTCAGTGGAGATGCACAAAGCTTTTGTACACTGTGATTGGAATCAAAGACAGAAACAGCAAATTTAATTCCACAGAGGGCAAATGAACAGGATCCACGGTGGATATGTACTTCTTGTGGATAAGAATATCAGCTTTGATAAAGGATTTGGGTATCTTTAGAGTAATCGTTCCAGTGAAAATACAGGCAGATGCAGAATTTTCCTGACATTTACCTTTGTAGGGGAAAGGACTGTCACTCAAGGCTGAGTATTTTGATTTTCTTTTTGACTCTCCTTTGAATTTTCTCTGGCTTACACAAAACAACAGCCAGTTTTTCCAGAGGTGATCATGCCTTGGCAGTCGCAGCTGTTGCGTGACACAGTGATGCCTCTATTTCCTTATCCTGCTCCTCCCTGGATGCGTCCAACTGAGACAGCTCCTATCCCTGGGCTGTCCCTTGCTGGGTGATGGACTTTTATCATTTCATTGCCAAACACTATGCTTATTTGGTGGCTACCACCCGCAGAAGGATTATGTCAAAAGATGGGTGTGATTTTTCACAAGAACCACAGTGATTAACCTCCCAGCCCTTCACCCACTACAGAGGCTCTGGCTCACAAATCACAAGTGCACCCAGTCATTTTCTCTGCTGTTAGCTATCTGAAAGTTATCTAGACCAAAAAACTTGTCTAATCTGTTTCTATAATCCCTCTGTGATACAGTTTGGGGACACAAATTCTACCAAACTGATTCAGCCCACCTACCTCAGCTATTTGAAGCAGGATGAATCACTTACCAAGAAAGCATGGTGTAGCTCACACTGATGCTTGCCTTCAGAAACATCCTGGAGAGGTGAGAAGCACTTCATCCAACACGTTCATGAAAATGTTGCCCCTTGTCAATGAGTAGAGCTTGAGTGAAGCTCAGCAACTCTGAAAATTCACAATGGAAAACTGCTCATCCAGAGTTGTAAATTACCACAATTGTAAATTAGCATAATTGTAAATTGCATGGGGCTGGGATCTAGACAGCTCTGTTTAGAGATGTTGATTGCAGCCCAGTGCTACAGTGCTCTGAGAAGGGAATTTGAAGCTTTTCTTAAGGTGATTTTTCCCTTTAACTACAATTATGGGAAACTAGAAAGCAGCTGCTACTTGCAGGAATCCCAGGCCCAAGCTCCTGACCAAAAAGCTTCCAGTAGCTTCAAGCTGACCTTGTGCCATGAAAAAAAACCCTCCAGGTGACTTTCATAATTTAAGGCTTTTTGAAACATTGTTCTTGCTTCATTCTTAGGATTTGTACCAATTCCACATCTATCCCCTTGAGGAGATTTGGAGGGGGGGTTCCCTTCTTCAACCCTTGATTTTTGGGGTGAATTTAACAGATCACTGAAGATGCCCTTATCTGCAGCTTTTTTGTGTGTGCTCAGGCTCCTGGGCCATGTCACAACTCTGTAGAGGCCTGTGGGTCTCTTCAGGGAGCCTTTGTAGGCTCCAACACCCGAAGAGGGTCCCCAGATTTGAATGCATGGCTGTGTTTAACCACCCAGCTCATACAGAGGCACTTTCAGTTTCTGATGCTTCATTACTTTAACAGGGAGATAGAAAAGAAACACGGACATTGACCCACCTTTAATAGGTGCTGTAAGGATAAACCCATCTCAGACTCTACCTAAGTCAGATAACTCCATCACATACACTACAGTGGAAATTTTGCAAGCTCTTTCCTTCCTTGCACTATAGGGATGGAAAAAATAAACAACTTCACAGTTTGTTCCCTGAGAAGAAGGGTGACAGAGTTTTATTATTTTGAAAAAGGTGAACAACTGAAGCCTCTCAACTTGCCAGAATTATAAATATACTTTCCCCTTACATTCCTGCTCTTCCCTTGATATATCTACTGCATTTTAAGCTAGCTGTGAGTTTGGCTTTTTGCTGGTTCTCATATAATTTCCTGATAGGTTTTAGTGTACAAATGCCCTGCTGAGCAGGCTGTATATTTCCCTCTTTATAAGACACAGGCAGATTTAGCAGCTGTGGTGTGTGGTCTTTATTTCTAATACGGATATATTACACTGCCAGCTAAATTCAGTTGTGATGTAAATCTGCTCCTCTAGTTAGGTTGAACTGGAGATGATGTGGTCCTTATAAAGGTTTTGATATTTTCATCTGACCTCCAGATCACTTGCCTCTCCTCAATCAAATCTTTCAACACATTTCTCATGCACAGGGAACACAAATAATTGCTTTTGCCATAAATCAGACGTCCTTAGTTCAGAATTTCATTTCTTCCTATGGCAAATTACTTAAAGTTTCGTAATCACACACAGGAAAATTCTCATTACTACAGCCAAGCTTTTCCAGAGCAACGTCATTCCTAACCTAGACCCTTGTATCTGTGTCTCCAAAGAGATCTGAGTTCCCCTTTCCATCTAAGAGGTACTGTCATCATTTCTGAAACCATTGCTCATCTGCATCCCCAGGAGTCTATATGCCTCACACTCCTCCTCCAGTGGGCTGGGAGGGCCACACGCAGATGCAAAATGTTCCTCAAGTCTGATCCTGCCCCACAACTCAAACCCAACCTGGTGTTTCTTTTCCTAGCTCATCAGCATTATTATTTTCCAGGTTTTCCAGGGAACCTTTTTCTGAATTACATGTCATTATATAATCTAAAGACCCTTTTCTGACTTAAAATCTGTGAAGCTGCTGTGCACACTGAGTTTAAGGTTCTTTTCTATGATGCCCTGATCGCAGCGCTGCATTTCTCTGCCAACCCTGGGCAGATCTGGATACAGCTATTTCAGTGCCACTTCCCATATACAAAAAATGGACCAAGTGTGTTGTCTGCAGACCTCATCCAAAATCCTCATTTCCCTTCATTTCTCTGGGTTTCAGTACTTATGGTTACTTCCTCCTGCCACCCAAGTCCATTTATTGGAACCTCTGCCTGCTGACCCAAAACCACCATCTGGGTTTGCCCAGGCCAAGATTTTCAGGTGTATCCAGAGAATTTAAGAACCATACTCAGAACACCAAGTGTAAAATTCCTCTTCTTCCTTCTTGATGAATTTCAGAGTGATACAATCAGTGATACAATCCTCTTTCTTTTGAACTTAGGCCCCAGAGTAGTCACCAGAGTCCGAATTTACTTTTTTGGGTGGCTCATTTTTTTACTATGCTGCTTGAATCACACTGAAATGCCCTAGTTTTCAGGAAATCATGAGACCCATGATGGAAATTAAGATCCTTGCAGTGTTTAGTAACAGAATAACTGGAATTTCAGAGATCTGAAATCTCTGGACATACCTGATAATCAGATTCAAAATAGCTTTTTTTTTTTTTTAATCTATGGTATTAATTATCCCATTTCTTCCAGCTCACCTTCGACGTCTTACTCCCAAGTCGTTAATCAGAACACAGAAGGGATTAGTACCCAGAAAAGATCTTTTCAGCTTGGGCTGACTCTTACCAGAAATGCTGCTCAAAGATGCCAAAGATTTTCCAGCCAAGCAGGCAGCTCCCCTCTTTAGGGAGGAAGCTACATGAGAATGACTGTTACTGTTTGGGCAAACAAAACTCCTACTGAACAAGTGCTCTTGCTGACAAATCTGTGGAAGTTATTGCACTTTTAAAACTGTTCCATTTGTACTGCTTTATTATTGCATTTTATTATCTGCCCTAATGCCTCTGGTGTTTACCTGCACTTCAAAAGAGATGGATGGTGCATATCACCTACACTATAAAAAAAGCAGTTTATCCCCTATAGCAAATTTTCAGCTAATTCAATATATGTGGTTTTCTATTGCCTTACTAGGCTGAGTGATATAATTCTTTTGAACAAGTAAGACAGTTGCACAGCACGAATAAACGCTATGTAGCTTCCCAAGGAGAAAATACTGCTCTAATCCTTCTTTTTTTCTCTCTTATTTTCCTCTCATCTGATGTCTATTTTCAGTCAGTAATTTTATTTGAGAAACAAAATGAGGAAAGGACATTGCTATTCCTGGAAGCCTTCCAATATGTTTCTGGAGCAGAAGGCTTGGATGAGAGATAGGCAGCATCTCCCTCAAAAACTCTTTTGTGGCAACAACCAACGATACCATTGTAACAGCTTTAGGAGAGTGATATTTACTTCATTCTGTGACCAGCCTCTGGAATAGGATCATGTGAATAGACACAGAGTCTAATAAATACAATTAAAAATGCTCCAACAAACAACTTTGTTACCCCTGGCCCAGGCACCCATCTCCCTTGTCTCAGGCTGAGACACGGAGTACAAACGTAATGTTGAAGTGTAATATCAGAGTGATTCATCAGAGGAAACTTAAAAACCTCCAACAACAAGGTGATTCATATCTCAAGTGCTAATGGCATTTTGCAGTAACCTCAATTTACTGATTTTGCATTTCCATATCAAGTGATTTACAAGTGCCAACATGTGCTCACATGTTTATGTGTCCACTCAGGTGCAACTCCACTGAAGTTAAATAATTCTGGGGGTCTCTCATGTAAGATAAGAAGCCAAACAACATCTAAGACACTTAATTAGAGGCGGCATTAGGAATCACTTGGCATAATAATATATCAGTTATGGTGCATCTTCTCTGAGCTGTCTCAGATCTCAAAAAGCTAAGGACAAAGCTCTGGTAGCAAACTACTTGGGTGTAAACATGAATGATGGTTTAGATGAGGAATGTACCTGGGATAAAACAAGAAAGTCACCTACACGCTTCACACTCCTGGGTTTCAGTGACAGCTGGACACCTATGCAGCTTTGAAGAACTGGCCATTAATGTCTTTCAGGAAGGATTTATATTCTCACAGGTGTCAAGGGTGAATTTCCATTGACCACAGTGATGTGTTTTTAATTCTCAGCAAGTTTATTTCCTTTTGGGGGAGGAGTAGATAAATAAACATTAATAAGGGTCTGGGATATTTGGTATTTTTCTGCTAACGAGAGACACTTTCAAACTCTACCAAGAAATAATTAGAACTGCTGGCTTTGTGGTTTACTTGTTTTCCCCCTCTCTGTCCTTTTATGTAAAGGTTTTTGCTGCAGCAGACGCAGCACGTGCCAATGCAAATACAGGGCAAGCACCTGCTATTGAGCCTCTTCAACTGAGCTTGTGAGAACCGATGCGACATTGGTCAGGAGGCATGAGAGCAGTGAACTGTGCTCTGGAAATCAGCCATAATCAGACAGGTAGTATGGTAGGGTTTGTAGACTGACATTGGGAATTAGAGGGTAATACAGGATTGCACTACAGTCGGGTTTTTAAGAGCATCAACACTGACAAATCAAGATATACAGCCACAGAACCCCAAGAACATCTATTTAACGGGGAGATGCAGTGACTTGTTTACTGCCAAAGACAAAGCTACACAAGTATCCACTCATCCTGCAGTGTTAGCCCATTTAAAAATGACTGGCTGCCTTAACAGCATCCTTGTCTTAGCTGAGCATTTCACTTCTGCATTTCAAGGTATTTTGCCCATCACTAGAGGAGAATCATCCACAGATGCTACTCTTACCTGGAGCAATCGTGGATGTTTGTCTTTGCTATCTTGGGACACAGCAAGGTATCACTGCATGGGTGGATGCTCCGTGCTCCTATATATTATTACGTGACCTCCCCAGAAGATTTCAGCATTTCCAACTCACTGAATTCTGTGGGTTTCCAGTGCTGTACTAGTGGGATAATCAGATATAGCTTAGACAGTAACAGGCCACATTTCATCATCTGGATTGCACTTGTTTATACGGAGGCTGCATTTGTCCCATTTTTCCCTCCTTTGCCTTCACCCATCTCTTTTTCTTTTGTAGTCATCACCACTGCAGTGTCTGCCTGTCTACTTATAAGTAAGTTTAGCATAAGTGTTTTACAGTTTGAAGATCTGGGCAACTGCAGAGGACAATTCCCTCCTTATGACACCAAGCATGATGTGACATCCCTAAGCTTACATCACCATTATTGTCTCAAAAATCATCCTCTTTGCTGAGGTATATATCTGCTAAGCCATGTGCCAGAGTTGTTGAAGCATCTTTTCAAAATTAGTAGATGCTTTCAGTCACTGCAGGATCTTTGTAGTCTGGATTTTCCTGCATTTCAAAACTGTCACATTGTCAGAGAGGTTTGGGGAGCAGTGGTGGTGTCTGGGACCTCCATGTTCTGCTTCCCAAAAGGTGGGGTTGCTGCTCTGCAGGACTTACTGCTCTAAGGCATCAAACGAACTATCACAGGAAAAACTCTGTAAATCTTTCCCTTGCAAAATGAAGATTACTTTCCAGTACAAACCAGGGGGTTGAGAACCACTGCTGCTAGACGCTGCCCAAGGTTTTGCATTGACCAGACAGGACCTAGCAGGTGAGGATCCATCTCATCCAACCTGTCAGGTTTGAGTGACAGGTTTCCTGAGGAAGTGCTGACCAAGCATGTTACACTATTTTCTCAGCCGTAAGGAGAGGAGGCTGCTTCCCTTTGTCTCTGATTAAAATAGATAGTGTCTGTTTCCATGGTGATAAGAGATGCTCTGAAAAACACTATTTTGGAAATCTAGAGAAGCTTTTGTAGTGATGTGCTCTAGTGGTTTTATTAAAAGATAATAGTAAATAATAGTAAGATGCCAAGGCCCTTTAATATCAGGGGTTAGAGAAGAATTGGATTAAAATAGAAAGGTATTACCTCTGGTTTGGGAGTCTCACAAGCCCAAGTCCAAGGAAACTGGAGAATTCAACTCAATAGATAACTCTACCTGCTTTTTGTCTTCTGATATTCTTCCCAAGACATCTCTTGTCGCTCTCTACTGAAGGAAAGATGCTGGCCTAGAGGGACCATTGATAAGCTCCTGTTTGACCTCTCTGATGTCCTTGTATCACTGAACTGAAAGTGGCACAAACAATACTCCTAGTCATTTTGATCACGTTACATGAGTTACCTGGCTTGCATTGGTATGACTCAAAAGAGAGGACACATCATTCTGTTAATTTTCAGAATCATCCAAGGGTCTTCAGAGCTGGACTGGCCAGAAAACCAGGAGTCATCTCCCATAAAAAATGCAGGGTGAGGAGTGGCTGGTCCTTTCACACCGGTACGAAGTAGCAATGTTTCTAGTTGGGAAATCTCATTTAGGTTCTGGGAGAAGACACATGGCTGCATGATGGTCGCACGTTAGGATGGAGGAGAGGTTTGTGGACAGGACAGAAATGAACATTTCACTAGCTGCAAGTAAGCCCAGGCAGGAAGGTGAACACAGAGGGTCTGTGGGCACATCCTAACATCATGCTGCAAGTGGCTTTGGGGTGACTGCTTGCTTTTTATTCCCCTGTCTAGAACTGGCATCCTGCATCAGAGATGTCTTCCCAACACATTTCTATGAAATACTTCAATGAAGAGCTCATCCAACATCTCCAGACCTTCACAGGCAGGAGGTACAGTGACCAAATTCAAATCCTAGGTCACTTATGAACGCGGAGATCTGGAGATCACAGCTCTGGGATGCTACTGGGAATACTAAGAGGTTAGTCTGTGAAACAGGAAGGCAGAGCTCCAGCGTGATTTACTGTACCGAACTGTAGCTTCACTGAAGATAAAATGAAACAGAATTTGCATAGCTCTCGTTTCACAGAAAGTCAGTGATGGGGGTTGGGGGGAAGCGGGTGACTGATCTTGGTAACTATTCACCTTCTGACATAAGAAACGTCTGATGTAGCATACAAGACTGCCATCGCGAAATCCCTGATCAAGAACATGAAGCTCCTTCCCCTCTTCACAGCCCCGTCCTGCTTCACGCCCCCAGGTCCCTCTTTCTTTGTACTACAAGTGATGAAGATTTTTTTCCAGATCACATGAGCCAGGATGAAGGGGGAAAATCCTGCCAGGAACAGAGATGGGCTGCAACTTGAACCTGATCAAGGCGAGATACAGACCAGTACCCTGAGAGCTATATAAGAATGTGCTCAGCGCGAGAGCAAACAGTTTTTCAGGTGAAGGACTCTCATGAATCAGCCATGCATGTGAATGAAGACACCGTTTCAAGGAGGCTTGGAGCCACTAACAAAACATGTTTGTATTTCATCATCGCTACCCTTGTTGCGTTACTCATCTTTGCATTAGCCATGGTCTTAGTTGTTCAGAGGACGGTAAGCAATTTCTTACTTTATTCATTGGATTTTCTTTCTTTCTTCTTTTTTTTTTTTTTTTTAACCTACTTCTTTCCAAAAGTTATCTTGTGGCAAGAAAAAAAAAACAGACACTGCTTCCTTTTATAAATGCACACCCATGAATTAGGGGAGAGAAAGATGAAACAAAGAGGGAAAGAAAAAGGACTTTCCAAAAAGTTGACCTTCCTCCATGGGCAGCCTTAACTTCTAGCATGCACTTTCTACTCTGATACTGGAAGTGGATGGGGGCAAAGCAGCTCACTGTCCTTCTGAGTTCTGTCAGTCCCGTTCTTGGATGTGATTTTTAATGCAAAAGTAGAGTTATAATAAGGATGACTGAAGGATATAATTGAGGTAAGGTCTGACAAAACCAACCAGTCTTTGCCTGTAAATATTTTTTCCTTCTTAAAATAAAGTGGATTGTTCTCAAGTGGACCTGGGGTTGAATGGGGAATCAGCAAGAAAGTTACAGGCAGGGCAGAGATTTAGGTAGTGTTGGATAGGGCTTTGGGCAACCCAGTCCAGCGAAGGGTGCCCCTGCCCTTTAGATGATCTTTGAGGTCTCTTCCAACCCAAAGCATTCTGTGATTCTCTGCATTAAAAAAGTGCACTTTTAATCTTACCAGGAATGTTGCCATGAACTTAACTGGGGTAAAACGACAGGTTATAAGTTTCATAGGCTTTGAAATCTCATTGAAAAAAATCTAAGTGCTGAAGCACCTCCACTACTATTCACAGACTGAAAGCAGCAGCACAGGGCTGCCAGAGGAAGCTGGCCACAGAAAACAAAATGTGATCGTCCAGCTCAGTATTTTATCTTACTCAATTTCCCCTGGGCAATTTGTGTGTCTTTGTGTGCACATTAGCTAGAAATTAAACCACGAAGTCTTGACTGATACATCTTTAAGCTGCACCAGAGAGGAGTCATTTACCTGAGATCAGTGTTCTTCCACAAGAGAAGCGGTTCGGGCACAGTTAGAATGAGACATGGGAGTCTTCAAGTGATAAACAGTGAGACATTAAAGGAGATCTTTAAAATAACAGCTTTGGTAATTACAGAATTGCCACAGCTTTCCTATATAATGAGGCTTTCATTTGTACTTATTATGAAAGTAAGCATTAAATTACCTCTCCATCAGGATAAATGCAGTTACACTTGTTGCCAGAGGAGCAATATTACTGAAAGAGTCAAGGTTTTCATTTAAAAGAGTAATGACATTATTGGAGCTGCTTTGGAAATGAACTTAGGTGAAGGAGAAAGTAGGAAGCTGAAGTGTGTGAGAAACACAAATAAAATTGAGCAGCAATTTTACACTGCAAGAGGAATGTGGTAGTAAAAGCGTAACTTCTGCTGTTGTTCTCAGGGAGCTGAAAGACCCTCAGTTCAGAAGCAGCAGAGTCAGTCTCCATCTGTGACTGGTTGTGAATTTCTACACCGGTAAAAAAATGGATTCTGTGAGACAGGTTCCACAAAAAACTCTGGGTCTTGCTCCAAAACCCACTTTAGCTCGTGGTCACACTGTCAGCATAAGGCTGGGCACAAACTCCTTTGGTAAATACAGTTGTGGCTGGGATGAGCATCTTGTAGTATTGGCTTCTGCGGCTCCAAATAGGAGGTCTGGGGACATTCTTGTACTTAAGAGCCCTGTTGCTGTACAGAATAGAGCATCACCAGTAGGCTTAATTATTTTCTTTGTAACTTCAGGAGTGAGGACCAACATTTTGTGTGATCAGCCTCTTGGGATGATCTGTTTGTCTCTCTAGTGCTGTCAGCTGAATTACATGAGTGATCCTTGACCACAGGGGCAATGGTGGCAACTTCATGCCCTCCCTGTGCTGAGATGAGATAGAAATTTTTGTTTTACTCTGACCAAAGGAGTGTTAGAGGGTCTTAGGAACAATGTGGGTCTTGTGACCCATAGCTCAGGTACCACTGCAGTGAGAGGAAGGTTGTGGGGGCAAGCAGATTCCACAGTCCCCTAGCCCCATTGCCAGTTCATGGAAGTTGGCTGCTTTTGATGAGTTTACACTTGCCTCCTTTAAGATGAAAGAAGACACATTGGAAAGGGAAAATCAAACTGTGTGGAAACAAGGCATTCGCATGACCCAAAATCTAAGTGCCATGAGTAAGGGGAACCCAACACAAAAGACCAAAACAACAAAGCAACTATGATTCCGAAGCTGCTTCTCTAACAACATTATCCCCTGTCCCCTGTGTTTCCCAACACCCCAAGATATTTTCTTTATGCCTTGGATTTAAGCAGGGTGGCACAGCACAGTAGTGTCAGACCTGGGAAGTGCCAGTTTTTTGGAACTATGTACAGCGCTGAAATAAATTGGTTTCTTCAGCTTCCATCTGCAGAAACCCTTGGCTTTAGGCCATTCATTTGTCTCCATCTTTCACAAGTGATTTTATTTTTCTCTAGAGTAAGAACTGTTGCTGCGTGGTGGTCCACAGCCTCCCATTTTCTTCTTAACACTGTTATAAATGTACAAAGCCTCCACTCTCCTGCCTGCTGCATTTCACTGCTGCCAGTTATATGTATATATAAACAGCTACTCAGATATTTATGTATAGAGAGATGTATCTAAAATCAGTGAAAGGGTTCAGAATAGATGTTAGGAAAAAGATTTTCACTGAAAGGGTTGTGGGGCTGTGGCACAGGCTGCCCAGGGAGGGGGTGAGTCACCTTCCCTGGGTGTGTTTAACAGATGGGGAGATGAGGTGCTCAGGGATAGGGGTTAGCACAGGACAGGGACGGTTGGACTTGATGATCCTAAAGGTCTTTTCCAATCATGTGAATCTGTGATTCTGTGGTATGGGACAGAAAGGGCCAGACAAATGTAAAGTTAAGAGACTCAGACCTGAGCAAAGCTGATGCTGTACTGCAGGGGATGCTCTGTCAGACACCTAGGGCACCTACCTGTCTGACCAAATCCCGGTAAACACCCATAGTCCATAACCTGGGGTGGCCCAGCACTGCTCTGGGTTTTGTAGACTTCACATTTTTAACCTCCAAACTGCATGGGGAAATCCTTTCAGCCGAGTTAAGGCGTCGGGCTGGCAAATTTTAAGAGTCAGGGGAGGTATTTGTATTTGTTGCTCTAATCTTCAAGGCTGCTGGATTCAAAAAATGTAACACCCCTGTAGCAGTGGGACTGCTGGGACCAGAAATCACTCCTGCAGCCCCAAGCAAGTTCTTGCTCTATTAGGTGATTTATGTCTGCTTAAAAATAATCCTGCCCGATGGGTGCCTGCTGGCCCCCTCTGCTGGGCATCCCTCACAAGAATTAAAAGGAGAAAAAAAAACCAACCCTAAACCCTGAAAACTGCCCCGAAAGCAGGTTTCTCACTTGTTCAGCACCACAGGAAAACCACTGAGGCATGTTAGATGAAAACTGCGCTGTTCCATCCCCTGCCATGGGTGTTGTGTACAGTAACAGGTATTTGCTGTCCGGAGGTGTCACTTCAGTCTGTTTTGTCTGTACTGGAAAAACTGAATTTCACTCAGGGCTCTGTTTCCTGGGATGAGCATTAGCAGATCAGCTGCAAAGATGGTGCTCTGCTTTCTGGAATCTTCACATCTAGCTCCAGCCTTTGCCTCTTGGCAACTGCAGGCCACCTACTTGAAGTGCCACTGCCTTTCCCCCTGCAGCCGATTCGGGCTATGATGGTTTGAGGCTAAGGAAGCACAGGAGACCCTTAAGGGTTTGGGGTTTTTTTCCAAATCTTAAAACTTCCTTCTAGGACAACAGTCCAAAGAGCTTTTCCCTACAGAGCTTCTGGGGGAACATGCCCTTGGAAGAGCCCTGGGCCTGGCTAAGCTGACCCCAGGCCTATTTCTGGGGGCTGTGGTTTGACAGTGTGTTTTCTTGGACCTTGTCGAGGCAGATGCCCACTGCAGAGATCTCTGGTTAAATGAACAGTCAGCTCTGCCACAGAACGACCCTCTAGCAGCACCAGTCTGTCTCAGCTTGGGAACATTTCTTGTAAAATGATTAAGGGAAAGAAGAAAGAAATGACTTTCACTGACACCTGCTTATTATTTTCTCTAATGAAGCAAACTCAAATTATTCTGCTTGCTGAATAAAGGCTGAAATCCTTCAGCAGCAGCACCCAGATCACTCCAGACAGGGTGAAATTCATTGTCATGAATTCTTCCTGAGCTGGCACTGTATAATTTAAACTCTTTGGGCTCCTACTCTGCACCAATTCCCATTCCAAATTACAGCATTACACACAATGGTTTTTGCTGTTAGAAAAGAAAGGATTAATGCCAGCAATATTTCAAAACAAGCTCGAAGGTTTTATTTGAATATCTACTCAATTGTCACCAAAACAAATTGCATTAGTATCTGCTGTTTTCACCCACTGGGAGACTTCCCAGGTGAGAACACAATATGTTGGTACATTTGAATTTTGTTTCTGTTGCCCTGACTACAAAGCAAGCTGTGAGCCATCAGCCTTGTCCTGCACACCATCTCTGAGGGAGGGCTGCAAGGTGAACACCTCACTGATGATGATGTCTCAGTCACTTTATCAAACACTTCTTTACAGGCAGTAGTGGAACTTTTGACTGATTTTGTTTAGCATAATCTAAGGACAGAGAATCCCCTTTCTATGGTGCAAAAGTGCCTTTAATTCTCCACAGAAGGCAGAAATGCTCATACACTGCGTGGAAAAGTAATTCCTCCCTGCACCCTGAGCGCAAGGGGGTTCACTTGTGGAGTGTTTCCAGCTGAGACTGTTCTCAGCCCCACATTTGATGATACACATGCAGATCCATAAGAGCTTGCAAGGGAGGGTGTTGTGTACGGGACCAGAAAGCTTGGAAATGCCTCATTTATCACATTACAGCTCTAGATTCTCGCTCTCCTCCTACCCCAGCAGCCGTGCTGTACAGCTTAGGAAGATCACCTGAGAAATCCTGTCTCAACAGATACATCCCTGTTACACAGCCGTGGGGAGAAAACAATTAATAAATCATACATTACAATCCCCAAATGATGAGGCCCCGAAGCCATCCCTGTCTGCAAGACACAGCATTTTGGACCAAAGGATAACAGTGCTGTGCCAGGAGCAGATGCAGCTCTGCATTTCAGCCATGGTTGCAAACATGGTCACGTTAGCCCAAAGTCTAATGAAAAGTATTCCTAAACCTTCAAGGCTAGAACATTAAGTACCACAAACATCACAACATGACTTCTCTCACTGTCTAGCCATATTCCTTCTCCCCAAACCACACATCATCCTATTTACACACATAGTTAAGTGCTTATGTTTTAAGACCGCTATGGATATTGTCCCACATCACAGGGATGGTGTGCCTCGTTTCTCCTAGGAGATATTAGATGTTCTGTTAAAGCTGGTACCAGCTTCTCAAATTTCTTCACCTTGGATATCCTGGTTGGGCATTGGAACAGGATCTCCATGGAAGTGGTCATGGCACAAAGACTGTCAGAGCTCAAGGAATGTAGGTGATGCTCTTAGTCATATGGTTTAGTTTTAGGTAGTCTCGTGATGAGCAGAGAGCTGGACTCAATGATCCTTATGGGTCCCTTCCAACTCCAGATAGTCTGTGTTTCTATGCTAAATTGGGCCTGGCCTGCTCTTTAGGCCTGCACAATTAACCTAGGTCATTGCTTTCCAGATAAGAGGAACTGACTTAACCTTGGCAAAAACCACTCCCTGATACCGAAAACACTGTGGGACTGCATGGTGTGTGTGAGTGAAGGGACATGACACAGAGTTTCAAGCACTGAGGCACCATCAGTACTTTCCTCAGCTGTCAGGAGAATTTCTTTGCTCCTTGAGGGCACTGCTGGGTGTTTATGAACTGTCAGTGACGTTACTTGTGTGGAAGTAACGCACAAGCAAGCACAAGCTGCAGGGTTGTATGTTTGGATGGCAAAGAGGTGTGATAAAACAGAAGCAAAACCACAGATGAAGCCTACCATACGTCACACTTTGAGCTTGTTTCCTGACAAGTTCTCAGGCCGTGCTGGCTGCAGACAATCTCCCCTGCCATTCTGACCTTTGGGTTTATATCCCAACAACAAGTAGCAGGACAATGCTGTCAGTCTCAGACCTGTGTTGGGGCTCTACATCTTTTATTTTCCTACAGCTACTGTCTTCCCAGGGACAGACACTGGCCCTCAGGGGTGTCCAGTCCCACTCTATCCTACTGTCTCTAAGCTTTGCAAAATGAGGTGTTCAGGGTTTGCAGTTTCAAAACAACCCTAACAAACCCCCATACATATTTCTTACTGCAAGGAGAGAATTGCTGGCTGTGTCAGAATCATAGATTTTCTACATTAGAAAATAAAAAGGGCTGGGATAACTGAGGATGATGTTTGGATGAGTGCAGAGAGCTTGCAGAGCTGTTTTCTCCATAGCAATCCCTCACTGACCTGCAAGGCTCTGCAGGAGCCATGGACTCAGTACGTGCCTGGCACTGGATTCCTGTGCATCAGGATCTGTGTTGCCTTCATGGCATGCAATAGAAACGTATAAGATTCACTTTTAAAGCAGGACACAGGTATGCCTGGCTCCCAGAATGACCATCCCTTCTCTTACTTCTCTTTCAGGCAGCTCATGCTGACGCGGGGCGCATTGCAAAACTCATCAGTACAGGTAAGATACCTAACCACTACAAGTGATTTGTCTCATCTGTAATGCAAATATTGCCCAGGAACACAAATAAGCCAGTTGTGCACATCTTAACATTTCACACAAAGTTTGTTCTTGGTGAAAAGCCAAGGTGGTGGGGAAAAGAAGAAGAAGAAGAAGAAGAAAAGATTACAAATTACTTGGTACCTCCGGAAACCAGTGCATGGCTGAGGAAATAACAAGTATATCTGAATCTGCCCTGAGGTGTCTTTGCAAGACAGCCTTTTTGCCAGATATAAACATCAGTCTGACTATTAGGTCTTATTTTAAGGGCCAGCTCTTGCACGTGTGGGCGTAACACCCCTGTCTTCACAAGGGTGCAGAAGTGTTGGCACACACTGCGGAACAACTGGAACTCCTCCTGGGTGGCTTGGCCTGGAGCAGTCATGTGTTTCCTACTGGTCTGTGGGGAAATGGGAGGAGGGAAGGGGAAGGTCTAGAAGGGACAAGTGGGGAGCCGCCGTTGAGAGGCACAGAGCCAGGAATTAAAACAGGCAGAGTATGAGCACAGGGAGCTCAAAATAGGCACAGATCTATGTAACTAGACTAGCAGAGGCAGCGTACCAAGATTCTGCTTTTCCTTAGAGTAAATTATGGGGAGCACTATTTATTTCATTGACATTTCCTTCCTGATGACATGGCCCTTGGCACCGAGGATTTTGACTTCTTGCAAATCCAAGTTGATACTCAGTCCCGGAGGACAGGAGATGCCCTTGCCTCCCACTCTACAGATAGGAGAAATGAAGCCCAGTGCTACTCTAGAAATGATGGCAGAATGGGAAATTGAAGTTCAAGGTCCAGAGAGCCCTAATCATGTAACCATCTTTTCTGCAGCTGCATTTTTGCACACAGGTGACACAACGCGTCACTTGGGCAACATATACTCTACCTTGGGCAATATTTTAATCCAGGAATCCTCCATTATTTGTCTTGTTTCACAGCCCATATGTCTCAGAGCAGTCCCTGCATTGTCACTGTGTCCTTTCTGAGAACTTCACATTTAAAATTCCTTTAAAATTCCTGTCACCTGGAGAGACTTTCTTTTCCCCTTAAGATGTCCCTAGGACATACTGGTCTCTCTTTATCAACCTAAGTAGCTCCTCAAGTCTTTTTAAATCTTTCTTAAGTCTTCTAGCACTTTGTTTTGTACCTGAAGTTCCTCAGATATGTGCAGGGTCTGCACATACAATGACGACTTAAGTAAGGGTGTTTGGACAGACACATCTCAGCCCCACTTCAGTGCATCCCAAACAGTGCCCAAAAAGGAGCTTTGGAAACCTAATGGGCTGCAAAGCATCAATCTCATTGCCCCCAGTCAGTCCCCCGGTGATGATGGAGAGTCCCCAGCATCTGTGAGGCAGTATGACCCCAGAGCAGAACTTTACACATATATATATATGTATATGTACACACATACATACTTTATATACACACACACACATATATATATACACATATTTTATCTATTTTTAATTTTGTATCAGGGAGCCTGTGCCAATTGCTTTTTTCTCCTGGCAGGTGCCAGGCAGGAGGAACGTGCTGTCTCCAGGAATGTACAAGATGACAGTTTCATTAGCCAGAAACCTTTGTGTCTTTGGGTCAATATCAATTACAGGCATCCTCTTGTTCTGAATTCCACTGCTAAGTCTGAGATACCATTAGTAAAAGACAAAGGTGGAAATGACAGAGAAACCCCATGAGGCAGTAAGAGTTGCTGAAAGCTGTTTGCAATGGGTGTAAGTGCTGTACCAGCCTGTCCCTCATTGCCTGTCAGTCTCTATTGTAAGCCTCTGGCAGGGTAATAGGGCATTAAAGTGTGAGCAAATCACAATAGCCTTTAATTTTCTCTTAAAATGCATAAAGCAGGGCTAATTGTTTAATACATCCCAGTGGGTAATTTACTGAGGCCCCTCAGCAAGGAGCTCTGCCTATGCATCCGGCATCGCTTGCTGACTTGTTAGCAGGGAGCTGCAGCCAGCCCTCCAAGGTCCTGTCTGGCTGCTGCAGAGCAGCAAGGAACAGAAATGCAAGAAGCATTTCAGGACAGGGATGGTGGCGAGGCTGAAGTTGCTGTGGGTTTAGATTTGGATCTGTCTCTGCCTCCCAGGCAGCCTGGATGTCGATAGTGTAACTTGGATGCATTTTGTACCCACCTTGTTCACAACAGGGCTTCTAAGCCCTGCGCTGCAGAAGTGGGCCAGGAAGAAAAAAATGAGCACTGCTGACTCAGCAGGTTGATGCTCAGGCTTGGCTCAGCCCCATATTGGTACAGTGAGAGCATGAAGGTACCTACCTGTGCAAAGCATCTCAGAGATGCTAATGGGGGATGCAGGACTGTGCAAGTGGGAAGACCTGGGGTGCACTCGGGCAGAGAGTGAGCTACTACTGCATTGTAGTGCAAATGGCAGTGGTCCAGACACAGCTACATCTCAGAATTAATTTTGTAATATTAAAGCATGAAAAACACAGTTTTGTTTAGACCCCCAGTGAGATTGTGTTCTCTTATTAGCTAAACTCCAGTGGGCACGAAAGCAGCTTTATAGAAGGTTTACACTCCTGGCTCAGCAGTCAGTCCTCAATGGATGGGCTTGCAGGAATCCACAAGCAGTAGCTGAGAGTAATGCAACATCAACCAGCAGAAAGTGTGGATCTGCCTGAGGATAGGGAGGCTCTTCAGAGGGATCTGAACACACTGGACCCATGGGCTGAGACCAACAGGATGAAGTTTAACAAGGCCAAGTGTAGAGTGCTGCCCATGGGACACAACAACCCCATGCAGTGCTACAGGCTGGGGGAGACTGTCTGGAGAGCTGTCAGGCACAGAAGGACCTGGGGGTGTTGGTTGACTGCAGGCTGAATATGAGCCAGCAGTGTGCCCAGGTGGCCAAGAAGGCCAATAGCATCCTGGCCTGTGTCAGAAATAGTGTGGCCAGTAGGTCTGGGGAAGTAATTGTGCCCCTGTACTGGGCACTGGTGAGGCTGCACCTCGAGTGCTGCGTCCAGTTCTGGGCTCCTCACCATAAGAAGGACATTGAGCGAGTCCAGAGAAGGGCAACCAGGCTGGGGAAGGGGCTGGAGGGCAAATGCTCTGAGGAGCGGCTGAGGGAGCTGGGGGTGGTCAACCTGGAGAAGAGGAGGCTGAGGAGAGACCTTATCATCACCTACAACTACCTGAAGGGAGGTGGTAGAGAGGTGGGCGATGGTCTCTTCAGCCAGGGGACAGGAGATGGGACAAGAGGAAATGGCCTCAAGCTGTGCCAGGGCAGGTTTAGCTTGTACATTAAAAAAACCTGTTTTACTGAAAGAGTTGTCAGGGCCTGGAACAGGCTGCCCAGGGAGGGGCTGAGTCCCCTTCCCTGGGTGTGTTTAACAGCCGGGTAGATGAGGTGCTCAGGGATCTGGTTTAGCTTAGGATGGGATTGGTTGGACTTGATGATCTTCAAAGGTCTTTTCCAACCTTGTGATTCTGTGATCAGCTGATTAAATGTTTGTGTGAAAAACTCGATCAGTCTCCTCCAAACCTCTGTGCCATTGTTGGTGGAGTACATGAGCAACAGGGGGAAAGAATTAAATTCATCATGAATCTAAATGTTTGTGAAATGTTTCTGTGGAACTGCTTCTCTGTGGAAACTCACCCACGTTTCAAAAATATTAAATCATACGTTAATGTAGGCCAGTGAGGTATTGTTAGATTCAGCTTTTAAAGGGAAACTAAGTCACAGATATTTTTGGCATGCCAACGTCTGCAGAGGATCAGCCCTCATCGTCTCCTCACTGTCCTCACTGAGCCTCATTTCCCTATAAATTGTAATTCTGGACTGATGGCTTTGCTTGTTATTTTGAGCAACAAAGACACAATACCAGACTTTGTCCTCCTTTACAGAAGGAGAAGCACACACACACACACACACTCTCTCTCTCTCTGTATATATATATACATTTCTGTCTGGCAGTAAGATCCATTAGCAGCTGACAGACAAACCAGGGAAGGAAATCCAGCACCCCAATCACAGTTTCAATGAGAAACAAGTTCCCTAATAAAAATGTGACTCTCAGAACTTAAGATCTCACTTAAGGTGACGTTCACAGCCTTGCTACCCTAGAGTAACATCAGCCTGAAGCCAGAGAAGCAAACAAGCCTTTGCAGGCTTGCAGTGGTATCTCTGAGTGCAGTTTGGTCTTCTACAACTAAATTTGGTCTCTTCCAGCCTGGAATTGTCCCAGTGCAACACTAATGAAATTGCTGGGGTGTTAGTTGCAAACCCCATGCTGGTGGGTTCTACGGAAATGGGTATCTCATGTTTAGACCAGATAGATATTTGCTTTTCATCTCCCATACATGCCCCCGTTTGTGCACGTACATGTGAAACTGTGTACTGTTCTGCTTGTGGGAGGTCAGGGCAGATGAGCTGTGTTTCTCAGTTCAACAAATTTTGGCAAGCCTGGGCTTGAAAATGCTAGAAAGAGTGCACAGGCATCCTCCTAGGCAAGCATCCGGAGGAAACTGCAGCAAGACTGATTCCAGTTAGTCATAACGGGGGGTGGTTGCTTATTTAATTAATAATGAAATGATCGGTGTTGGTACAAAATGCTGAATGTTAAATCCTCTGCCTCTCCAAAACTTGAAATGCAAGTTATGGATGGATATATACATATGGATGGATGGAAAGCTCATTAATTTATGTGATGTATGCTATACTAACAAGCAGGCTAGAGACTTGAATAGCTTTGACCTTGAACTTTACAAGTTTTGCAGCCCTCGGGAGTGCAGCGATGAGGAGTTCATAAGAGGTTCTTCCCAAATGTGGAGGAAAGAAAGGGATATCTCTGGTGTTTACATTCTTGGAAGGAGGTTAAATTAACAGATGACTTCAGTTCCCCTTCATGGCACAGAACCAGAGTGCCGGTCCTTGGGCTTGGTGTGACCAGCATAGTCATGAGCAGAGCCCAGCTCTGTCACCGAGTCCAGGAGAGGACATCACCCAGCTGGCACTGGTCACATCATCACGACCACTTCTAGCAGGACATTTAGCTGGAAGGAGGAAGTTAGATGCAGGGACTTCAAATAGTAGCTGTTGAGAAGTAAAATTAGTCCAGTTGTGCTAGGTGTAGCAGAGATACATGAAATCACCTTGCATAGTTTATAAGCACTTAAATCGGGGAGGGGGGGCATAGGAAAATTGAAAGCTCTGTGTTGCCTGCCTGTACTTCTTCACCTTGCAAGACAAGTTCAGGTTTTTGACCTGCTCCTGTTCCTGTCTGCACTCAGCTTCCACCTAGTTGTAATGCCATCTGCACTGCACAGGAGTATCACCATAAGAGCCTTACCAGTGCAAAGCGAACCAGGCGCTGTGATCTAACATATCCATCCATCAGATCACATCACCTAGTTTCAGTCCTGAAACCTGAGTAATTTCAGTCTCTCCTGACTCGCCTTGAAATGTCTCAGATAAAAGAATGAATTTGAGAAATAAAGTTAGAAAACAGTTATAAGCTGCCTCAGCAGAGCAAGAACAGGAAATGTCTCTATAAAACAATGTTTTTTCCATAAATTGCCTTCTCAGAAACACAGCTGATGTCACCAAATAAATGGCTTACACATACACATGCAAAAACTTGCTGACATCAATAAATGAAAGTACAGCTTTGGCAGCTGCCTCAGAAAGGGGCAGATCTTGAGAGATGCCATGAATATCCTGAGATGGCTCATGACTGATGGGGCTCCTGGCAGCACCAGCCTGGTTGCACGCAGGCACGGTGCTTTGCTGGCTTAGCAGATGTTGCAGGACAGCAGCACGTTCCAAAGTCTGCTTGAGCAGCAGGGGATTTTCTGCTTTATAGGGTAAAGCCCTGAAATGCCACCAGGTTTCTGTGAAAATACTCTCCCTTCTTGCAGGGCACTTGCAGTGGCGAGTCGGCTCAGGGTGCTGACTCTGCACTCCCAGAGACTGTTGTTACCATTGTAACCACATTAGTTTGAAATCAGGACCAGAAGGGTTTTCTCCTGTCCTCTGCCCTATCTCCACACCACTGTGGTGCCTGTACACTCAACTACAACCCTACGGTGACATGACTAACATCAGAAAAGTAGGCTTTGGCTTTTCCTTTGGGGATTTCCAGTGCAGCCAAGGGAATTTGATACATGACCTAATAATTCTTGGAGGGCAGTGAGCACCTGCTTCCCTCAAAAGTGTTTCAACTGATGAAATCAGAAAGATTGAAACTCTTCCAAGATATCCACAGCCTCTTTCTCCAACAGTGAGTGGAAAGGGTGCAATGGTATAAGTCACCAACCAGGGGGGCTTTTGTGTGGGACCAGCATCTCCCTGATTTATCCATTCTCCTGACCAAGTATCTCTTAGAAATCAGACCGTGCAGATACTTCAAGGGTCTGCAGGTCTGAATCTCTTTTTGGTACACTTAGTTTCAGGAATCCTATTAAACTTAAGATCCATGTCTCACTCTGCATTTAATAGACTCCATCTTCTCCATGTAAGGAACAGGAAATATGCCATTTGATGTCACTGACCAGCAGCAAGATTTAGTAGAACTTAGGTCTGTGTTTTAACTGGTCCTTCAGAGACCCTTGGGGAGTGAGTGACTCATACCAACCTTATAAACCAAGTCACAGGAAAACTCAGGTGATTTGGCTACCCTGGGCAAAAGGAATATAATTTGGTAAGGCTTTGCTGGAACACCTTCATACTTTATTCCTGGCATTCAGCCCTAAAATAAAACACAGGAAATGCCCAATCTCCCACTTGAGTTCGTATGCACATCCCTTCCACAGCAGCAGCAGGGCCAGGAGATGTAAAGAGAGAGAGCCAGTGCAATGAGAAATAAAGAAATAATCATTCCTCTAGTAGAGGGTGTCCCTGCCCATGGTAGAGGAGGTGGAATTAGATGGGATTTGAGGTCTCATCTGACCCAAACCAGGCTGTGGTTCTGTGGTTCTGTGCTCTTTCAGGTTGTGGCCGTGGGGATATACACAATTTTGTCTGCATACCCATATGCCTGCAGGCAGCACGGGGAGGTGCAAACTCTGCTCTGTACAGTCACAGACTAAAGGAGGGGTAGTCAGTGCCTTTCAGTGAATGCCCAGCAAGGTAGGAGGAGAAGAGGCTTCTGCAGAGCAGGCGGGAAGGTGAAACGCGTCTGGAAGGAGATGGCACGCAGGAGGAAGACGTAGGAAGCAGGTGCCGGGATGCAGGAGCTAGGATGCAGTGCGGGGATGCAGGAGCTGGATGAGGAGCCGTGGCAGCCCCAAGGTGCCGGCAGAGCCGCCCGCAGTCCCGGCCGCGGCCGTGGGAGGGAGCCGGCCCCCCGCGGCCGGGAAAGGAGCCGGCCCCGCCGGGGGTGATGGGGGAGCAGGCGGCCGCGCCGGGCGCTCTGCGGAGGGGGAGCCCCGGCTCCTTCCCGTCTCGGCTCTTTGGATTTTGGGGGCATTCCCGTGACACACAGCTGCCCTTTACAGCTGCGGGAGGGGTGCGTGCCCCCCCCAACCCCCTCCCCCGCCCCATGACCGTGGCGGCAGGAGCGCAGGCCGCAGCCAGGCTGTGCCGGTGCTTCGGTCCGACCAGCCAACCACCTCACCCTGGCGACAGCCGCGTTTTAAGCGCCAGAGAACAGAGACAGCACAAATATGCCCCAGCTGCATCTTTAAAAGCTTCTTCCTGTAATTGCACCATGCAAGTAATGTGGTTAAATTAGGTTTACCCACACGTTATTTCTGCTTGTAAGAAGGACAATGAAAAATACGCTTCTTTATTATTATTATTATTATTATTATTATTATTATTGACTAATATCTGCAACCTCTCAGAGTTTTAGATTGTTATAAATTTACAGGTTGAGTTACACTGCTATGAATTCCCCGTGCAGATCAGATCCTATCAGCCAAGTAAGAACCAGATTAAAGCTAAAGGGAGGAAGGTTTAGATTGGATATTAGGGGGAAGTTTTTCACAGAGAGAGTGGTGAGGGGCTGGAACAGGCTGCCCAGAGAGGGGGTGGGTGCCCCATCCCTGGGGCTGTTCAAGGCCAGGTTGGCTGGGGCCCTGGGCAACCTTGTGTAGCTCCAGGCCTGGAGGTTGGTGTCCCTGCCTGTGGCAGGGGGTTGGAACTCTATGACCCTTGGGTGTCCCTTCCAACCCTGACCATTCTACAATTCTATGATTCTATGATCCTGCTCTTGCTGCTGCTACTTGTCGTGTTGGAGCTGCTGCTGTGGAAGTTTGCCCATAGCACAGTTACAGCAAGTAAGTGAGGTGCCAAATGCTGACAGCATTTTACAGTACAACAACAACAACAACAAAAACCCAAATAAAAAAAATCAGGTGTGGTCACTTAACTTGTTGTTTCCTTCAGGGAACACCTCCGAAGAGTATTTAAGAATCCTACAGAATGTCCCGACCAAGAGAGCCGCTGCGTACATGAGAGGTCAGTGGGAAGCCCAGTGCAGGGCAAGAGTCGGTGAAGAGAGATTGCAGAGCTGGCTGAAAAGCAGGCTGTTCATGTTATCCTAACTGGTTTTAGTGGCAAATAGCTTTTTGACAAAATGAGCATCTTGTAGGACAAAAATCCTTGGCTTTCCTGAAATATGAGTGGGTTTGGTAACACCCCCCATCTGAACACATAAAATTTTATCTTTAACTTGGTAAGAAAACATAAAGAAAGAGATATCTTATGCACATGAACACGTGAATATACATCTCCAGTATTTCCCTTCAGATATTGCAGAGGGCCTTTTCCACTGCATTTACCTTCCCTGGGTTTCCAAAGGGCTGTGTAAGTCCTTGGAACTTTCCAATGCCCCACTTCCATGTGTGAACTCCCAGCCATCTGGCCAGGGTCTCTTCTTGGAGCTTCCTGGAGGAAAACCACTGAACAGGTATCTCTATTTACTAAGAAATAGACTGCTGGGAGTCACAGAAGGCTGAATTCAGGTCACCAGACCTCAGCAGCTCATTTTACTTTTTTTTTTCTTTCTAGTGTCCAATCCAGTAAACAGCTCAAAACTGAGCTTGTACGAGAAGGGTATTTGTGAATACATCCAATGCAACAGTGAAGAGCTGGTAATAAATGAACAAGGCCTCTACTTGATCTATTGCCACTTGAACTTTCATTTCCCCAACTGTTCAAACAGCCCCACCGACCTCAAGATAGAGCTCCTTGTGAATGACAAAGTCAACAGGCAAACATTATACACAAGGTGCGCATCGGAAACGTGCCAAGAAAAGACTTTTAAGACCTTGTTCCAGCTCCATTTGACATACCTGAATGTGAAGGACCGAATATCAGTAACACTTAATCATCCTAAATTCTTGAATGAAATTTCTCTTCCTAATGAAAACGTCCTTGGGGTCCTGAGGTACAGTGATGAAATGTGAGCAGCTCTCTGACTTCCCACTGCTTCCCAGACTTACCTTTCTCTGAACAACAGTAGCCTGCTTTTACTAGGCAACACTTCGTTTTAAATTTCCTATCTTACCTCATCCCTAGGGTCAACAAGGAACTTTGTGAGCGTCCCAGAACAAAACCTAAAACACTGCAAGACCCACATCTGACAGATTCCTCTGGTTTGGCCTAGGGTAGGTTTTTTGTTGGACTATCCAGCATATAACTCAGAGATCTGCCAACGGTTCCTCAAAACCACACTGTGTAAATACAGATTAAAACATGACCAGGTTATGGGAAGAATACACAACAGTGAGATGTTTTTGCTAATGGACTGCTGGCAAGGTTCCTGTGCTCAGGAGATGGGGAAATCTTTCTAACTGAATTTTATGGAGTAGTATTTTGACGTGGTCTTTCAAAAAAACCTAACACTGAAAGCTTGTAATCAAGGCTTCCTTTACAACTGGAGCATGCAACCACAAACTCTGGAGCAGGTTTATAGGTAGATTGTATGAAAGAAAAGATGATGAAACTATTGACTTTTAGGCTGGTAGCTAAAGCTCTGGGACAGGACATAGGAGATATGGGAGGTACAGGATATTTCTGTGCTGCATTCTGCTATGGACTTTATGCAATTTCCTTCCAAGTGTCTTCCTTTTCACTATTTAACCATCTTTCCTATTTAAATATTAAGCTCTTTGGGGCAGAGATTTTGTTTACGCACAGTGCTCAGCCTCTGCCCTCTCCTGGGGTTTCTAGACCTTTTCATAAGGATTATTAAAATAGTAATCTCCTTGCAAATCTAGCCACATAACGAAGTGTGTTATGATACACACTTTCCTCAAATCCTGCCCTGCCTGTTTGACAGTGCCCTGCGTGACGCGAGGCCACGCTGGTGTGCACACACACCTCGAGCGCCGGCGCCTTCTGAAAGCCCAAGATTTAGATCTGAGGTCCAGACTTTCCCAAAGGCAATTTCAGATCTGGCCCTCATCAGGGAAGTGCGGTGTTTGGGAAGTCCACAGGTTCGATGTTATTTGAGCTTCATTGGCTTACTGGAAGCTTAGGTAATGAAGGGCAAGACAGTAATTGCAGGCCCTCTTGTGCCATGAATTGCAGTAACACAAGAGTTTATTTGGAATTTAGTTCTTACAGTGTGGGGATGGAAGGGAGACCAAAGAGTTACCAAAGCTGGTACCAGTTCCCTCTTTTGTCCTTTTCCATCATCTCTGTGATGAAGGTCTATTTTCACTGGTATTCAATTTTTCCCACTTGTGTACCTGAACCTTCTTCCTTTTACATGACTAAACCTTGGTGAACTGTTGACATCAAAACATTTACTCATAGTTTTATACTCTGTTTTCAGAAACCCACTGTTTTGTTATTCAAGCTTAGTTGATGTTGTCAACTAATGTAGCTTAATTTGTGTGCACACACTCAAATAGTAGTAATTTGTTGCTTGTGTTATGTCACCAGAAATTGATGGTACCTACTGATGAGGTTTCATCCCATTGACCAGGTGACTTCAAAACATACAAGAAACTTTCAAAGGACCATGAGTAATTGATACAATTCGTTGCTAGAGATACCTACTTTCTGTTTTGATAAACAATGATGGAAACAAAAATTCCTTTTGCTGTTAATGGTTTTAAGACTTAGAAAAAAAAGAAGAAAACAATTGGTTCTTTCTTTCTTCTTTCTTTCTCTCTCTTTCTTTCTTTCTTTCTTTTTCTCTCTCTTTCTTTCTTTCTTTCTTTCCCTTCTTCTCTCTCTCTCTCTCTCTCTTTCTAGTAAAGAAATCTATTTTTAGAAGACTCAGCTTACCCTGCTTATGATACTGTAACCTCTGCTGGGATCTCCTCACCCCTCTGGGCCCTATAAATCTCTCATCTCTCTGAATAGGGAATTTAACCTCTATCTGTCTCCACCTTGATACACATGAGAAGTTTAATCAAGCCTGGCAGCCAGGAATATCAAAATCCTGACTATCAAAAAGGCAGCTGATGAATAAAAACAAGCATTTACTCTCACCTACCAAACACACACTCTGTCTTTCCCTGAAAGCTTTGAATTGAAAGAGAAAGACCATTCTTCCAAAAAAATAAAGAAGATCTCTACATAGGATGATTTTATTCTATTCTGTCACCAGATAGAGAAAATCCTGACAAAGCAGTGCTAAGCTTCTCAGCCCCAGGCTTTTTAATACCACAGAATAAAGCAACCTGGCCTCCAGTCCATTGCCTCTGAGCAATAAGAATACATTATAGCCATAACGACAGCGTATTAATACTGTGCAATTTTGCCATCAGTTATAAAAACGTTAAATATCTTTCACTGAACCAAGGCCCTGAGCCAAGAAACAGCCTCCACGCTTTCCAGCAAACTCCCAGTCACTTTGCTCTTTCATCCTTTTTCCTTCTCTCATTTCCTATTTTTTTGAAAGAGGTGACTTTTGACAGCAATAATAATGCCCAGGCTGATCCCCTGCTCAACTCCAGCTCTTTCCAGCAGCATCAACAGCAACACACATAAAGGAACAAGCCATTCCCAGGATTTCAGCTTCGCCGTGCACAGCAGAGGTGCCTTTCTGCAGGAGGGCCCTCACTCTTCTGAGGAGCACATCTGCTGACCCCCAGACCCTCCTCTGGTTCCCCAGCACACGGCTCAGCCCATGTGAAAGGAGAGGGGAGAGGGGGAGTACTGAAAGCACTGAAGTCATGGAGAAATTTTGAAAATTATTCCCCTTGTCCTCAGATGTGGCAGACGTGTGGCTTTCTCTGCGTATGCTCCACTGCTAACTTGACCAGAAACAGGAAGCAGCAGCAATCTCACAAGCAGGTCTGCTCTGTTGAGGTTTCTTGGCCCTTCTCAGACACAAAAAGTTGCACTTTTAGGCTGCTTTCTACTTGGCTAAGGAGCATCTATGGGAGTTAATATATGCCATTGCTAGGAAAAAAATGCGTATGATTGGCTTAATTCTGGCTGTTGTTAATTGCTGTAGAAAAATGTAATTGAATAGGGACTTAAAGAGAAGTCAAGGCAATGCACTTCCACCCAAACTCACCCGGGGGCAGCAAACCAAAGTCAGATCAAGTTGAATATCAGAGATTACTGAGTTGGATCTGAACGTCACCAAAGCGGTGAAGACTTTGAAACCAGGATTGCAATTAGACTTCACAAGGCCTGATAACACCTCCTGTGAAATTGGCCTGAACCCAACCTCCTCAAAGCTTAGATCTGTACATGAGGTCATGGCTTCTCCAGCACGGATTCATTATTCAGGCTACGCAACCGTTTACTGAGGAACTTGGGAATTTTGCATTCATTTAACTTCTGGTTTATTTTAATTTCATTTTCTTCAACACATCCCACGGGGAGGAAGAATCATAGACACTTAGAGAAACCCTTTGTTGTGCTGTGAGCCAAACCATGGGCTGCGTGCCACCTAAAAGTGCACAGCTGTCCTATTTGAAAGATCCCCACTTGGGCCAACAGTGCATTGACCACCTTCTGCAAGGTAACTACCTGACTCTGTGCTCCTCTTACACACTCAGATTCCTTTGGAGGGCAAACAGCACTCTGCAAAATCCTTGGCCCCTTCCTCATCCTTTTTCTGTACTTTATAATATTATTAGATACAAAAATTAAAAGAAGCTTTTCTTTTCTTTTTTGAAGCACCCTATCCTGAAGTTGAAGTAAGAAAGGTACTTCTCAACAGAAATAATCAACCAAAATAAATAAGAAGCCTGTGCTTTTTTGGGACCTCTGACTAGGCCTTACTGACAGGTCTTTAAAAACTGGAAGTGATACAGTGTGCATTTGGTGCAAACAGCAAGGGAAAACCTCAGAGCAAAGGCAGCTTCTGTAAGAGGAATAACTGTAAAAATGCAAATTTTGATGAGCAACACTTGTGACAGCAGGAGTTGCACTCGGTGACCTCAAACCCTCTTCCAGCCTTGGATTTTTGTGGTTATTAATAGGCTCAATTTCAAGTGTGATGGATTGTGAGGATACAACTTCATGGAAAATTGTTTTGGAAGTCTGCATCCTGCAGCCGTGCCCTCGCCCCACCTCTCAGGGAGCTCAGCCGAAGGGGTTCAAATTCCCAATTTCTCTTTTCAGTATTTATCCCAGGAGTTTGAATATCTGGGGTGGAGTAGGGTAGGGACCAAAGGAGGACAGCATGGCCTGGTCTAAAATCCAGGAACTTGCAAGGAGAGTGAAGCTGGTGAGCCCCCAGAGCCCGACATTTGCACCGTGGCCAGAGCCTACAACTCCTCCACCCTCAGCATCGCTCTGGGCTGCAGAGGGCTTGTTGTGTGCAGCAACCGCCCTCCTCTGTTGTAAGATGAGGATGTTGTACACCATGGGTAAAGTCATCAGTTTGTCCTGAGATGCCATATCCTGTAGTATTGGTACATCATTTCCCTTCAGCCATGTCCACAGCTTCTAAATTTAGGATCTCTATTTCCCTCTATAGCCAGAGTGAAGCAAGATCCTCCAGGAGGTGAGTCAGAGCACCCAAAATAGCTGCCTAGATAAGACACTGTCAACTGCTGAGAGAGTCTTTACTCAGTCCAGTCACTGGGTCCTCCCTTCCAGCAGTTTCATTTGATTCAAGATAAATTTAAAGATTATTTAATCCATGGATTTGTAACTACAGACACTCTCTATGGATAATTTAGGGACACTTTCCGTAGCTTCCCACAGAGGGTTGGTTGCCTGTGCTATGTGAGACTCATGGCAGGCCCATGTCTCTCTAGAGTGTCTGGTAAAGTAAAACACAAAAGCCAACTGAGCAAATTGTTAGATTTATGGGTTCAAAACAATAAGATGTGCCTGCTTAGGTCATTTTCTTTCCCACCAGCACCTTCTGCTCAGACTTGTCCAGAACTGATAGAGGGAGGACAGCATTTTGGAATTAGGCATCAATTCAAGTTAATGTTTTCCCATTTAAAACTGTTCAGGAAATATTCAGCAATTTTCTCATTCCTTCAGTTTACATATTTTTTATTTTCTTTTTTTTTTTCCTATTATTCTGCTTCTTCCTCTCTTTGCTTTTATTTCTCAGTCTCTATTTCTACATAAAATCGGATGGAAAAAAGCAAATAAAATATAAAGTAAAAGAGGAAAAAGGAAGGAAACCAAAGAAGCATCAAAAATTGGAAAAAAAAAAATCCCACCTGTTTGAACAGTTAAATGAGCTCTACAGAAGCTCTGACTCCAAGGTGTGAGTGAATAGCAGCATATGTAACAACCTGAAATAGGTATTTCTACAGCTTATGCTTTAGAGGAAGAATAAGTTTAATGCTTAAACATGAGAGGTTTATGCAATTTTTTTAAATACTTTATATGAATGTAATTCAACCAAATTCCTCAAGCTTGACAGTGGTAGAAGAGCAGAACTTTTGCCTCTGGCAAGCTGAATTGTGTGCAGTATAGCAGAGCCTTTATATTTAAAGGGTATTTTTTTCATGTATAAACCTGACTGTGTTATGAGACAGTTTTTTGGGGGCTTTAGCAATAGACACATATGAAATGTCAAAATAATTATATCATGTAAAATGAAATTGTTCTATGTTAATTATTGCAGTTTAAATATTCAGGACATGGGTGTTTTCCTGAATAAAGTAATCTGATTCATACCATGGTGGTGAGTTTGTCTTTAATCATCTTCAGCTGCATCACAAAGCATATGTCCAGGTAGATTATGGAATCACTTAGTTTGGAAAAGACCTTTAAGATCATGAAGTCCAACCATTAACCTAACACTGCCAAGTCCATCACTAAACCATGTCTCTAAATGCTGTGCCTACATGTCTTGTGGATACAGACCTGATCCTACAGCCGAGCCAAACCCAAGATTATTCCTTATGGGTGAGTTCACCTGGTGCTGGATTACAGCAACCCTCTGGATGATCTGCCCAGGCAGGGGGCTGCAGTGAGCATCTGCCCTTCTGCAGGGGCATGGATCCTCCTAACAGTTGTAGCAACGTGCTTGCACAGATCTAGTCAGCCTTTTCCTGACTAAGATCCTGAGAACTGGGAAGTGCTTACAAAATTTGTGCTGGTTTAAATGTGTTGTGAGCTGAGATACACCTTAGAGTGAACTGGGGGGGCTGGTTGGCTGGTCCTCTGATGCACAGTTCAGACCCACAGCAGTGGGATGAGGTTGTTCAGCAATTACTGGAGTGAGAGGCTGGGTCTGACTCTGTGTTTGTTTTGAGTCAGTGGTATCTGAGTGAAAGTATCACAGTGGTTTTTGATGTTATAGGAGGGTGATAAGAGGCAGATCTGGCCCTCAAAATGTAGTGGAGTTGCATTTCAAAGATGCAGACAGGCTTGCAGGAAGTCAGCAGGATTTTTCAGTGCTTGGCAGGGTTCTGTTTTTCTCAGATGAGAAGAAAATGTTTATATGAAGAGTTAATAATGTAAGCTTTTTAGTTGAATGCTAACTAAAGTTTTGGAATTCGGTCCTGGAAAATGCTTATAATTTTGCTCTGACTCAGAGGAGCACTTCAGTGTAGAACTCACTTCAAACAGGTGCTTAATTGCAACCAAGAGACTCTAAAAATACATGGCCACTTAGATACTTGAGCATTATTAGGCAGAAGCAGATATAGTGCATGAGTTTAGGTGCTTCAGCAATTTGTGTCGTGACATTATATGAGAGATTCAGTGATGTACATTTGTCTAGTGTCATTATTTTTAAGGACTCACTTGAACATTCCCTTAGACTTTGTCCCTTTGTTACTGTACAGATTAAGGGGTTTTAAGCTCCAAGTAACTTCAACTTTAAGGTTGAAAAACTCAATAAGCAACAAGGACTTCAGCGTGCATTTTGTCTAGGTATTACATAAGGTCACCAAAAGGATAAAAATTCCCTTTGAGGAAAGTAAAGAGTGAAAGAGAAAACAGTGAAACTCTGTGTGACAGAAAGTCAAGTAACACCCTCCCATACTTGACTTGTAATGTGGTTTTATGCATCATAATTGATTCTTAGAAAATATCTGGTTTCATTATATGACCCAAATCCTGCCAAATGGACAAAATTAATTAATTGAACAACATTAACTAAAACACATAATCCAGGAAATAATACTCAAATCCACTCCCATTCATTACAAAAATTCTAGCTTCTCACAGCAAGGAAGTTTATTTCCTTAAGGGTTTTTAGGAGTTAATATGCTACAGTTGATTTGTCCTCTAGTATTCTAAAAGATTCTGAGCCTGCTCAGATCAAACATGCACCCTTGTTTGATGGGGATCTCTAGTACTGAGTATGTAAAGTATGTACTTTTTTGTTTTCCTGAAAGAACAGGCTCCAACAGGGAAGCGAAAGATGTGTCTCAACTCTGCCTTAGTGATTGCCCACCAGAGTATCAAAATGAACATATTGTGTTAGAGGCAAAAGGGAATATCACATAAAAGAAACTGAAATTGATTATTTCTTTTTCTTTTTTTTTGTCCAAAGCTTGCAGGGCTCAGCCCCACAAGGAAAAACCTATGTCCCAGAAAGTGCAAGCCACAAATTTTTCAACAAAGCCACATTTTTCCTCCCTTTTTTTTTTTTTGGAAAGTACCAGTTTCACTGAAACAATGATCATCAGAAGTTGCTGAGGCCAGGTTGGAATTTCTGGTTGAAACCACAGAAAGACCAAGGCACTAATACAAACTATCCAGGGAAACTGGCTCTCCTCAGAGGCAGGAGAATGTGGCTGCAAAAGCCTTACACCAAGGTCCCCTCTGATGGAGGAGTGCCCCAGAAGACAGTCCCAATCCCTGATGCTACGCTCCCCACTACCACCAACAACACAGTCCCACCACTCAAATTTCTGTCAGTTGATACAAGAAATTGAGTTCTTCTCCTTGGTTGCAGAGTAGATGCTTCCTTGCCAATAACAGGTTATTTCTGAAAATCACAAAAGTGCTAAGAAAGGAGCTAAGTGCTGAAGACCAAATCTGGGAGCTGCTGCCCAAGGTGGCCCAATACAACTTGGCCTCTGGTGCAAAAAATTACTTATTTCACCCCAGGGAACTATTAGTGCCTTATCCATGTATTAAAGGGCTAGTAAATGGTTTTCAATTACTTGATTTGTGGTTTTGGAGATAATAGGATGAGCTCTGGAGAGAGTTCTGATGAGCTGCAAATACTTGCAACACATATGAGTAATTTTCAACCCAGATTCAGCGTTTACAACTGTTCGACAGTTGTCGGAGTCTTCTGGAAAATCATCATTGTGTAAGTCCCCAGGGGAGACAGTACCCATCCCTTCTGGATTTTGCAAATCATCCACTTGGAAGAGCACCTAAAACAGCATCAGTCAGCTAAAGCATCACTGAGAGTATTCACTTCACTCTCATTCACAGCAATTTTCCAGCTATTTTCCACTCTTCTCTTGAAATATGGCTGTTACTCCATTCTTAAAAATGGAGAAAACCCTGGAAAATACATTCCAGGACTTTTTTTTTTTTTTGCAAAGAAATGTGAAGAGAGCAAGGTATTGACCAAGACTTCCTCTTTCCATTTCCTCGAGTACGTTTGTCTCCTTCTTTGATTTGCTTTGTGCCAGTTACAGTCTCTGCTACCTTCCCCTCTCTGGCTTCTCAGGGAGTGTCATGCAACTAAGACATACCCTGTCTCAAAAATGGAGGCAAACAGAAACTCTTTAGCAGAAGGGCATTGGGACACAGCTGACTGCTTCCTCTTCTTGCAGGAGTTAAAGACAGAAGAAAATTGTTTTTCAAGTTCAGAAGAATGTTCTTGTGACTTGCTAGAGCTTAAGATAGATTTTGGCTGGGTTTTCCAAGGAAGCCAAAACAGTGAATGTACAGCTTAGAAATATGAATAGCAGCTTTTAAAAAAATACCTTATTCAAGTTCATTCCCAGCTCTGCCACTGGCTCAGAATGGCTACACCAACCCAAGAGCAGGGTTTGTCTTGGGCATGGTGCTGGCATCGGGCAATCACAGTGTTGGATGCTGGTGGTACAACCAGTATGTGTTCAGGGTATGACAAACCTCCTACCCTGTTGAGAGGCTGGGGTGGTCCCAGGAAGGATTCAGGGGCCAGCGATGCTGCTACAAGGCAGGCAGTGTGGCTAGCCAGGCTCAGTTGTAGGCAGATGTTTTTGTGGCCCATATTAAGGCTTACTTTCCCTTCCCATCCCTTACCAAATCTCACACTGCAGCCTGCTGCTTGTTTGTGGTTTAACTCAGACAATTGACAGCATGGGACAGCAAAGCTGGAGCCAGGATCCAGCTGACATCCACATTCAGCATGTAAATGATGTAAATGCATCCTCTGCAAGCTCTGGAAAGTCATGGGCATGTATCCTTTCCCTCACCATCTTCCAAAAGCACTTGCACAAAATGACCTTCCATCTATGAAAACATTTGCCCATAGCCTACCTGAGGTTAATGTTTCCTGACACACCATAAAACATACCTGACATTATTTTAGCTCTGCATCATCAGACAGGTGCTCCAAAAATTACAGCAATGATGTCAACAGAGAAAGTTATAACAATGACAGATGTATTTTTAGAAGACACAGAAAGCTTTAAAAGAGATGTTTTCACTATTGGAATCACCCCTGTGGGATATGGCCCCTATGACTAAAGTGCTATAGGCAGTTCCTACAGTATCATTGATCAGGATCCAAATACTATACTATGAAAGCAGAATTAATTCAGCATGCCAGATTAGATTTTAAATAGTTTGGAGAGATTTCAACTGCACATCACATATCAGATTACATACTTCAACCACAAATAAAGAGATGTCTTCCAAGGAACAAATCCCAAGGAAAAGTTTGATTCTGCTAAAGTGTATTCTTTTTAGGCTGCAAATTAAATTGCAGTGCATATCTCTGTTCAAAGTGTTGCTATTTAATCATGATTTCTGATATTCAGAATATTTCCATTTACTTGAAATAATTTAATCTTGACATGTGGGGTATCAGTAGTTAGGACCCAATATAATGAGATAGAAGGAAAGATCAAAAAAAATCTAACCTTGTGCTGGAAAATAATTGTCTGTATCATACAATGGTAAGTCTTTCAAATCCTCTTCTAATTATTTTCTAGAAAATGTTGAGAAAAATTAATCACAGGTCTTAAGTGATCATAAGCACTGGAAAGATTCCCATCAACTTTCCCTGGAAATGCTGAACGCCCTAGACTTTGCAAACAGTTATGCATTTATTCATGTGCTTCATTACAACCAGTACTCACACTACTTTCCTTGCCCTTTGGTTTTGCTTTTTATTACTCAGAAGGAAAAGCACTCTTCCCTTCAGTTACCAGACATTGACCACAGTTTTCCAGCCCAAGAACCGTTCTGATTTTTCCATGCTCTCACGTAAAGGCCCCAGCCTGCCTGAGTTGGTGGCCCAGCAGCAGAGCTCCCACTGTGTGAAGCCATCCCAACTCAGGCTGAAATTGAACCTAGAAGAGAAACTTTCCTAGCCAATTCTTGTCTGCAACACAAGCTCACCTCACAGTGGCAAGACACTAATGAAGTCATAGAGCCTGCTTTTCATTACAGTCAAATCTGTATATACCAAGGCCATGGTGAGGAGGGGAATACCCCTAGAGCTGTGCGTTTTCCCTGATGAGCCAGCTGCCACCACCCCAGAGAATTTCTTTGGGACTGCTGGCATTTCTCCTGTCACTGCTGTGGGCAGGAAGGTAAGATCTTTTTGCACCCTGCCCACTCTGCATGCTGACAGATGCAGTGGGTCAAATGGAGCCACAAGATTAAGCAGCAAAGCTTTGTTACCAATGCAAGGCTCTAAAATAGACTCAGTAGTTTTCCAGACAAACCAACAAAAACCCCAAGCTCTGAATCATACAGCGAATCATTTGGGTGAAGAATGGGAAGAAATCACTCAGGCAGACCACTGGGTGGTGATTTCAATAGACATGTTATTGGCCATCGAGATGGTTGGGGACTATCACAATTCAACAGCAAAGCTTTCATGGCAACTTGCTCACCATGCAAGAGAGAATCCTGTGCATACATCCAATATCTCAGTGATGGAAAAGGCCTATGAGCAAGCCTTGTGTAAGAGGAAGATGTGTTTGAATGCAGACAATGATGCAGTAGTTTCTGATGCAGTAAGATTTGACATCACCAGAAAAGAAAAAGTGACTGAGGAATGAGTGTATCTTATTAGACATGAAAAAGCAATTTCTATTCAGTCTGCCAACAGGTTGGTTAAATGTGTCCTCACTTCATCAGGCATTATACTGTGACAGAAAAGGCAATGATACAATCTTTGCCATCTTTCTTCTGAAAATGAGCAAGGAGCTCCGTTACGAAGAAAATGGGTTGAGAAGCACCAGAGGGAAGACCACAAGCCCAGGAGCTAAACCAATTTGCTTTACATTTTCCACACTCCTTTTTATGCCTGGCTTCTTGCCAGGCATAAAGCAAAATCAGGCAAAACAGTTTACATAATCTCCTAACAGCACAGTGACGTCCTCATGGTGCAGATCTTGCTCATTCCTATTTCATATGTGTTTAGACATGCCTGAGAGGTACAGCACCTAACTTCTGCTGCCTTCCACCACAACCACAGCGCCCTGAAACAGCTTCTGCCTTTTTCAAAGGGTATGAAATATTAAATTCAAACAAACAAACAAAAAAAAATCTTCACTTTAATCAAAGATGTAGAGGAATAGCCAACAACACACTTGACATTGTTACTATTTTCATTGGCATCCGTGCAAGGCCTCAAGGTCTTATTACATTTCCCATCATAGTTTCTTTCATGTGTGCCTAAATCTGCACTGTGCACATAAAGGAGTCCTGCACATGCTTCCTGCTGCTCTTGGTCTCTTTCTGTCATGCACAGATATTGGGATTTTTAATTAGAAAGATGACTATTGATGAAGCACTACCAGATATTGCGAAATTAATGGGACCTTGCCAGGGATCTGAAACACTCTAGGACATGGGCCAATCCACCAAACAATTAACCTGTTTCTGGCAGGAAGGGAAGATTTGCTTTTGAGAGAAAAACTAAGAAAAGGAATGTTGAGCTTAGTTAAATAAATTGCTTCACACAGCCCTTGGGTCCAGATGCATCCTAAGCAGTGCGATATAACTTGGCATGCCCCATGTACTGCACCCACCAAAAAGGAGGTGGGAAAAGCAAAAGGGTATTTCAACTATGGAGACATAGTTTTGCTGCTTCACCTGACCCTAATGGCCCTGCTGAGCTGCCAGAAATGGACAGCCTTTTCCATGTTTAGTTTATAGACTGCTGAAAAGACCATAATTTGTGGGTAACCACAGATAGGAAGCATTGTGGGAAGCACTGGGATTCCACTGCTCCAGTAAACCTCTCCTACAAGCTCCACTGTGCTGCTCGTGAGAACGTATTCCCACATCATTCCCTCTCCTGGGATCCCTCCAGGTCCTCACTCTTGTGCCAAACCACATCTATATGGGTTCCTACGGCCTGTAAGTCCAATTGGCATCACACACCCCCCTCAGGTTGGGTGAAGCCTCCTGCCTCTCTGGAGCTGCATCATCCTTGGGGAAGCACGGAGCAGGCTCTATGTTTAGCTCAGTATCTACACAGTGAATATCTCCCTTGTCCCAAAGGAGGTCAAAAGGAAGGTGAGGTACCCCCTGCATTCTCAGCAGCTCTGCCCAACACATACTACCAAAGGCAGAAAAGTCTCTCTTGGTCCCTGAAGGCCCTCTTCATGTACCAATGAGTCTCTGCTATCAAGCTGTCCAGGCAGGGCTATGCCTGTGTTTCTGGTGACTCACAGCAGCTGCTCTTACTCTTCCTTCTGCTTTCTCCCTCTGCTCATGGACCTCATTTCAGTATTAGAAAAATGAAACAATGACGTATATAACGTTGCGTACTGCTCCCTACCCTGCTGACCAGTATTGCTTCATTCTCATCCTTGCTCTCTCTTAACAGCATGTGGACACTTCTCCTTGTATGCCAACCAAGCGTTATCAGTGCAGAAAATCCCAGATAAGTTTATATACCAGATAACTTACTTTATCTGCACTGATAACCAGACCCTCCCAAACCAATAAATGGGGCTGTGTGTTGAAAAGCATTGGTTTGCTGGTCACTTCCCACAGTTAGGCTAAGCAAAGCTGGAAGTAGTTAGCTCAGGAAAGAGCAGGAAATTGCCTACATAGCTAAGGATTGTTTTTCACTTTGCACAATATCCAAGGCATGAGCAACTTGGTAATACAGCAGTGCTGTTTGAATATATTAATAACAGTCCCCCTCTAGTTAATGTATGTCCTTGGCTGAAAGAGTTAAAGAATCATAAGTGTACTGACTGAACCCAATCTTTGGGGACCTCTGTCCCACCATCCTGCTCAAAGCAAGACTGCCACTGGCACCAGATCAGGTTGTCCATGGCTTTCTCTAGCCAAGATTTGACAGCTTCCAGGGGAAGGGATTCAGACCCACCTACAATGTTCCTGTGCTGCATTATCCTCTGAGTGAAAAAGGTCCTCCTAACATCCAACAGCAAGTTTCTAAAATGCAGTTCATGGCTGTGAATAGTCCCTGAGTATACTACCTGGTATTACCAAGAGGTTGTGGCTCCCCTTTGTGAAACTAAACCAGCCCAGTTCCCTCAACCTCTCCTCGCTGGTGATGCTGCCCAGAATCCTGACCATCTTTGTAGTCCCCATGGCGTCTGCTTTGCTACTCCACATCCTTCTTGAGGCAAAACTGGACACCAAAATCCAGATACGGTCTCACCCTTACAAAGTTGGAGGGTCTAACAATGCCCTTTTGTCTGCTGTCCACTCTCCTTCCAATTTTTATCATGATATGGTTTCTTTCTTATCTACACCTACAATTCCACACACTAATGTGGTGGAATGAGGCCACAGTACAAACTTCATCAAAAGTTGTAGACTATCTTCCTCTCATTTCACTTGACTGGGATTATATCTTACTGTCATTGTCACAAATAACAACCCTGCCAGCTGCCCACAGAGCATGATTTTGAATTCACCCTCCCTGAATATTGATGTTTCTCCCTTATTGGGCCAAATGAATTGTCACAGCACTGGGATTACGGAGAATGTTATCTCTCATTGAATCCCTTTCAAGTGCAGGTACGTAGAAATGAGTTTATTTTGAATCCCTTTTTTCCTTTGGCAGCTACATATCTCCCTGCAGCTATGACACCCACGTCATTCCTTGCTGCCTCATTTGTCAGGGAGACACAGAACAGTTTCTTTGCGTGGAGGTGGCCTTCTCAGCCGCCTCCAGACATGGTGGAGGAGAGAAAACACTTTGCAGAGGGTATGTTGTGGCAAGAAATGGGACTTTCATCCCATGTGGTCACATGCGTGGGCTTCCAGGTTTTTTACTCTTTCCCCCCACCCCCCTGCTGCATCTTTATGCAAGCCATAAATAAAGATGGAAGCAGGCATTTTTCACTGGAAATGTGAATAATAGTGCATGATCATGAAGCTTTGCCATATTTCTGGAACTATCATCTCCTCCCCAGAAGGAATTTTTCCACCATGGCTGAAGATCTCTACGAATTAAACAGGGTTGGCTCTTTCTGAGGCTCCGCTCCATCAAAACCCACTTAAGAGAAGTGACCACAGTCTTTCAACCAAAAGTAGAATCAGAATTGCAATTTTTTTAAAAAAAAAACCTTTTCTGACTTAATAGATTCTCTGATATGTGCTAATCATGGACCACATCCTCACAAGGGGCAAGATCAAGTCCTAGCATGCTATGCTTGTCAGCTTTGCCCTCAGGAAATGTGCAATGGGTGTCTGTTACAAACTGTCCTCTCTGTGAAGTTCACTTTGCTCAAAGTAACCACAGGGACATTGTGGAGGCAGTAAAGCTTCTGACTCAGCTCAGACATAACACAGCCTCTCAGATGGTTTTGAATGGTCGTGGAAGAGTATTGATGTGGACTCGTGGCACCTGTATCAGAGCTGTTAAAGGGTGCTGTGATGCTGACCTGAAATACCATACCAAGGTCTCAAAGGGTTTCAAAGCTGGACTGACCAAACACCAAGATGCAACCAATAGATGTTGGCACTTCAGAGTGGTGCTGTGCAGGCTGCCAGCTGTGAAAGAAGGGTGACAACATCATGCATCAGCAGAAAAGCACAGTTTTTTCTCTTAAATTTCCCAGAAAAATCCCTGATGAAGACACTACACAAAACCCAACACCTGTGGGTACCAGCAGACATACTGAGAGAGCAAGTTGTGTAGCTCAGAGCGCAAACCTCAGGTCAGGTTGACCAAGCTTTGCTTGCTGCAAACACACACCAGAGGAGCCTTTTGAAGTACATCTCCTTGGAATGGTGTAGGGGGAAGTATCACAAGGTAAAACAATCCACCTGTGCAAAACCTGACATGTGGGGAGTCTGCCTAAGCCTGACCTCAGATACAAGCTTTCACATTTCCGCAGGTAGCAATTTCTAATCTAGGCTTTTCTAGAAAAAGCAATGGATAACCAGATAGGAGGTTAAGGTGTTCACTGGCGTCCAGTCCATCTCTCTCTGGTAAACCTCAGAGGACATTTGGAATAGCTCAAAATGACATACATGAACTGAGATCCATAGAAAAGAACATCATGGCAACACAGACATGCCCGTACCATTGGGTTTCACTCACAAACATTCTGTTGATTGCACCACATTCATACGAATGGAACAGATTTAAATTCTGCTTCTATTTTTAGCAAAACCCTTTTCTAAATAAATAATATAAATAAAGATACTACATAGGAAAATAATGCACAGCTGTTTCTGACCAGTGAATTCAAAACAACTTTGGCAATGTGCTTGTGCATATTGTATACAAAATACTGTTTGTATTACAAAAGCCCAGTCCTTTTTTTCACAGGAACTGTCTCATGCTATGACAGCAATAGGTTTTATTTTGTCGCTACTAAACTGAGATACTTGGAATTTCCTTTCTGTGGGTACTGTTCAGCTGTTTCACTTTGTTTTCTTCCAGTAAAGAATGAAAGCCGTGAAATTAAGTCAAACATCACTGAAATGAAACTTATGGATGACTGCTCTTGACAAAGGCAGTCCCATTCCTCCTAGAGTTTTCAGCTCATTCAAGCACGACTTTCTTCCAGAGGGCAAATATTTTCATTAGAAATACTGTGGTCAGATCTGACATGGGTCAGAGTGAAGTGTCAAGGGATGGATACGCTCTGCGGTTGCTGCATCTCCCCCTCTTTGTATTGACCCAGCTCGGCTTTCTGAGCCACATCAAAGCAGGCTGTGCCGTGCCTCAGTCTGTGGTGCTCATCTTCTCTGCCATTTCATGTTTTTGACTTTGGTGCCACATGACCTGATAGTTCCAGCAGATGGCAAAGCCTGGAACTGGGAAGACTTCTGGATTAACTGAAGGGGATTGAAATCAGACCAATAGCAGGGACCCATGAGCTGATTGATCTTAAGCTGCAAGGGCTTCCCCTAAGCAGTGCCAGCCCAAGTTTCCTTTCAGTTGCTACCACCCCTCTGCCCTCCTTCCTACCCTGGTGCATTTTGTTATTTTCATATTGTCATTGTACCAATCATGGTACAACCCTTTGGTGCCTGTGGGCAACAGAGTGAGACATTCAAGTGGTCTTGCAATGAACCTGAGAGGTGATACAGGAAATTTTCGAAGCAGAGCACTGAGGCACAGACCGTTGTGTGGCAGCTAGACCTTTAACAGCATGTCAGCACCTATTTAGCTCACAAGGATCAAGCACAATTTCCAAAACCAAATAAACACACTACATAAGAAAAACTCCAGGCGAGCGTCACTGCACTGGCACCACAGAGCAGCATTACGTTAACACGTCCGGTTTCCCAATAGCATAAACCAACAGGGCTAAATAGAAAGACTCCTCAGAAACAGTTGGTTTTGTTCCCTCTTCCTTGCTCATTATGGTAGACAGCGTAAGTATTGTGTGATGTGACCCAAGAAAGCTTAGAAAGCAATTTCCACACTACAGCTGCAACCCTAAACAGTACAGAAATTAATCTAAACAGCACTGGTATTACAGATGAAAATATTACTTCCTTTAGGAAATGCCTGCTACTGAAGAAAACTACTTTTAAAATAATAACAATGGTAATACTGGTATTACTAGTAATACTACTAATAACAATTTCTGATGGAAGCCTCAATTTTTCACAGATAAGAAGTCCAGTGGGTATTTTCCTATTGTAAATTCAGAGGTCAGACAAGCAAAGCACCAGGCCAGTGCAGAATGCTCATTTTTAAGCTACAGGTCAGTGTTTTGTCCTTTTCCTCCTCTCAAAGGATTTTGATGTAGCAACTGTGGCCAGCTCTCAAAAAGGCTCTAATCATCTTTTAGCCACACACTACATCTGTGTTTATGCCTGATGCTGCTTGCATTCCCCACGCCTCTAGTAATCCTCACTGAGTCTTCCTGGAACACCTTCAATTGGACATGTTGCTACAGAGATGCTAGAGACACACATATACAACAGCACTTTATACTGTTATTTCAGTCTTTTCCATGGGAGCTCAGCAGCCTGGAATCACACATTGTTGACTAGCCATTTCTGAAAGTTTTTTCCAAAGATGATAGTCCTCCAAGTGACCAGGGCCCAGTATGGAGGTGAATTGTGCCCTCCAAGTGCAAAACCAGCATTGGGATGGCTGAAGAGCCCCGGTCATCCCAGAGCAGGAGGGCTGCCCCGCCTTCCAGACTGGCTGCCTAGCTGTCCCCTGGCACTGCAGCAAGAGGTAGATCATGGCATGTTTTTACGTGCTGTGGGTGCCAGGGATTGTGCAAGCGGTCGTGGTGATTTCCAGGAGCAAGGTGACTTCCCTGCCATGAGAACTGTCACTACAATGAGAACTAATCACCCTGTTTATGTTACCTGGCTGCTTGCAAGCAGTCAAGGACAGTTCAAACCCATGAATGAGGAAAGGGATGGATTGCTTGGTACCCCCATGAAGCCCTCTTCATACTGCAGTGTTGAGACATGCAACCAAGCAGAGTCAACACAAGGGTGCTGCAGCCTCCTGGATCATGCCTGTGGCAGCACAATTTGAGGTTAAACATGGAAGAAAATAAAAGAACAAACCAAACCTAGATTTGAGAGAGGCCTTTCTACCTTGACTTACTACTTTTTGGCCTATGAAAGGTCAGTGATTTCCATTACAGGCAATAGTTACTCATTCTTTGTACTGATACCATTCGATCCCAAATTCCCTCTCATTACTCATTCTAAAAGCCAGTCCAAGATGATTCATCAAGGGAGATTTTTCCTCTGAATCCTCAAGGCTTTAGGTAGCTCCTGCAAAATCCAGAGGGACCAGTGGTGAGATATAATTTTGGGAGTATGGGGTTGAGGAATAACAGTCAGCCACATAAAAAAAGGTAACTAGAATGATTCAGAGGACAAGGGAGGAGGGATGAACAGGAAAGGGATGAATTTGGGAAGACAAGGCAAATGGTGTGACTCAAAAAAATGGTGGGAATTTCAATGGAAAAAACAATAATAGAGGAGGCTGTTAGCCTAGGCAGGGAGTCAGGAATCGCTTGATGATTTGAGCTCGTTCCTTTCCTCCCATGAGGTGACATATGCAGCTCTGCTGAAGGGTCAGTGCAATGGGTAAGGGAAGCACAAGGGTATCTTTCATGCAGCATCTGCTTGAAATGAACACACACAATTTATTTCTACCCAGATGTTTTGCCAAAAGCTGCAGAAGTCACTACAATCTCTCTCCAGTGTTTTTCTACAGCTTCATTAGCTTAAGATCGTTGCCTTTTCTCAACACACAAGATGATTTAGGATGTTTTTCTCCCTTTGCTATAATTCACATTTTTATATAGCAGGTAACATTCTGGGAATGACATGGTACCCTGCATGGTATGTCTGTAAATGGAAGAGTTTTATTACACATTACTGGCAGATGTTAAATCTTCCCACAATAATTCACCTTCCAGTGACTGAAGAGGGGAGTTTAATCAATAATAACTACAAATAAATGGGCTCTAGTCCTTCAGCTCCAGACAGTACCATGCAACTTCTACACAACAAAGAGACTAAACAGAGGGCAAGATTACTTTGGGGGCATTTGTGACAGTTCTCTGATTCAAAGTTATTAGTAAGTCTCACACAACAAATCCAAGTAATTCAAGCTGACAGCCCCCCATCCAGCCTGAGTCACTCTGACTCTCCAGGTATTTCAGAAAATCCTGGTCTTCAACATGGTAGTAGTGAGACTTAGGATGGAAAAGAAGAGGCTAAGGAAAAGAGGCTAAAATCCTTCTGCCCACACCTTGTTTAATTTGCCATGGCAGCTCTACAGCCCACCCTCAGTCTATCTGCACTTCCCTCCCACCTTCCTGATATCTGTGCTCTTCCCACTTGTAGTGCTGGGTGTAACCTGGAAGGGAAACCTATGTCCCTGGGAAGTCACTTCCATGCCTGGAGGAGCAGGACATTCTTGGGTCTCAGGTGCCTTCTGGAAAGTCACTTCACTGCTGATATTTTACGTGGCCAGAACACTTTAAAGCATCAGTGTGTAAGTTACATGACAGTTACATGTAGCAAGGTGAAATCAGATGAGGAACACAAAATATTTCTATCATGTTCCTTCCCTGGCACCTCTGGATATTTTTTGTACCAGAATTATTATTCTCCCCAGCCTGCAGTCTCACCTTGCTTCTATTCTTACAGTACCAAGGTCAGAACTTTATTGATCAATGCAGAACCAGAAGTGAATTGCCTTTAACAATTGAATGGGCAGAGTATCAAGAAACAGCCTTTCTTTATAACAGACCTGCAGGTCACAACTCCTGCAAGCCTACTTACAAGACTCAAAATTAATTAAAAATCTTCCTATTGCCAACACCAGAGCGTTAATTTATAGGGTTCAAATCCCACCATAGTAGATAACAAAACATTCCAAAAGTTGAACATTTTAGCAAGTGACATATATATGTAACATCTATATGTAAGTACCAATGGCTTTAGAAGCAAGTATAAAAACAAGCTGATGTTTAACCTGGGAAATGAGATGCACTTACAGGTAAGATCTATATGACTGGGTGTATTTTTTGTGACAGGGCACAGAATGTGTCATGTAGCTGGGCAGCTGTTTCTCAGCATTATTCCCATATAATGCTTTTCACATCAACTACCATCCTTTAGTTTTGCCATACCACAGTGGTTGCAAGTGGGAAAAATTAACCACTTTTGTGATTTTTGTTTTTTCAAATGATTGTTTGATGACAGGTTGTTTTTTTTAAAAAAAAAACAAACTTCAACTTTTATTGGTTGATTTCTGTATAGTTTAATATATATAATTTTCTAGGAACCATAGCTCAGAGTTTTAATTAGATCCAATCAGGCTTATCAGGTAGTCAAAAAGTCCATTTTGATCATGGCATAGTCACATCCTGTGTCAGGAGATAGTGATCCTTCTAAGAGCCACTGCTGTACCCCTGTACCCTATTATTTCATCTGCCAGAAATCTCGGCTTTGATGCTCATTATAAATCATTTCTCCTCTTTCCCAGCAGTCATTGACTCATTGGCTTTGGCCTCACAACAGGACTGCCCACCCCCTAACCCCTCACCCCCCACCCTGCATGACTCTTCAAGCTCACAGAGGTACAGGAGCAGGAGGGCTCTATCTCTCCATTTGCCTGCCCACACTTGCACATCCCTGAGAATTCAGAAGATGGAGTGGTCCCAGCTCTTGCTCTGGCCTGCAGTGTGGTCACGGACTGACAGCACACCCACAAACCAGGAACAGTGTGTATAGCAGAGGGCTCCTCATCCCACAGGTGAGATTCTTCCATGAGATCTCAGTGGAAGAGATGAGGGATACAGATCTATTGACAAGTTTCAGGAATTGACTCATTAACTTCCTTGGCACTTGAGAAAGGTACAATTAAGAAGCAGCAAACTTCTGACCTCAGAAAGCAGACAGCCTCACAAAGAATCCTACCCAGAGCCTGCACTTGATGCTGGGCTGTTGCAACAAGTCTCCTTCCTCACCCACTCAAGATGTAATTCAGCCTACGAAGCTGACAGAGCAATAATGTCTTTCAGTGAATTGCCTCATTTAACCACACCCCGGCAGCCTTTACTTTTGCTGAGACGACTCCTCTCACACTCTTCCACTATTCCAAACAGGTAAGCTTCAAAGGTGCAACTCCATCCTAATTACACCATGACTTTCACCAAAACCTGCACGGTGTTGGAGCATGCTTTATGTGGGTGCACTCCAGCATGCTGTAAGCTGGCTTTCTTGGATGTGACAGACCCACTTTCCTGCCTCAGGACCCCTAAACCTATATCTTAGTGGCCTACCAATTACCAACCCCCACCAAGTCCTTCTGAACAGATTAACCATGAGATTTGGCCATCATGTCTTCTACAGAACTAGTCTTCCCAGACTGCTCTCGTCCTTCTGCCACATCTACCCACAAAGCCAGGCATGTTCATAATTCAAACATATTTCCTGCCCACCTTAAGCACTCTTCTCTTGTGATGGGTACCTCACTAACCCATTCATACTAGCACCAGGCTTGTATAGCCCCTCTACATAGTGACCAGGGTATCAGGCAGATCCCTTGAGTGGTCTTGTCTTCTTATTACTCCATTTAGTCTGAAGTTGAGTTTGATGCACACAGTTATTTCTTCCTAGCCAGTATTTGGGCCATCATCTCTCTGCATGTGTCATGAGGTTACAGCTGTATGTTGTCCCAGGTCAATAGCTAGTCAGCATAAGCATGCTCATGTAGCTTGATACACTCTTCACAGAATGCTAGGGGTTGGAAGGGATCTCTGGAGGTCATCTAGTCCAACCACCCTGCAATACAGAGCAGGGTCACCTTGCACAGGTTGCACAGGTTAGGATCCAGGCGGGTTTTGAATATCTCCAGAGATGGAGACTCCACAATCTCTCTGGGCAGCCTGTCCCAGTGCTTTGCCACCCTCACAGTAAAGAAGTTCCTCTTCATGTTTAGGTGGAACTTCCTATATTTAAGTTTATGCTCATGTCTCTTTTCCTGTCACTATGCACCACTAAAAAAGACTGACCCCATCCTCCTGACCTCCAGCATTGATAAGATCCCCCCTCGGTCTTCTCTAGGCTAAAAGTCCCTCAGTCCAAAACCCTTCAGCCTCTCTTCTTAAGAGAGATATTCTAGTCTCACCATCCACTTCGTAGCCCTTTTCTGTGCCCTCTCCAGTAGCTCCCCATCCTTCTTGACCTGGGGACCTCAGCACCACACACAATATTCCTGATGAGGCCTCAATAGGGCAGAGCAGAGGAGGAGAAGAACTTCCCTCAACCTGCTGTCCACACTTTTCTGGATAAACCCCAGGTTGCCATTGGCTTTCTTGGCCACAAGGCCACATTGCTTGCTCATGGTCATCTGTTGTCTACCAGCACTCCCAGGTCTTTTTCCACAGAGCTGCTTTCCAGCAGGTCAGCCCCTAACCTGTACTGGTGCCTGGGGTTATTCCTATTGAGGTGCAGGATCCTACACTTGCCCTTGTTGAATTTCATAAGATTACTCTTCCCACCAATCATGGAAGGAACTAGTTCCCAGTTCCCCAAATGATTCTAATTATGAGTCTCAAAACTTAATCTCAAAAATGTTAAATCAAATTAAGAATCTCAAAGCAAATAACTCAAAGCAATTGCACCAGAAGACATGAAAGCAAATACATGACTTCCCACCACACAAATGTCACCTCAAAAAAAAAAAAAAAAAAAAAAAAGGAGGAATTTCCCAGCTTTACTCCAGTCCAAATGGTGCATCTCAGGAATGCACCGGTTTTTCCTCTGGGGAAGCTACAGTTTTGTTCAACATTTATGGGCATCAGTCCAAGTAAAATAGGCCTAATCTGCCCAAGAAAAGCAAATCTCAGGAACTGTTCATATGATATCTGCATTTCACAGGTGTTGAGAGGCCTGGTGAGTTAATATTGACAGAGCACTTAAGAGTCCTTCACAGCAAGAAGTCACATAAACATTCAAAATAAATGCTGCATAAAGCTAACCTGATTTTTCTGGTAATTCTATGAAGCTCAGATGATTTTGCTCCTCTGTTCAGATTTCCAGATATTTCTATCTTCCCTGAAACATGAATCTGTTCAGCATTAAGCAAAGCTAAAGTGAGTGAAGGCTTGAGTCAGTCCCTGGTTGTTTACATTTGTGTCACTTCTGCACTTGAAACCGTGACAACACATTTTGTGTGAAATGAAAATTATATCCTCTTTCCCTTTGTAATTGTCTTTCCCTAGTCCCAGCTCACCTCTCATCCTAGTATGACGTCATGGTTTTCTTCACTCACTATTGTGGAGATCAGCGATGGGCAACACACAATTCAATGTGAATTTTGGGTGAAGCCATTTATTGGGTGGAATCACACAGATTCTGGACATTTGTTACTGCAAACGTGGCAAGCTAAAAAACTGCTAATTGGTTACATACACTGCTTACACCCCACTGATTGGTTAGTGATTATAACGAGCTCTGATAAACATATCTTACAGCTAAATATCATTAATTTACCTTTGATGCCTAAAAGCATCCACACACCTGCTGTTTTAACCATCTTATGATGGGTGGTTCTTAACATGTTCCGTTACTCCCAAGTACCTTCCCATAACTCCTTCTTGGTTCAGGGCAGTCTGTACCCCTGCCATCAAGGCCGCTGTGTTGTGAGAATGTGATTATCAAAATCCTCTCAGCATGAGGAACTTTTCCTGTCTCATGGGAACACGAGGATACTGCCAGGGCCTGTGTCTTGGGTGAAGAGAGCTAGGCCGCCAGCAGGCCTGCTGTCTTCCCTGACACACTACTAAGTAGCACTTCTCCACTGACCACAGGGATCCATAAGACCTTTACAGACTTTATATAGTGTCTCTTGTTTTGATTTGCATGTATTCTGTTCTGGGTTGAACCACCCTTGTGAATCACAATGAATTTTATCATATATTAATTCAACAGAACAGCTTCTACATTGCAATTTCCAGGAACAAAAATCAAGGTCAGTCCTTGATGGATAGGTGGAAAACAGCTTTCACACTGGCTGACAGCAGGTTGCAAATCATACACTGGGTCACATAGGCTAAACTTAAGGATAGTTTTGCAAAAGGGAAACATCATCCTCTGTGCATCCAAATACCTACCTACATGCCTATCAAAGGCCTGACCCAAGGACCTCCCTGCACTCCCCAGGCAAGAGCTGAACATCTCCTGTATGCCTGGCAACAGTCCCCGTGTCCATTAAGTGCTCTTCAGCAAAAAGAAGGAGAGACAGAAATCTCTGAAGCCAAAATAAATTTACCATGCTTTGTTTCCACCTAATAATCCAGTGTTTCTCATCTTTACAAAGCAATATTTGGGCTCCACTACCACGAAAGATTTGCTTTCATTAACAAATAAGGATATTTAATACAGGAGGAGAATCAATGAACAATAAGCAAGTATCCCCCTGCACAGTAAACTATATGACTGCAGATTTTTCAGTGTCAGAATAATAAACTCCAATTGTTTGTCTGTACTTCACATCCAACACAAAAGTATCGATGGTGGGTCTGTAATCTCTGTGTCAGTAGAAGCAAAGTCTCTCTGTATTCATAGAATCATAGAATGGTCTGGGTTGGAAGGGACCCCAAGGATCACAGAGCTCCAACCAGGGCCACCAACCTCCAGGCCTGGAGCTACACAAGGTTGCCCAGGGCCCCATCCAACCTGGCCTTGAACACCCCCAGGGACGGGGCACCCACCCCCTCTCTGGGCAGCCTGTTCCAGCCCCTCACCACTCTCTCTGTAAAAAACTTCCCCCTAATATCCAATCTAAACCTTCCTTCCTTTAGCTTTAATCTATCCCCCTTGTCCTGCCATTATCTACCCTTTTAAAAAGTTGATTCCCCTCCTGTTCCTCTGCTCCCTTCAGGGACTGGAAGGCTGCAATGAGGTCCCACTGCAGCAATATTAATGAATAGATGGTAAGATCATGCAGTCTCACACAGGGCATCTGAGAAGGGGAGACTGAAACATTAAAATCAGCCTAAAATAACACCATGTACAATCTTTGTGCCTTTTTCAGCCTGCTTTGCTTCTGAAACGTGAATTTGCTTCACAAATTCAGAAATTTAAAACTGGTGTTGGAGAACTTTCCCGTGCTATCTCCAACTGGAACCCTGAACTTTCTCATGATACTTCATGTTTCTGAGAACATCAGTTTGAAGACCAGCTCCTGAAGAACTGACTCTGTGGCCTGTGGAAGTGCATTCGTTTCTTAATCCCTAATTTAATTCAAGGCAGGGTAGGAGTTTTGTGTGGGCAAGCAGGTTCTTCAGAATTGCAGCCAACAGAAAGGGTGTGTGGGAGGGAGGGGAAGAGCGATACAAGTGAGGAGTCTCCCACGCCAAGTGCACATGACAGCTGCCAGCAACCCACTTGGGGATACTCTTCCACAACCCACCTGGGAAACCATAGAGGTATTATTCAAATGACCAGGTTTCTGGAAAGGACAACTAAGTGGGCTGAAAGGCTCAGATCAGGAAATGTGTAATTAATACTGATGAAAAGAAGGAAGCAGACTAAGCGTGGCTTAGTGTGGGCACCCATCCTCTGCTGGTCATAAAGTTGTATCCAAACCATTCTGCAGCTATAGACTTTAGTCCTGGCACTGTAACTTCATCTATTTCCTTCTGTTGGTGCCCTGACAAGTGGCCAATATCAGGAACCGTGGTGGAGTCATCTTAAGAACTGTCACAGTGCTGCCTGCAGTCTGCTTGCAGGTGGAGGGCGTTTCCACAGGTATGTCCCAAATCTCCCCAGCCCTGGTATAGATGTAGAAGTGCAGGGCAAACACATACAATACCTACCCAAAACATTCCCTCAGCTTCCAGCAAGCAGAGGCCCAAGGACTTACTGAGACACACGAATTCTGAGTGTTTAGTTCCCACAGAAAACTCCTCTTCTGTAAAGGTATCTAGCACATGCTTGAACCCATGTAGATTTTCAGCATCTACGATATCCTACAGAAAGGAATTCTACAGGTTAAGTGGGGGGTTGGGTTTTTTTGACCTACCTCTTTCTGGTTTAGATTTTCAGTAAGTGCTAGAACACATCCTAGCAGTATCTAATTGGTTTAGGTGCTCATAAAGGCCTGGCAGTGAAGGCTGATCATAACATTTACGTTCAGGCTCCTGTGATGTTCACAGAACCCAGCATGAACCAACTGTAGACTCACACCAGTATTATCACTTGTAAAATTCTGGTCTGCTGAAGTTTGGGCATACTATCCAAAACCAGGGAGAGAAGGACTTCACTGGGGTTTCTTCTTGTACAGTTACTAATTACATCCTCTCTATACAAACAAATGCTTTCTTGGTATCATGATGCTTGCTAAAAACATTTATACAGGGACAGGCCACAGGTCCATGCATTTCAAAACTCACAGGTGGTCCACTGCTTCTTGACCATCCCTCTGTACTAGTGCTTTTCCCCTGTGTTCAGCACTGGTGGGGCTACCCCTCAAGTGCTGTGTTCAGGTTTGGGCCCCTCACTACCAGAAAGACATTGAGGTGCTGGAGCATGTCCAGAGAAAAGCAGTGGAGTGGTGAAGTGTCTGGAGCACAAATCTGGTGGGAAGCAGCTGAAGCAACTAGGGTGGTTTAGCCTGGAGAAGAGGAGGCTGAGGGGAGACCTGATTGCTCTCTACAGCTACCTAGAAGGAGCTTGTAGCCAGGTGCATGCTGGTCTCTTCTCCTAAGTAACAAGCAATAGGACAAGAGGAAACTGCTTCAGGTTGTGCCAGAGGAGGTTTAGATTGGATATTAGGAAAAAATTCTTCACCAAAAGGGTGTTCAAGCACTGAAACAGGCTGCCTGTGGAAGTGGTGGAATCACCATCCCTGGAGGCATTTAAAACAAGCATAGATGTGGTGCTTTGGGACATGGTAGTGGACTTGGCAGTGCTGGGTTAATGGTGGGAGACTTGATGACCTCAAAAGGTCTTCTCCAACCAAAATGATTCTATGATTTTCTTAGGAAAGCTGCTGGTTTTGGTAGAGTTCTCCCAACCTTCTGGGACTGAGACAAGCACAGGTGGCTTACCCCTCACTTCCAGTCATACAAAGACAGTATGTATTTCACATACAAAGGGATGTGAAAGACATACCTTTCCCCTCACCACCAGTCATACAAAGAAGCACCGCGGCCCCAAGCCCTGGTGAGCCCCTGCCACATTCCAGACGAGCTCCCAGAGCCTCTCCAGTGGGCTCCTGAAGTGGCCAAGATGTACCTCCAGGGTCCATGCTAGAGAGTCATGGTCCTATTGCATGTCTAACGTAAGGCTGTAATTTCTTCTCTTGCACATATCCTATGGCAGCAGGGTCTGGCTCACTGCCTGGGGAAGGAGAGCATCAAAATAAGTGTGAGCAAAGGGTACTGACCCTGTGTTTGTTTATTTACCTGGTGAAGGGCAACGTATTTCATAACAGAAGTGTGGCAGGAGGTGTGTAAATGAGGAATAAATACATTCCAATGTTCAGTTAAGAGAAAAGCAGTCAAATCAGCACTGGGAAATTGTCAGCACATGGAGAGACATTAATTACTCTCAGATGCAAAAGTTCACTATCCTACCACATCCACAGAAGGATAGAAATCCTGGAGTCAACTTGTGCTGACTTTTGCTTCCCTTGGCCAGGGCCTGGTGCCTGGTTTGAGGTTAAGTGTGACCCTACTGACTTAAGCAATGTGATACAATATCCAAGTACAGTGATACTTCTTTTCATACCAGATAATGATCTTTTCCCCAAAGCATAAGGATAAGAGCCTGGATTTAATCATCTCTGCACTTACCCAGCTAGAGAGCTTTATCTTTTTGCAGAGCTATTCCCTCTGTAGCTCCATGGCCACCTCTCTGTTTGCTGTACCAATGAGCCAACTCTGACATCAGAACCTTTTCCTTTTGTAAATAGGTTTCTAAGCACTGGGAAAACGCTGCTGCTACATCAGAAATACAGTGGAAAAGGTTTGGATTTGATAAAAACCTTCCATCACAAACTTCCTTACAGCACATCTAGGAAAGACTTTTGTAAATTCCTGCTTCATCATGCAAACGTATTTGTTATCAAGCTTTGTCTGGAAGCATCTGGCATTTGATTCCTAATTCATTCTCTCCTGTGCACATGTTCCTGCGTGCTTTGGCGATGCCCCTGCGATGTGAGGGGAGAAGGAGCAAGAGCAGCGGTGGAAATGGCACCCCAGCTCTGCTCAGCTCTGGCTCCATTTGGCTGGCTGGCATGCAGCCATGCCACTTGGCACACCAGCAGCACCCTTCCCCAGCATTTCAGCCATGCCTGGGGCTACTTTGGCAGACTTCTTGTCTATGAGAGCAGCAGGCCTTGCCAGAGGAAACACGGGGTATCCCTACAGGGGAAGAAGACAACTCCTACCCCCCAGGTTCTTATGGCAGACACTTCACTTGTTGGTGGCAGCCCAAAGCTTGAAGGCCTCTCTCAAAATTGAAATAGGCATCTCTCAAAAGCATGCCTTGGCAGACTGAGCCTTGAGGGTTCGAGGGCATATTAGGGCAATAGGAGTAAAGACCTTGAGCTAAGATTATGTCATCACTGCCCTGCTTGGGGAAATCTGGAGTCGAGCAAGTGAGCTGCAAGATGCCCTGATCCCATTGCTCACACTTGACAGTTTCTGGGCTGCACTGTTCCCTGAGAAGGCAATAGGAACAGGAAAGTCCATCTGTGCCTAGCTGTGCCGTAGGAAAGGAAGGTAATGATAAAGCCATTCTTCCCCCAATTCATGTCATATAACCTCTTCTACAAAACAACAAGGAACTGCACAGTATGATTAGATTATTTTCAATTTTTTGCATTTGCCACATAGAAACATGCATCACTGATGCTGTTTTGAGCGTCCTCAGCAATCCCTCAACAAACAATAGCTAGTTGTGGTTTGCTTCTGATAGACTAATAGGCACGTAAAGCAGGGAGGCTGGTGCAGAGCAGAGTCAAGAGCAGCGCTTCACTGGATCATTTGCTAAGGACTGTCAATAGCAAGGAGAAAAACAAAGCCCTGGATCACAAAGAGAATTCTTTACAGAGCCAGCTTCCTTGTATGTACAGGCACAGGTGGGAAAATGTCCAGCTAACCTGTCCCTGACAATGCAAATCCCTTCTTGCAAAACTTCAGGACATCACTCCGTCAAGAGACAGGAATGAGCAGTGTCTCTGTCAATACATCTTGCACTCAGTCCAGGAGAAAAACCTCATACATCTGACCTGATTATATTCTTTCCTGCTAATGCTGTCTGTTCCTTAAACATCCTTATGAATGAGGAGCACAGTTCAGACTGCAGCCATGCACCAGTACGTTCTGTGAATCTCACCTGAACAACAGTGTGCACTGTTTTCAGTCACCAATTTCATCTTACCTGCACCAATGTGGTCAGAAGCAGAGCATCAACCCCACAGTATCTTTTTGAAAACGTTTCCTGGAGCTGGCTAAGAACGGTTTTCTCAGCTTTGCAATCAGTTGGGCCTGGGCTCTTGCAAATGTAAATGGTAAATGATCTTCCTGGTTGACAGAACGATGTTTTCAACTGTTTTTATCATGAGCTTTCCTCCATATCCCTGACTATTTTCTGAGCCTGGGAAATTCACTGAAAGAAAAAGTATAAGGAAAAGCAGAGAACGTTACACCTAGGGGGAGTGAAGACAGTGAAAGGGTCTCAAACCACCAGAAATTAATTTCCAAGAGAATAAGCTACCATGTGTTCCTGAGTTGCAACAACTCCAAAGTCAGAAGGAAAATACCTTGGTCAAAGGTACAGTTCTATACAAGAACTAAACAGTCCTGGACTTGACTGCTTCCAGCTTCAAGAGAGATTTGAAGAGAGGGACTAAGGTGCTTTTTGTCTCTTGAAGAGTAAAGTAGAGACCAAGGTCTCTAAGGCTCTTCCCTTGTTTAATTGTTTCTTCCCTGTGTCATGCTGCACATCTTGTCACTCAGTCATCTAAAAGGTGTACACGTTGCTCCCTCCTGGGCTCCATCTGGTCTTGGGAAAACCAAGTAGTATCCCTAATGATCCAGAGAAGAGTGGATGAGTTCTTCCAGGGTCTGTGTGCCACAGGGACCATAATAGATTTTGGTCTTGTTGCTCAATACATTGCATCAAAATTATCCTAGGAGACCTTGTGCCCTTACACTCCCCTCATGCCACCCCTCTTTGCCTGAGAGTACTCTGTATAAGAAGTCTGGCACAGCACAAAGTATCCTGTGTATTATTTGTCTTTCTCTCCTTGAAGTAAAGGCAGAGGCATGAAGAAAGGCTACTTGGGCACCAAAGGAGTCCAAAGCTCCAGTGTGTCTATGTCCCACCTGGGGTCTTACTGCTAGGAAAAAAGTGCTGGTAGCAGCAGTAGAAGGTGACGCAGTTCAGTACAGCAAAAAATGCAGTGCCCAGCACAGCCACTTCAAATACAAGAAATTCCAGGTTATCTTTGTCATACTGACAAACACCATGATTCACCACAGCATACTCAAGGGGATAGATGAGGATTTGCCCCTGAAAGACTCTCTTGGAGTCCCTGGCACAGCTCAGCTTCCATTCCACAGCTCCTGTATCCTCTGCAGCCATGGGCTGGAGCCAAGGACAGGGAACAGCATCCCTTTGGGCCATGACAATCCTGTAGCTTCTGACACCATGGGAGTACCGCCCAGCTGATTGTCTCATTTCGTGCGTGGGAGGGAAACATGCTTAGAGAACATGAGACTTTCAGCAGCAAAGAGGTGGGAGGTCACAGCCTGGACACGGTGGCTGAAGGTGGGGAACCATCCTGCACCCTCCTACGCCTTCCTGTCTACACATCATCCCTTGGCAAGGGGCAGCTCGAGGAGCTGGTCCCCATCTCCTCTCTGGTGACAAACCCAGTCTAACTGGGTATCATTTCCACACAGCGACCAGCTACGTCCTGCTTCTGCTTATTGGTGGTCAGTTGTGTAAGAGTAATGACAGACCTGAAAAGCCCTCCTGACACATATCCATACCTGACCATGCCTATGGCAAAACTCTCCCACAACCCTTGCGAACCAGGGATGTCAAGTTTCCTCTTCCAAGGTGGTGCTGGTCATGCTAAGATGAGCCCTTCGTATCTCTGCCTTCCCTCCAGCCCTGCTGTTCTCAACACTCACAACCAGCAACGCTGTGATTTATTGGGTTAATCCTGGCGCAGTGGGAATTTCCACACCATTTAGCACTCCCTGCTCTCACCATTCCCCTTGCCTGGCCCAGGCCGCAGGCTGGCAGAAGCAGGTGTTGCTGTTGCTCCCTGTGCAGCCCCAATGCTCAGCTGCGGTTACCCGAGTGCCGGAGGGCACGGAACGGCCACACCAAAGCACAACGGGGAACCACCGCTCAGGCCATGCCAGCAACCAGCAGCCAAAGCGTGGAGGCAGCAGCAAGAAGGAAGGATGAAACACCAAGCTGGGAAGTCATGACCAGTGCAGAGGCTGGACTGCTGGTGGGAGACTCCAGATGACCTAGCAAAACAGCGAGAGGTAAGGATTTGACAAGATCAAGAGGAACAAATATCACATGCTGATTCTCCCTGCAGATTTCTATTTAATCAGTAGAAACTAGTCAAGGATCACAGGCTGGGACACGTCTGACATGAGGAGGAGAAGAATTTAACCAACAGCCAGGGGATGAGAGCTCCGCTTGGGGCACACAGGGAGCAGCAGGAGGGATTTGAAGAGCACCATGACAGACAGCTGAACAGGGCTGCCCCTGCCCACGCCCTGCCTTGCACAGGCCCAGCTCGGTTCATGGGAGATAGGAGACCATTATGGTCATTGAAGGTCACCAATTTCTTGCTCTGCAGCCAAGGGATGGCTGGCAAATGCTCTAGGCAGGAGCAACCTGTGCCATGGGCACAGCCAAGGCCACAGGAGCCCAGCACTGCCATGGGAGGTCTGCAGACCTGGGTTTACCCTGGCTGCTCTAAAGTTGCCTTGCTGAGCCCTCTCTGGCACGTCACCTCCTGGCAAATAAAAGGCATGCATGCCGTGTGCCAGGCGTACTTGCGCTCAGGAGAGGGAAAAAGACATTTCTCCTCCCTTTCTTGGGATTTTGCAAGAGCGAACGCTCAGCTTGGCTTCATCAGCCAGCTGCAAAGCATGAACCTGTTCCCTTCACACCTCCAGAGCCCAACCCTCACTCTCCCAGGCTTCTGCTACTCCTCCTCATCTTGCTGAAGGTTTGCAGGTGACATAGCACATACCAGCAAGTTGCAGGCCAACAAAAGCTTTTATAGGCTGTTTTAACTCAGAATTGACTCCTCTGGAATTCCTTGGGAAAAAAAGAATAAGTAAAGACCAGGGGTGTCTGCTGGTTATAGGTTGGGGGTATCCGTGGCTGTGGCTTGCAAGGTAGCTACCTTGGATTAAGCGTTTTCTGGCATTCACTATGAAGAGAAAATTAACTTTGACATTCATGGCCAAAACATTGGTATTAGCTTTTTAGCACTCTGCCCTAGAATAAACAACTAGGACCCCAAGGGAAAAAAATAAAAGGAAAAAAAGTCATGTCTCTCCACAGCACTTCTACAGAAATGTAATTCTGTGTACTGATCTAAGCAGCACCTTCCCACCCATTCTGTTTTTTAAATTTATGATGCATGGAGCTGCCCTGAAATCAGCTCTGGGTGCTGTAAAAACAGAGTAGTCCTTGTACTCAAAGTTTTACAGCCTAAATGAAAGCAATGAATTAAAGGAGGGTACAAAAAGTCAGTCACTAGCCTAAGGTCACATAGGAATTATATGGTTTGTCTGGGATTAGAGCATACGTTCTTACCAGCTCTCCTGTTCCATCTCCCTAAACCACACTGGGTTTTGTTATTTCTTGCTTTCCCCTTCACACTTTCTCTTTCCCTGGCCTATTCCTTGTCCAGTCTGCTGGCAAGGATCCCTGCGCCTGCCTCCGACAGCCTCAGTCATCCTCACTGACTAAATCACACATTCTGCTTAGAGCATGACTTGCAGCTTTCTAGTATCAAGAGCTGCACTGGGCTATTGCAATAGGAAGATTCTAGCAGTGTTATCACAATACTAAGAGCTGGCTCAACTTTTATTTGGGGTTGTGTGGATTGCAGACAGACTGGTGCATGAGAAAATATTTTCCTTTGCTTGATATTATTTTGTAATACCACTGATTTCAAACGGTTTTCATGGGGAGGCACTGGAAACCAAACCTCATTGTGCTCCACTAAAATATAGATAGGTTACCACCCTGTTTCTCTACCCAAGGGAAAAGGAGAAGTTTCTACACATCAGTGTATGAGTGTGTACAAATCCAGGGTTTCAGTTTTTATGAGAACCACAGTTTCCCAGGAAAAAATATTCCCATTTCAGTGATCTGGATAGGTCTACATGGCAACATATCCAGTGACGGACGGCCCCTGCCAAGCCTTCCCTAACCCCTGCCAAGGCCAGCACATGGAGGGTGGGCTGCAGCGGTGTGGCAGAGAGCAAGAGGGCAGCCAGCCTTCCCTGGGAGAAGGGAACCCCTTCGAGATGGGCAGCGCTGCCGGCTGCGTTGTCTCTCCCAGACCAGTGGCTGAGCAGTTCCTGAGGCAGCAGGCCCTTTTAATCAGAGATAACAGCTATCAATGAAGTAATATGTCACAAATTTTTCCCAAGTGCGGTAAGTCACAGCTTTTCCAAGTAATGATAACTGGCTCCTGAGAAAGCACAGCTAAGCAGTGTTCAGGGAGGACAAACCCCAGGGCAGAAACCCACCCTGTTCCAGGCCCGTCCCTCGGCTGTTGGGCACGCTTTTGAGCTAAGTACCCTTCTCCCCTGAGCGCCCTGCAGCAGATGCTGCTCGAATGTAGGAAGGAAGCAATGTTTCAGAGGACTGGACCCCTTCCTGGGGTCACTCGTGATACCCCCAAACGCCTCTTCCCTTTCCTCGCGGGGCTGCGCTGAAACTGCGGGGCTCTGGGCCGCCGCCCGCTCGCCTCTCCTGCTGCTCTCGCTCTCCCCCTGCTTCTCACTTTCACTCCCATTGGTTTCATGTTCCCTTTGCCATGCGGAAAAGCTTTCAAGCTTATCCAGCCCAGCAGCAGGGTTTATCCTGGTTCCACCCACTGGGACTTTCCTAGCTTCCTCCTGCACAGCGAGGGGAAAAAAAAAAAGCCAGACGGAGCCGCAGCAGGCACCTCGGGGAGCTCGGGGAGCCGCGGTGCTCTCTTTCCCTGAGCTAGGTTTCTATTGTAGGCGGTGCATTCCTTGGGAGGGAGGGTGTGTGTGTGTTGGTGCCTTCCCACACTCAGGGCAGCTCTTATTTAATGGGGGTCTCCATGCAGGGCAGACTCCAGAAGAGATTTTGCCATTCCCAGTTCCCATCCAGGAACAGTGGCAGCTCGCGCACCAACCCCTGGCATGGACCGTGTGGCTGAGATAACCGTGGAGGAGGCGGCTCCTGGGACCAACCAAGCCTCCAGGATGCATCTCAGGGAGGATTTGAGGAGGATACGGTGCGCAGTACTGCTGTGCCTGCTCTCCGTGCTGGTCCTGGCGCTGCCCACTGCCTACTTGCTGGTTGGAAACCTCCGAGCTCCCAATTCCTGCGCTGGCCAGGTAAGAGACCGACGCCTGATTTGTGTCCTGCCACACTGCGAGGAGGAGAGCACCGTGTCCTGCAGCTCAGGGTTGGGTTCAGTTGGGTCTTTTACTCTCTTTACAAGTTTCTCATGTTTAAAGGAACTTGAGAAACTTACTGCTACGTTCCTTCTTCCCTATGCAGAGCAAATCTGCCCGTGATACATCTTATTATGGGTCAAGTCTTTTTAACTAACGGTTTCTGTTCCTCTTAACTTCACTAAGGTCACAGTACAATGCACAACTTCAAAAGTTTTATTGACATGGTGCTGGAAACACTTAAGAAAAATTGCTAGTAGATGGAAATCAGTGTGTCTCAAATGATTCCAGACATATTTTGATGCTGGCTCATTTTTCTTTCTTCTTTGGAGTTAACTCTGAGACTTCCCTTCCCAGTGTCCTATTGCAGCAGACATCTGCTGGCCACATGGCTGATGGGAGTGGGTCAGGGCCCATCATCTGTCACTGGGCAGAAAGATAGAACTCTTGTATACTATTAATGTAAACTGCTGCAGGGATGTGATTCATAACAAGGAGTCTGACCCTAAATTTTGCATCCCATTTTTTACTCCCCATCAAAACTTCCTCTAGATCCAGGGAACTTCTCAGCTCTTCTCCTTTGACAGACAGCTAAAGTCACTTGGCTCCTAGCAAGGCAAGCTTGATGGTGTGCCTGCTGCTAATGCTTTTCTATCCCGCTCCACTCTTTCTTATGCCAGACTGCAAACCAGTACCTGCTTTCACTGCAGACTATGAGTTCAGAAGGACTATACCCGTGCTTCCTGTATGCATGTAGGTCTAAGGAATTAAGATCTGAATTTTAACGTCAGGTCTAAAATTCCCCAACAGATTAGCCTCTTTGTTATATGCTCAATTAGGAACAGCAAAAGAAAGCAGCCTAATTAAGTTGCCTCGAAGGCAGATTTCTGCCTTTGTACACATTTAGCCTAGGGATGTTTACAGTGTGACAGCTGTACCAGGGCTGTGCATGTGCAGAGAGACATGCTGGCCCCTGTTTGACCTCAAGTCTACACTGCTGGTATCTAACGCCCAAGTGATGCTGGCTTCTGGGTGCAGCATCTTCTGCATTGCCTGGTTATAACTTTGTGCACCGCTGAAAGGAGATGGGACAGCCCTGTGCAGTGTCTCTGGCTATTAAATACACCAGTCCTTGCACATGTGAAAGTGCTTGTTCTTGCACTGTCCCTGTTCCTGCTATTCAGGCCAGGTGGAGTGGGTGTGCATGGAGTGAAGAGGCTGTTTGGACAGCCTGCATCGCTCTTCATATGTGTCCTGCAGGGTTGTACAGAGCAGAACAGTTCAGTGCTTGACATGATCTTAGAATGAAACAATGATTAAACGTTAGCCTGTTTGATTGGACTAATGTGTTCCTGGCTTGTGACCCTGTTGGCAGAGTTAGTGGAGAAAAATAATTTTTTCAGTGAGTTTGGCTTCTTAAGAAGAGAAACACAATGTGAGCCATCAGATTTGCTCTAGCCTGGGCTATGCTAGTGTGTATTTCCACGCGTATGCGCTGGATTATTAACATGTAGTATTCCCACAATGATGTAATGAGGTGATCTGAGGAGTTGCAGCCTCTGTGAGTCTCAGTGAGGAAGAGGAAAATCATGGGGGCTGGCTGGTTGCCCGCGGCCTTCCTGCCAAGCCCGGTGGGTGGAGCACCCAGCTACGCTTCAGCTGGATCCTGCATTTTCTGAATTTTTCATTCACTGCTCTGGTGACTGGCTGTATCACCGCTGGTGTCCAGCGACACAGCACAGATGCACTGATTTGTCTGTCTGCATAGCTTTCTCTTAATGCCCCAGAGAGCTGGGTTACGAGCTGACCCCCAGTGCTCGTTCCAGAGGCTGGGCATGGCTGTAGCCTGCTTCATCCCATGGGAACATTTCTGGGAATAAATTCTCCTGGAGAAAATGTCTTCTTGCATTTCCTTCTGGAGGGTTAACACCAGATTGCTAAAGGATGCTTTCCTCACATGCCCCATTGAGAGCCCAAATTAGGGGGACTCAGTTGGGCCCAAACATGCGTGGCACTTGTCTTGAGGTGCAGATGCCCTGGGCATACTGGCAGCAAGCAGGCAGACCTATATTTACACCAGATGTGTGTTTGCTCGCTGACCCATGCAGCAGCAAGCCCATGGTTACCCCAGGACCAGAGAGCTCCACTCACACGTGCTAGATTATTGACTTCTCCTGCATGGAGACAGTTCTGGGAGGAGGGAGGGACTTGGCAGCTGAGCTGCTGAGAAACAGACATAGTAAATTCCTGAGCCAGTCCTTCCTGGAGCAAGGAGGAGAACAAGGGGAGCCGGGGAAGGTTTGTGCAACAGGGGTGTGCCGCTCTGATTTGCCTGCAGGGTTAGGTGATGTATTCATCTCTGCTTCTGTGTGGGTGAACATGGTGTCACATTCTGCCTCCAAAAGGATACAAACTCACCTTCTCCTCTAGAAATGTCCCTTTTCAGGAAAACGCAGGGCAAGTTATGTATTACAGCAACATGTACAAGGCACAGGTCCTCTCTATCTCCTGGTATACTACATCTAATTTAAGTCTGATAATGGTTTCCCTGGACAACTTCCAGGCTCACCACACTGCTTCTCTGGTGGAAACAGAAATCACTGTCTTTTGTGCTTCAAGACAGAGTGAGGTGAGGAAACAGGGCTCTTTATGGAATAACATATGGCTCAGGTCATTAGCAGAAGATCTATAAAAGGCTCTAGAGGTGCCCGTCCTAAGGAAGGGCCAGTACCGTGGTATGTACTTCCCCAAAGGGAAGCCAAGTTTCAGTCTCAATGCACAAATCTACCATGGGAATGGCACAGCAGTGAGGAGAGCATCTCTGGCTGCCTTAGCAACCCTCTCAGCTAGCCCAATAAAGCAGAGCATCAAGTCCTGTGGCTCAGAGATGTTTGTACTTGGGCATATTTCCACAGTATGCTTGGAATACATGGCATACTTGTGGCAGGACCACAAGCAACATCAAGGAAGAATATGAACACTGTCCAACGGGTTGCGCGTGAACCTGTGTGCTGTGTTGGCCTTGCAATGGAGCAGGGGGCTGTTGAGTGCAGGATGGACTTCAGAGTCCTGGCAGCTCCCCCTGGATCCCCCCAAAGGGATGAAGCTAGCAAAGCAGCTCAGAAAAGGACTGACAGAACCATAATTCATGCAGAAGCAGAAGTCCTAACAGCCTGACCAAATGGCAAGGAGAACCTGAAACTGCTTCCTGATCTGTAAGGAGGGAGAAAGGCCTGAGAAGGAGCAGTGAGCATTGCACCTAGGCTCAGGTTGGGATGAGGGGGTTCCTTTCCCAGGAGCCAACAGCAGTAAAACGGGCACCGCTGCTTGACATACACGGTGCTTGTGGGCAAAGAAGCTAGCTAAAGTATTTCCACTGAAACCAGTTTGTACTGGTGCAGGACAGGCCCCTACCAAAAATGCTCAGTCCAGGCCGTGAAGCATCTCTGGTGCTAGCAAACTTCAGGGTGGATCTACCATGTATGACCTGCAGATCCTCTGCACGTAAAATAGTGCCTGGTGCTAAAAATGGAGTGGCTAGAGCTGCTGGGGACGTTTTGCTTATTAATCCCTCTGCCTGCAGTGCCAGGCTGCTTTCCTCAGGCAGGTCTCATTCGGATACTCCTGACCCTTCTTGGAGGTGCAAGAGGCAAAGTGCATGAACAGGGGATGTTCAGCCCTCTATTTGGCTTTAGTAATGGATATAAATGCTCTGGGGGTTTTTGGATATTCTTGGTATCAAAAAAAATACAGTAGTGTTTTGCATACCGCAGTCTTCAGGGTAATGAGAGCTGGCTGTCCCAGGCATTGTTTGTGTACAAGTTGGCTGCAAGGTGGGATTTTCAACACCTCCCCGTGCTGGTTAGTCTCTCCCCAGTAACCAAAGGGAAAATTGAAGGCCTGCTGTGAACTTCTCAGCATCACAGCTAAGCAAGAGAGGAAAAGAGATGCCACTAATTGTGTAAATGATCTCTCTGTTGTCTCATGCTGCTTAGCTCTCCCTCACCACCTCAACTAAACCATCAATGTACATCATCTGTGCCTATTTAGGACAGATATTGCTGGTCTTTATTAGCAGTGTCTAGTGCTAAAGTATTTTCTATAGGAGGTTTAGATTTGAATCCTCACAAAATCGCACAATCAGGAAAACAATCCCAAATGTACCTTTGCCATGGAACAGAATCACTTCACACCTTGCAGCACCCTCCTCTGTCTACTGCATCCCACTGTCCTTTAGCATCTGTGAATGCAGCTCCTGCACCCCGACCTTCCTGCTGCCTAGTATGTTGAGGTTGTATAGAAAAGCTTCTCCTCAGTTTTTAAAGCAGCAGGATTCTCCTGGATGCCTTTCCCACTCTCCCATCACTTCTGTATTGCAACTTCTGAGTACTTCAGCAGAAGTTAAGCTTTAAATATGTAAATAGTCCCACTCAAGCTTGTGATTGATTCATAGCTCATTGCATCCTTAGAAAATATGTCACTTGATAAATACGTAGGAAGTGTCACATAAATAATGGTGTAAATATAGTCACATGCTTACACATCTGGCCAAAGGCAAGGGGGAGTTTATGAGGGAAATTATCCACACCAATCTTGTGCTTTCCACCCAGGCAAGGACAAAGTCACCTGGCTATGACTCTATGTCACATCAAGAGTACAGTCATGTTTAGACAGCACAGCGAGCGGACAGGGCCTTAGAGAAAGTCATTAGTCTTAATGAAATTCCCAGACTGCACTGGCAGTGCACTGGCAGTGCAACACCATTGCTCTCTGTCAGCCACATGCCAAGCTTTCACACCATCGTCCCTTCTAGATGACATTTCCTGCAGAGCAGCAGACTGCAATGGCTGGGCTATATATGAGTGTACAGGTGGGGAAAACAAGGGAAAAGAAGATTTTTCCCTGCAGAAAAATGTAGAAATCATGGCTTTCTGCAGGAGCACCTGTATGTTTACTGCTATTAAAACATTAAAATATCTCAGGGCTTACCAGAGCATCTCATGGTCCCCGAACCCAGGCAGCCTGGCTCTTCTCCCACAAACACTCTTCTTCCCCTGCCCAGTACAAATTATTTTCTAGTTCTCCTGCAGTATCTGAAGTTGTGTGAGACACAGCCACCAGGAGATGACTTCAGCATCTATGTGATAATACTATTTCAACCTGTTTATAAAGCAGTGTGCATCAAATCCTTAGCTGATCAGTGGCAGTTTATTCAATGTATTTATTGTAGCCATCTGAAAACACACCATATCACACCAGCATGCTCCTGACAAATGCTGTGACACCCAGCCCTGAGCTGGCCGCATAACTCAGTCTGCTTTCCACAGCCATGCTGTTGGCATAGATCCACAATGAACTGTACCCTGGGGAGAGCAAAAGGGATGCTCCTCACACCCCAGGGAGGTCAAATCCAGAGTCAGTATCACTCAACATCCTCCCATTATGACCCACGGGCTTTGCAGGCTGCCGTAGGAGGACCAGCACCTGGTGAGAGGCCACCAGCCATGCCCAGGTGTGATTCAGAAGGACCAGCCCTGGTAGGCATGTGGCAGGCAGAGAGATGCTTCCTTTGAAGTGCTCAACCTATACGTCAGAACTGCTTGGCACGGCCCAGGGCCATGCCCTGCTGCCACGCAAATGCATGTTGGCACGGGAATGTGTCATGAGTGTGCTGGTGTTTGGCTCTAGAACCAAACGTAAGAGGCAAAGAAACACAAATCACCCTCAGCAGAGCATCAGCAAGCCCCAGAGCCCACCCTGCTAGCTGCACTCTCAGACCTGCTCAGCTCCTTCCCATCTTCCAGGTCTCCCAAGACTCAAGAGAGACCTAAGCAACAGACTAACAGCCTGAAATAACACAGAGGCAGAAAGAAAAGCAGGTGAAACAGCAGCTCTGTGGCTGACGCACCTCAGTCTTTTGGCTGGCGTTATGGATGCACTCAGTGCCTGCCAAGGCTCAGACCTGCTGAGCCTGGAGACAGGGAGGAATCGCTCACATCGCTTGACTCGCTCTCTTTGCTCTGCACAGAGGGATGGGAACATCTCTAAGCAGCAGATTAGGGAGCAGTGCTGGATGGAGGCACCATCACAAAGGAGGGTTAGTGGTAGCTAATTCACACTGGCCACTCCACCAGTCCTCCCCCAGTTACACCAAGGGAGTTACATTTTGTCCAGCCTCTGAACAAAATGAGTCTCACACAACCACCGCCACAGGATGCCAGGTCCTGCCCTGGCACCTTGTCTGAGGCACTGGCAGTTTCAAACAAACAGCAGAAAACTCTTGCAATGAAGCTAAGCCCTGTCAGGGCTTGTCCTTTTATGTAAAAGTTCTACCTGAGGATGATAATATTACTGCAGCAGATTCCATTTTCTGAGATAATGCAAACAGACCCTCTGTGGAGGTATTGTGAGCTCTGGAACCCTGAGCTAATCACTGACAAATCTCTCCTGCAGGTCCCAGAAGAGAAGGGCTCTCACTTTCTGAAGCAACGGGCAGTATATCCTGGTAAGTTTGCCTGTCCTTCCCTGCGTCCTGAACACCTTTGTTTACTGATGTGTTGCAATCCCTGCTAGCAGATGGCTCCCTACCTGCCTTCCTCTCTCACCACCCAAATCCTCCCCAAGCCAAAAAAAGCCAGGGCAGACAGAGGCAAACCTGAGCAACAAGATGCAGAGGGTATAACTTGGGCCATAGCGAAAGTGTGACCATTTCCAACCCCAGGGCTGTGCAAGCTCTCTCATTCTGGTGCAGGGACCTCAGTAGCTCTCTGAGATAGATATAATTCCCTGAACGTGCAAAAGCGTGGATTCCAGAGCCCAAACACACAACGCCTCACCCTCTGTTCACCCTCCAGTAATTTAAGACACAGACACGATGTGCCCTGCCAACACCACAGCAGGACTGACAAGCTTGGCCATTTCCAAAGGGATTTGATCACCCCAGTGGTGTCTGTAATAAACAATCACAGCAAATAACTACTTCCTCAAACGTACATGGAAATTGGAAAGGGCTGTACACATTTCCTTGGCAGCATAGGTCTCAGCTCCTATCTCAGTGACTTTGAATAGCAGCAAACATCCTGACACCCTTTTTTTCTGTTCTCTCCTCAGCTACAGATACACTTCCCAGTGCAGAAAAGCCAAGAGCGCACCTGACAGGTAATGCTTGTTCAAAAATGCAGTGTTTCCCACAGGTATTACAGTAGGAGTGCAATAACCTTGTTTTCTCTGAGACTGATAGGATCAGGTGTTGGAGGAAACATAATCATTGGCTTTGCCTTGTTCACCATGACAGATTTACTGCAGCCTGTGTTTGTAGAAAAGGGCCCATGAAGGAGGCAGTTGACAGGAACTTTTCTTCTTGTCACTTTTCCAAACCATTTATCTCATTGAATGAGCAGCCCTTGTAGCTGAACTTAAATATGTGCCTGGTGTCTCAGTAATCTGCTGATCCCCTTAGAAAAAGCAGTGGAAAAAGCCCAAGTGAGCCCTCACAGAGCAGTGAATTAAGAAAAAAAATGCTAGTTTGGGAGCAAAAACAAGTGAAGGACGACCAGGTTTAGGGGCTTTAATTTTCTGCAAGGTCTGACCGAGGTCACACATACCATATTTCCATCAAGTAGCCTCCTGGTTTTAGTGAGATCAACTCTGACTCACAGTGGAGAAAGCAAGGGAAGAAATCTCTCCAGCTGAACCCCTCCAAGCCCTTAGGTTGTGTTATGAAGGTGAGATGGCTACAGTGAGATGGGCTGCCATACATTTCTGAGGGGCTGCCAGCATTTGCAAGGCCACTATTGCACCACCTCAGCCTTGAAGGTCTTGCAATCATCACACCAAATTCATTGTCCTGAGCCCTTCCTATCCTCACCAGTTTCACCCACTTGGAAACTTTAAGCTCTTACAGAAAAGAGGAAAAAGTTCATGACTGGTTCTCATGTGAGTGGAGTTGAGTGCTGAGAGGTTCTCCATCCACTCTGACCATACCTCTGCTCACTGCAGAGGCTGCCTCAACACCCTGTGCAGGGGAGCAATGGGAGGGTGCAAGAAGTAGCATGATGCTTCACATAAATTCACTTGCAGCATTAAACCAATCAGCATTTCAGGGCAGATTTCTTTCCCAGCATGGCTTACTTCCCTTAATCCACAGGTTCCTTCCTAATGGGAATCCTTGGTCCCATCCCCTTATGCATGCAGGTTGCCAGAGTTCCAAAACTGACCTATCCTTGTTCAAAATCATGTCTTAAGTGCAAGTTTGCAAGATCAAAAGGACCATATCTAGTAGCCTAAGTCTCACTGCTTACCCTGAGCCCACCCATGGCAGAGAGACCCAGAGGCACTTGGTAGAGTTGGCTCAGAAGAGCAGCCAAAGCACTGCTCTGCGGATCGGGACTTCACTGGGCTGCACACAAGTCTTCTTGCTTCAGGGAAGCCCCCAACACATTTCTACAAACTTCCACAGGCCCCTCATTTACAGAAACTCTTAGACCATCATTCCCAAGCAGTCTTCCCAGGGAGAGCCAGTCCTCCTCAACCTGCTGTTTTGGGCCAGTCACTGTTGGCATAGCAAGGAGCACGCAAAGGAAATATCTAAGGTGATTTTATCTCTCATTTTCTACACAAAAAAAGGTTTCTCCAAGGTTGCTGTGCTACGTAGCCATCAGGGAACTTCCCATGAAACTTATCTTTGACTTTTTTTTTAGCCCAAGCTTATTTTTGGTGCTGTACCCTGTGGCAATGAGTTCCAGAGCTTAACAGCGCATTGCAGCGACAAAATACTTCCTGCTATTTTAAACTTGCTTTGTAATACTTTCCTGGGTGCCACCCTGATCTTCTCTTCTCAGAAACCATAACTCATGATGCACAGAAAGTGAAAAAGGAATAATTACTCTTCAGATATTGCTACATTCCCCCACCTCAGGTACCTTTTTCAAAGCGAAGGTGACAGACTGCAAACTCTCACTTGTAGGAAATCTCTTCCAGATCTCTACTCTCTCTTGTCTTTTCCTAGTTTTAGGCACATATATTCTGCAGGTGAGAGCAGAGGAGTGAGAGGAATGAGAACTAGCCACAGGACTTTCATGGGAATGCACCACTGAATTAGCAGTAGCAGAATCATTCCATGTTTTGGTCTCTGTTCCTTCATGATGAATTCCACACCTGTTTTGACCACTGAGGATTTTGAACTCATCCCAGCTGCCATCAAGATATCCTCTCCCAGGCTGCCTATAGCTAGTGAAGAGTAGCACAATCCATGAGAATACCCAGCTAGGGCTTCTCTCCTGTGCACTAATGTATACTTGGTGCTGACAGCACTGTGCCACACCATCATCCCCTCTCTGGCTGGCATGGCTGCACTCTCAGTCAAGATGCAGACTGATTCCTTCTTGTCACCAGCCTGTAGAACGGCTGGATGTACTATGTTGCAGAAACCCCATCAAATACCTGCCTCGTATGTCTGGTGTTGCAATGGTATCCAAGCACTCCACTGAATCTGGGTCATCAGTTTATGTGTCCACTTCATTGTTGGAAGTGATGACCAACAGTTCTTAAACTCCCAGGGCATGATCTTGAGCAACAGGGACCCTGCAGCCACAAGACTTCACAGTACATGCTGTACCAGGGCTTTACTACAAGTGGAGACTCACACTCTAATCTCTTGCTGAGTCCAGGAGTCTGGCATCAGCGTTCAGTATTCATTATCAGGCCCTCACACCGGTGAGGGGTAAGCACTGCAGAGACCCCACAAAATGTACCCAAAAGTTGTCAAGCAACAGGGATTCTCCAGCAATGGACTAAAGTCATTTCACATATATAGTGGATGGAAGAGGGAAAGGAACTGTAGCAATAATCCTTTGTTAAATGCTGGTTTTATTTAATTAAAGAATTAGCATAATATGTATATTTGCAGGAAGTTTACCTCCATATATTTATGAATAAATAAATTACAAGTACAAATGACAAATACTGCTAGAAAAGGAGCTGTGCTGTATTTGCAGATGCTTTGAACATGCATTTTTCCTCTTAAGCTGTATTGAAAGCATTAAGTTCATCAACTTGGGGAAAAAAAGAGCATCAATGGGGTGAGCTTTAACCTACAAGGGAGGTTAGAGCTGTAAAACCTCGAGTTGCTTAATTCTAAAAGTTATGAAATCATGTACTTCATTTGAGATGCCTGTTAGTTATAAAAACCATAGAAGAATTAAGTGTCATTGACATTCTAAATGCGTCATTATACAAGGAAAAGACTATTTCCCATGCAGCTTTTCTTCAGCTTTCTCACAGAATTGCCAAAATGGAAAAGAGCCCAGGACATTTTCTGGAAATATTCTGATCTTTTCTTGGTCCTTCCCATCTCAAACAAGATTTAATCTGCTAGGAACTGATCTCTGATAGGTATTACCCCAAGCTCTTATAAACCTTAGAGTAACCCAAATGCGACTTGAGTATTTTATCAGGACTCAGACCAGACCCAAGAGGTAGATGAGGATGAAAGCACACCATGAGTACTTTCACTTTCTTTTATTCCTCTCTTTGTATCAGACAATGCTCCATTGGCTCTAAGCCTCTTAGTCCTTATAATACATCTATAATTTAGCTTGGCTTGCTATCACAATCCCTGTCTATTGTTCTCCCACACAAAAATGCTCTCCTCGTGTACTTTGCCTCCTGGGGAAAGATCAGAAAGATTTGATACTTCAGCAGCACTGACAGGCAGGCAGAAACAAAGCCATTGTTTTGTTGTGCTACTCAGAGAATATGCAAGAAACTGCACTCCTAATAAATTCTTGTCTCCTTACACATTATTTATTGCTAGAAGAGAGAGAGGGAAAGGGATGCCACTGGGAGCTGAGCACATTATTTTTTCTGAATCTCATTTCACTCAGAATAAACCTAATGCTTATTGCCAGGACGATTTCAGAGATTTCCCTTAGCTGCGTTCAGCTCACCTCCCTAACCATGCAGACACACCCCTTCCCCAAATACTGAATCAAAGTCAACTTTAAAGCTTCACTCAAGTTCATGGAAAAGGTCTCATTTCCTGGAAATCAGTTACCTCTGTTTTTCTCAGCATTTAACATTAACTTACTGGGTTCATTTAAATACACAGCAGAATCTTAATGGCTTTTATCCTCTTCCTTTTCACTGCCTCAGCTGCTGTTATACCTCAACAATTTTATGTGTCAGCCAGGAAAATGCAGAGGGAAATCTTTTGCTTCCCTGCAGAAAAATGAATGAGTACTAGAGCTGATTCTCACTGTCCTGAGAGACTAATTGAAATGGTGGAGGAGATGCAAAGGGAATAAGGCAGCAGTTCCCTGATTCCTCCCCTGAGATCCCTGCAGATGGGGGAGCATCCTTAACTTGGATCAGACTAACACTGGGGCTTGGATCAGAGCTCTGCTTGTAATCAGCTGGCTACAAGGTTGGGAAAAAGTCTGGAGGAAAGCTGAGGCTGACACCAAGCTTAGTGCTTTGCTACAGCAAAGTATTAAAAAAAAAGATTAAAATTGTTTTGAATATAACGTGTTCCTTTGGAATTGGGCCTCTTGATGCACAGTGGGGTCTTGTGAGTTCTTGGTAAAATCAGGTGACACTGATAAGCCAGAGGCAATTCTACACTGGGGAACAAAAGCTTGACACAAGGGCTAACAAACCCTGACATCCTTCAGAAGCAACTTAGTAGGAGAAGTTCAAGTGCCTCAGTCCTTGGTGACATCATGCTGATCATTGTGAAGCTTTTGCAAGCCGAGTAGTACCTATGAAACACAATCCCAATCCACCCCCACAGAAGAAATGATGCTTTAGTATTTCTTACTGTTCCAGACTGTTAAGTACAGGCATGGTACCTGTGTGTACAACTGCCCCAGCACTGGTTTCACTTAAGGACAAAGGGGTTTTATGTGTAAATAGGTAGGACAGCACCCTGGACCTGCAAGGTCAAGCCATCTGTATTGCTCCACAGTGTCATGAGATTCAGGCTTTAGGAAGGATTAGGGATCATTAGGGATTTGACCACAACCAGGACATCCAGGGGCAGCATAGCCCTTCAGGTAGCCAGTTCTGGACAAGGCATCATTGACTTTCACTCCTGATTGCTCAGATCTGGACACCCTATGGACAACCTCCAAAAATCCGGTTACCCTTTTTAAATCGCTCGCCCTCTGTAGCACAGACCTCACGTTACGTTCACCAGCGTATCAAACTAATCCACCTCTTGTCCCTCTCTCTTCCTCCCGCAGTGAAGAAACAAGATCTTGCCAGTCCCGTGGGAAACCACCTGCCCATCCTGCAGTGGGAAGACAAGCGAGGCTTGGCCTTTACCAAGAACAACCTGAGTTATTCCGGCAACGCACTGGTGATACCTGTGTCTGGGGACTACTATGTCTACGCTCAGGTCACTTTCCGAGGGGCCAGTGAAAGTCACAGTAAACCAAATTCTGTCACGGAGATCATCACCAAAGTCACTGACAGTTACCCTGAACCCACCCAGCTGCTGACCGGCACCAAGACCCTCAGTGAAAATGGGATCAGCTGGTTCCAGCCCATTTATCTGGGTGCTGTAGTCTCCTTAGAAGTAGGAGACAAGCTAATGGTCAATGTTAGCGACATCAAGCTGGTAGATTACACTAAGGAGCACAAAACTTTCTTTGGTGCCTTTTTACTGTAGGTCCGTGGCAGCAGCTGGTGGGGATTTCCCTTCAGGGCCCTGGTGTGACCTCAGTGGACCTTGGCTTTGTGGGCATGCGTCGGGGTGCGATCTCTGTACTGTTATCCTTCTTCTGTATCGTCATTCTCCTGCAGCTCCCTGCAGCCTTAAATTAAGGGGTAGGAAAAGCTGAATCCTCAGGTTGAACTGAAACAAAGAAGCCAACCAACCCCCTCCCCCCCCAACCAAACCCAAAAACTTAAAGTTGGATTGGAGAAGAAAAAAAAAAAAGCATATTTTTTTAAAAATAAGAACAGAGAGCTCTTGAAAACTTTGTAAGCTAGGGAGGAACAGTTTATAACTGTGGGTAGGAATATTACTCTTAAATATTGCAGCTAGGCTACATCGCTAATTCCACCTCCAATGCACGATTTCCTCAACTCAGAAAAGTGTTTTTGGAACTTTCTCCAGCCCTTCCAGTATAGTTTTGCATGACCCTTCTTCAGATTCTCGGTTCTAAAAGGTAATTCCTTTTCATCATTTCCTTACAAATAGATTTGCTCAGTACTTTGCACTAACACAAAGCTCAGATTAATCGTTAACCGCTTAATTAATCCCTTCCAACTTCCTGTAAAGTAGATTAAAATTATATCTTGTGTTTTGCAGAAGCTACTTGAATTTTTTTATTTTTTTTTATTTTTTCCAAAAAATTGTTTACAGTTCCTTAAGTCAATATACAGCCTCAAAACTTTATGTAAAAAATCAAGGAACACACACACAAACACTTTCTGTTTCAGCATGAAAGTGGAATCTCCCTGCCTGGTCCTATCATTAGGAAAACAGAAAAGACAAGGCAGAGAGAGACACGCAGCAAAATTTTCCACACTTTTTAAATCAGCCACTGAAATTTTGAGAGAAAACCTCTGCAGTATTTTGCTTTCCATTATGTTTAATGGAAAGCAAATGCAACTAAAGAAATCACTGCCTTGGTGCTCCCCCTTGCAAATGGTGGAGCGGTCCCCTGACCACAAGGGACTCCCCAGACTTTCCCTGGGTGAAGGCTGACAACCAGTAGTCCTTACCCAAGGTCAAAAGACCAAAGACACAATCATGGCATGGCACAGGCAGGCGCAGAGCTTGGGAATGTTTAGCTTCCCACCTTGCACTTAGTTATTTTCAGAGACCTTACTGTTTCTCAGGGAAATTCCCCAGCTTTCCTGCTCCTCCCACAATAAATACATTGCTGACAATGACTCAAGGCATGCTTTCCTAGATTTGGACTTTACACTCTTAGCTGCCAGGAGGTCTCACACCTGAGCACCTACCACCCAGATGTTCTGCAATGACAAGTCTTCGCTCTCTGCAACTCTTTCTTTTCCCTGCCTCACCTTACAGGACTTTGTCCAGTTCCCACTTCTTGGACAGAAGTGACAGGAAGGTTTGATTGCCTCGTTAACGTTTCCACTCAAAGCCACAGTGGGGCCCAAAAGCACACTGCTAGTGTCAGGCACGCACTGAGGTTGGGGAATACGTAGCACTGGGCAGGAGAGGGTGGTAGTAGCTGAAGAGCTCAAACAGGCAGAGAAGTTGTCTGGTAGAGACAGCCCTTCTACAAAAGGCCATGTGTGATATTTTGCAGCCCAGCCAGCAGTGAGACCAGGCTGCTTTGGAAGTGAGCCTCTTCCTAGAAGTAGACAATGTACTGCTATATAAAGATCTGTGTGAGCTGACAAGGAAAAGTCAGTAGCACAGCTGGGGCACAGAACAAGGCCAAGGCAGACTCGGGGTGAGGAGCAGAGTAGGAGGTGAGAGATCCAGGCAGCACCAGGATCGATGTCTCTTCATGGCTTGGCATAAGCAACTCCATGGCACCAGTGTGACTGTACCTCTCAAACAGGTCTTTTATGTAGTAAATCATCTCAGAAAATAAGGCTTTCTGGCCATTCTGAGTGCCATAACAGGCCTCAGTCCTTCACTGATTTTTTGACGCTGAGACAGCATTAAACACATCACAAAAGCTAGGAGACTGCATCTCGCCCTGCCCGTCTTTCTTCAGCTAGTGTCTGTCCTGTTTCCAGATTCTCACTGGGTGCTGGTCCACTATACAACATTGCCCACCCAGGAGACCTTGACAATGTTCCTGCATCAAAAACTCATTACAGATTGGCTCCCTATCCTTTCTTTGACTTGTCCTTTGTTTTCCCCACATCTCAGCTGTCCGTTTGATCCACTTCTTCCCTAGTCACTTTTCTGCCTTCTTGGCCCGGCCCATTAGGTGTCAGGACACCTCTTTGTCCAGATCTCATTGCCTACAGGAGACTTTTCTCTTACAATCACCCCAGTACACAGAGAAAACTGGCACCTGAAGATAGGTCAGAATGGCAGAAAGATCCTGCTAGGGGGTGTAAACACTCTTGGCCAAAGCATCATCCTCTAAGGTCTTTATTAGCTAGACTAACTTCCATCTTTAAGACCTTGTTCCTATGTTTCCTCCACTTGTTCAGCCTTTTAAGCTGAAACTGTATGAGACAGGAAAAGTCACTCCCCATGTATCTGTTAAGTACCTAGCACATGCGACCTGACCTCATCACTTCTCAGCAAGCATGCCTGGTCATTCAGCTCCTCAGCAGGGCTGTTCTTACTTCTCAGAAACCCCCACACCATGGCAAAATCTGGTGAAATCTCACTTGCTTGGCAGATGAAGACAAGGTTATTCTCTGGGAAACCCTCAGACTTCCCTTATTGCAGATTTTCTAAAGTGTTTTCTCTACAGCCCACGTTGAGTCCGGAGCTTCCCTTAGTTGTGTTCCCAAAACAAGATCTGAAATGAGATTTGCAGCTCTTGCAGGCACCATGGAGGGCACTTTAGGTGACTAGCACACAAACCAGTGCCGTAAATCTCATAAAGGGACAACTTAAAAGTGACCTGTCCAGGACAGGTGATTCTCAGCAGCTAGGTAGGAAAGCTTCTGTGAACTGTATATAGGATGAATTTGGATTATCCTTGGAGAAAATTAGATGATGTAGCATTCTTCTGAGGCCATAATGCAATCCTGATAGGCTTGTACAGTAGATTTCCATTAAAACTGTATCTAAAGTCATCTTCTCTTAATGGCCACTGTGCTGAATGATAGCAAACGTGAAGTCTGGGGGAGAGGAGTGGTAAGTGCAGTATTTTGCTTTCTCTGGAATATATACACACAGACATGTATATAATTTTGTGTATATTCCATAGAAGTTCTAGGAAGCCCATTGGCAATAAGGAGTCTTTCCTACCATAAGGCAAATCATTTGAGTCCACTGCCCACTAATGATAAATGACACAAGCCAAACAATTGCCTGCTGCAGCTCCTTTCCACATGTGACTCTCTTGATCCATTATCCATGGCACAAAAGTATTTATTTTTGTCCCATTAGGGCAAGCTTTTGCACCAGGTTACACACACCAGCTTTTAACACATGTAGCACACTAGCACATTTTATATGACATCATATATCCAGCATTACTTGTTTTAGAGTGGTGCAGGCATATTATTCCACACACCTACCCTCTTTCTCCCTTTGTTTCCACTCTCAGTACTAATAATGTCTCTGTCCCACTGATCAGCAAATATAATAAGTGTGCAGTGGCCAATTCTGACCCTGTTATGTATCCTATTCCTCCACAAAAGTCAATGTCATGAAGTCAGAGTAAAGCCACTTAAGTGAAACAGAGGTCAAGCTTAAAGGGAAATATCTCAGACTGAACCCAGGCTGTGGATTCACAGATATTTCCAAAGCTAAATAAGAACAGAAGGGTTCTCAGAAATTTGTGTTTATTGAATTAGAAAATTTTCTTTAACGCAAATCATTTCTGGAGATGTGAAAATGCAGATGCATCAGCATTTTCAACTGAATGAGAAGATGATGAAATCTGGTCATGTGAACAAGTGACCTTTCAGCCTGTGGTCAGAATGAAAATATGTTTTGTTTTGGGTGGATGTGAAACTAAAACAGCTATTAAAAAAAAAAAAAATCCAAGTTGCAGAAAAGGGAGAAAGAGGCAACTGATGGTTAAAAATACAGGATTTCATGTTTGGACCCTTACAATTCTTACAGGGGGAAAAAAAAAAAATACACCCAAACCAACCACTTTTCAGAACAAAACCATTGAAAGAAAAAACCACCAAGGTTTTGTTGTTTTGTTTTTAACACGAAGTCTGATCAAAATACTTTAGTTCTTAGGAATTCTCTTCCCTCATCTCTTTGATCCCCAAAATACTAACGCTAAATAGAACATCAATTTATAAAAAGGTTCGCTTACCTGCCTCTTCCTTTCCCTTTAAAAACCAACTGTCAGTAAATAAACATTAACTTCCTCTCCATATTCATACAGAAGTAAATTTAAATCAAGCTATAAGGATCACAGCTCCAATCTTATCAACATGTACTTGTGCTGTACTGAGTCCTGAGCACGTAGATAAAGAGGGATCACTGTAAAAGCAAGCTGGGTTTTCCTATTTGGCACATGGGATAAGGAAAAAAATCTATATTGCTTAAATTAAAAGTGGATAAAGAGTTTTAGGAATGTTTTTCCTCAACTACATCATAGGAGCAACCCTCCAAATCAAGGAGTGCTTACATGGACCATATCCAGCACGTGTATGTTGGCAAGATTAGGGTCTAGAGGTGGAAAGTCATTTTCCTTTGCAAAATATCACCCAAATGACAAAAAGCATGCTTCTGAGATGATTTTGGACGTAAGATTTCAGTGGGTATTAGGGTAACCAGACCCCTGGTATGAAGAGACACTGCCAGGCTATACTGAACTGCAGCACAGACCAAGTGTAATGGATTAAGGTGTTCACTTGCTATTTACAACACAGATAGTTCAGAATTTTGAAGGAATCTCATTTTTCACCTCTGTATGGTATGACTGACCACCCTGCTCTTTGTTTTATTGATGTCCTGAGTGGCCCATCATTTCAGATGAGAAATGAGGAGAAAATTCATTCTTTAGAAGAATCAGAAAATGTCAAGAATTTTTGCCCAGATCTGGGTATTAGACACCAGTATAGCATTTTGCTATTGTAATGTATTTTCATATAAGTGACTGTATATTGTCTTGTGCTTCAGTACCAATGTGTGTCTTTACCAGTAGAACTGACTTAGCTTCTTGTTTCCAAGTTTTATGATAATAAATATGCAAGTTAACTAATGTGACAACTTCTGATGCTGGTCCTCTTCCAAAAACACTAACCAAATAGCACATTTTTTGAGCAATCAGCTGATACAGCCAGATAATGGTGATGCATAAGAAACCTACTTTGTTGTGTTTTAATGGGTGAATGATCATTATTTTATGTCCCTCAGAGTGAGCTCATATTCAGACTTTCCCCTGAAGACTTACAGGGACTTGCATTTCAAAAGGCAAAGTGTAAAGGTTGAGCACACTTTCTTTTTAAGTCCATTTTCCCCTTTGGAGAGTGGGCAACAGCTGGTTCCCTCTTTTTGCTATTTCTTAGTCTGTTCTGAAAAAGAAAGTCCTATGAAAAAGCAGCACTCATCAGAAACTGCCTCCCAGCTGTACTCCCAGCCTGCTGAGTCAGGGAGCCATGAGCACCCAAGGGAGATGGGAACCACATTATCCCTGCCACCTTGGAAAAATCGATACCCATCCAAAAAGCCAGGATTGACATATCTACAAACATATATAAGGGTGCCTTTCCAGCTTGGGAGTTGTTTCCAAATGCTTGGCTCCTGGCCATCAGGCACAACTCAGCTAGGAAATTTTGGGCTGAGGAGGGTCAAACTCTTGTTTGAAGGTAGCAGATCCCTGAGCACCCTTAGGCCAGTGCTAGTTAGCATGGGCTTTGCTGTCCTTACACCTTCAGCATGATAAGAAATACTATCTGCTGGATGCTGCTTCTTTTGCGTAGCATTATCTCTGTTGCCAAGAATGCAAGTTCTTTGCTTCCACTAGCACAATTGAGAAACATTCTCCCATTGGGCATATTTTGTATTTCCACAAACTTATCTTGTTTTCCTGGATTAAACTCATACTTAAATTGCTTCAGAAGAAGTTTCTGGTTAAGGGCTCTATGCTCTGGATCAAAGAAGGTTTTCACTTGAAAACTCTGATGGAGGACATATGTTTACCCTGTTTTCAATCTACTTGCAAACACCCAAGGATCCTTTGTTAGGCTGTGGGTGTCAGCCTCTGTAGATCAGCCAAGAGTTAATTAGACAGTAGGAATCAGATTGCTTTCTTCTATAACACCTAAAAGATGTGGTTTGTTTGGTTTTTTTACTCCAATAGCTACCTCAAGTTTAAAAGAATAGCAAAAGCAAATAATTTTTTCTGTTTTAACTTGACCTATGAAGAATTCACTTGTTTTATTGCCATTTTACTCTGTGCTTTGCACACATAGGGCATTAGCTTGGGTCAACAACTTTGTGGTCTAAATACACTGGCACATGCAACCACTCCACCTGAGCTTCATTTTGCCTAACTTCAATCACAGAGAAGATACCTGCAGAAGATACCTGCTCTTCACAAATTTCTAGGCTCCTTTCTAGTGAGGTGAAAGAAGAGATGCTTGTTTCTGAAAGGCTGAGCATCCTAGGGAAGGTGACAACAGCAGTGCTTCTCTCCCAGGGCTGGAGAGGGATATATATATTATTACTCTAGCTAAATGCAAATAAGATAATAGCAGTACTCAGTAAAAGCAATGGTAGCACTGCCCTCAGATGGCTGGATAAAGTTGCCCAGCTATTGCCTGGGCAGACATCCTACAGGGTTTAGTGTTAACAAATATATACATGGGTCATGTATCTTGAGGAAAGGGAGACTGCCACTTCCAGATGATGATGGTATCGTTCCATGAAATTCACCCTACAGAATAGGGCACTACTTGTGAGAAGTTAACATTGCCAGCTCTCATCTGTTGGCTGAGATGCCCAACCCCAGCTGAATCTGCTGTTCTTCAGCTTTGTTCTTGCACAAAGACCTTTGTTCCAAAACAGGGAGAAGTTCAAAGTTACAGTTAAAACAGTCAGCTTTTGGGAAGAGCTTTGCATTCACAACACACAAAGACTGTGTCTTCTAAAGATCTAGCAGGATGGAGCAAGCTGAGATGAAGTAGAAGTGATCTGCAGTCAGAGGAGGGTCCCATGCAATAAAAAGTTAATCTCACAGGCAAGCAGCTGAACAAGGGCCATGTTTTCTAAGACACTCAGCATCTGCCAGGCCCATTCTCAAAGGAAAAAGAGGACTCCACTGTTGGGTTTCTTTTTGAGACTTGGTGCCAAATCAAGGTCTTCAAGAGTGCAAAACAAGAAGCCAATCTGGTCAACAGTGACTGTTCCAAATTAATTTTGCCTTCTAAGTATTATTGCTAAATTCTCCAGAACAGCATGGAAGACATCGTCTGAGAAGTTACAGTGTGGTTTATTGAGCACCATAAGTCAGGAGTGTTTGGGGTTTTTGCTGAATTATGAACTACAGTAGCTTTCCAGATGCTCTCATTCTGGTGCAAATCTAGCCATGTTCTTTCATCCATTGTAGAGTTTTATATTAAAACGTCAAAAGGGCACTGAAAATGTTTGCTGCATATTTATTGGTACTGTACATAGAGATGTCTTAATTTTATGTAAGAGAAACTGTAAAAATCATGGTATAGAGAGTTTAGATCTATTATACTTAACACTTATTTCTTTTAGAAAGTATAGTTTTGATGCTTTCTGACAGTGACGTTTATAGCGAGTTCTTTAAAACACACTTTGTGTCTTAAAGCAAAAAATAAAAGCATTTAATTTGATTCATATTTATTCTCATGTTCTTTATCCTAACAAGCACCCACCAAGTGATCCTATTCACAGTTAGGAAGAGCAGACACTTCTCTTCTGAAGTGTGCTATAGATTGTTGTCCTGGTTTCAGTCAGGATAGAGTTAACTCCATTTGTAGCAGCTGATGGGATGCTGTGTTTGGGAGTTCCAATGAAAGCAGTGCTGAGAACACCCTGATGTTCTTAGTTGCAGTCAGACAGTCAAGGACTTTCTCAGCTTCTTCCTATTTCTCTACCCATGAGAAAGGAGGGGCGAAGCCAGGACAGGTGACCCAGATGGGCCAAAGAGAGTATTCCATGCCAATGACGTCCTGCCCAGGAGAACGGGGGGCTGAGGGGAGGAAGAAGAGGGGCGGTGGCGGGACGCGTGCTGCTTGGGGGGACGGTCGGGTTCCGGGACAGCTCTGGGTGGTACCTGAGTTGTGTGGGTCGGGGAGAAACTGCATTGGGGATCAAGAGTTTCATCTTCTGTTGCTCTAAAGTCCTGTTAGCATTGGGATATTTGATCTTTCTGTTCTCTCAGTAAACTCTCCTTATCCCAACTCACGGGCCTCTTAGTTTCTTGGGTTTGGAGTTATTTCCCCTTCCTTTTCCCTTCCCTTGTTTCCCCTCTTTTTCCCTCTTCCCCTGCTCTTTTACTTTAAGGAGCAGGCAGCTGCGTGGATCTCGGCCCACAGCCGGGGGAAACCACGACAATTGTGTTACACACATTGTCAGATGTGTAGGGCTTGGTGGTTTTTTTTTAATATATAAACTATTAATCACATACAGAATACAAACACAGAAAGAAGTTATTAATCCTAACACTTCAGGAACACAGAAATTAGGCTCTATTCATCTGAGGAAAACCCTCAGACATTTCCATGACCCTTTAAGGGCTTTCATTACAGTATTTTTCTCCAGTGGTGTATGACTGGATACTAGGACTGTCATATCCAATTCTGCACAGATCTACATTTTTTTCCTCTAGATGTAGCTGAATTTGATCTTCATTTTTAAGCGTGCTTAACTCTGACAACACTCCCCCTAAAAACCATTAAAAAAATAAAAGAAGCAGTCAACACATCCCAGAGATGAGGTACTGTGCTTTAGAATCAAAGTCTCACATGTAACTGCTTTCTGTTCAACAATGTTATTCAGTAAAACCTCAGCGTGCTCTGAGATTTCTTTATCACTTCAGAACAGTGGAGCAGAACAGCATTAATGATTCAAAAAAATAGGAATTTAGTTCATCCACTCAAAGTCCTAATTCTAACTGTACCATTTGACCAAGCCCATAATTCAATTGTGTCTGTAAAAGCAACAAAGAGGGAAAAAAAGTCCGTTTTCTACAGTAATGATTTTTGTTTGTGGGTGTCATCTAAAAATCTGACCTACAGCCTGCAAATTGGGTGTTAGTCTGGCTTCTGCTGAAGTCAGAGAGAGATGGGTCAGCTCTTGCTCACAGGCCATCACCCTCTCTCTGTTAACTCCAAAGAGCTTAGAAACATTTCAGCACAGCCAAGGTCATGAGGTAGGAATCACACCCTGAACTTCATTTCTAAGCTGAGCAAGTGCCTGTTTGGGCAGGCAGCTGTGTTTGTGCCCCCCACACACACCCCAAAACACAGCTCAGCATTTAACAGAATCCCAGGGATTGGAAGGGCCCTGGAGAGCTCCTGGGGTCCAACCCCCTGCCAAAGCAGCACCCCAGCTCATATTGCACAGGGCGGCGTCCAGACGGGGCTGGAATCTCTCCAGAGATGGAGACTCCACAACCTCCTAGAATCAGAGCCTGGAGTTGGCTACTGCACCAGCTCACATGTCTGTTCCCCTTCAGCAATCAACACGACAGCTAAAGCATATGGCTTTTCCCCCTTCTCACCCTGCCTTATTTGATGAGAATACACCCATCAGTTAAATGAGATCAGTGTCCTGTACGTCAGCAGGGGAAGAGGTTCAGCTTTCCCTGCCAATGCTCCAGCCAGCTGATGACTGTAAAGGTGCATCAGCATCTCCCCAAGTTTTGAGTTGCTCTTTACAGACTGGATACAGAGGCACATTTCTGCACACAGAGACCAAAGTGGAACATAGCAAGACACAATCAAGCAAACAGCTGCCAGGACATGATTATCCATGAGATTACACAAAAGAGATGTTTGCTCACTACATCTCCCTCCTCTCAGGGCCTGAAAGCCAAGGATGAAAAAAAAAATGACATCCTTTCAAAGAGATGGTTAGCAGCAGCAACCGCTGCCTGTTGCCCTAGCCCTTTAGCAAGATGACTTCACTTTTTGCAGAAAAGGAAGTGGGACATCTGTATGTAAATCAGGGGAATCTCTGAAAGAAAAACAAGGAGATATGAAACAGCTTTTTGCTATAAGAGTGGGACTGTTCCTCTTCGATACTAAATTATCCGGTGAGAAGGTGGGAGAGATATTACAGCATGTGGAAAACTCCAGTATCTGTGTACAAACCTCTAGGTCCACTGAAATCACAGTTCCTCAGGCTCTGCTGCAACTAACTCACACATGGTGGCACCTCATTAGTTTACCTTCAGATATCACCCTTTTATACTCATCTAACAGAGGAGGTGAGGTAGGAGGACTGAAAAGGACCTTTTCTTTACTGACAGGCTGCAGCAAATTCTCATGTAGGCTAAAAGCACAGAACTGATCTCCTGCACATCACATCATTACTGACCCTCTCCACCCATAAAGTAGACTTTTATGCTTACTCACAAGGCATGCCCTGCTGACAAAGCTTGCTGGTCCTTACCCCAGCTTCTCTGTTACAATCCTAGTGTCAAGAAGGCACTTATGCACCCATCCAAAGCCAAATGCAGAACCACAAAGCTTTTTTTTTTTGGCAAGCCCAGCTTACTATGAGAGTAGTTTCTTGCCTCAACAGGGCACCACGGGGTCACGCTTTCAGGTTGTAAGTGCAGCAATGACACCACAGTTCTTCCTTTAAAGAGGTTTCGCTTTATTTATCCCTGTGGAATGTTCCCAAGACACAGCTGAGCAAGTCCCACTATTTTTAGGGCAACTATATTGGGTAAGGAAGAGTGCTGTCACATGGAATTTTCATGTCATTTCTTCTCAGAAGAGCCTTGCTCTATCACAGGGTGGATTTCCTAAGTGTTCAGGTGAACTATCATGCTGCACCAGCACCTGCTCTGTCTTTCTGCAGCATCCCAGAGGAAGGGATGCATGCTACGGGCACGGCTGCAGTGGGTCTGGCTGTGACAGAAGTGCCACCAATATCCTGCACTCAGGCAGCATGCACTGCTTCCACCTGAACCCCATTTTCTGTGAACCACAACAGATCCACACACCCAGAGCAAAGAAATGGGACACCAGGCAGGCTCCTGGGCCACCCCACGCTCTGCAGTCCTGAGCTAAGTCATTTCCCTTCAAATGGTAAAGATAAACTGCCTTGATTTCATAAGTAACAGGTTTATGCCCACCTTTTGGTGGGCTAAGAAGCTGGCTGATTGTTGGGGCTGTGGCACCTCCAGGCAGTCTCTGCTCTCTACCCCCTTTACTATGCCTTGAGAAGGAGCTGCATCCCCCAACTCCAATGGTTCCCAAGGACCCTCTGCTCTCACACAGGAGACATTTCCCTTTGCAGTAGAGGATAAACATTACACTGTTTAACCTGCATTGTACATTAAGGCCTGCCTAACATCAGATCTGATGGAAACAAATCAAGGCTCATTTATTTATGTTTACACTGATTAGAAACCTGCAGAAGACTAACAACTTCAGTTTATTCTTCACAAAACACTCACTAGTCCTCTCTGAAAGACTTTGGTAGCCACTATGCCAACCTCAGGGAATGTCCTACCATTAGTGGCTTTCCCCAGGTTGTGGGTAAGCAACCCTCTGCCACTCAGAGGCAAAACCCCAATATTTTAATCTATTACAAGAACTATATTGGTAGTGAGCAGTGTATTCAGCTCAGGATTCATCTTCAAAAGCCTCATGTTGGTGTGTGGAGATAGCAGAGTCAAAGGAAGTTCTTGGAAAATATTTCTCCATTCAAAAATGAGTGTCTTCCCTGGAAACAGAGAGGATCCTCACAATACTGCTTCCCCTGGCACAGAGATCCCTTCCTGAAAGGCCTAACCACGCTTCAGAGAGACTCTCAGAACCCCCAGCCATCCCTCCAAGAGTTGTGCCACTAAAAATGCATCCTTCTGAGCTGGATCCTTCTACATGACAGGAACTACAGGAGCCAAGAGCTTTGCTAGGTCTACAGGCAATTGTAAAGCCCAGGCCAGAGTAAGACATAGGAGGAAACCATTTCATAGCCCTGTACTCTGGTCTCCAGGGGGAGGACATACATGCCAAGGGAGCAGGCAGGAACCACAGGGTGCTCTGCCCCAGATCCCAGAGGGTGCACTGGGAGCACTGTGTCTCCTTTTACCAACCATTCAGACAGAGCCCATGCCTCCTGCCAAGCCTGTTGGAATTGATACAGGACATACTGCCAGCCAGTAACCCAGACAGAGCATTCTCCCAACCAATCAAAGACTGAAGACCCTTAAAGACATAGGGAATAACCTAAAACATCAGGCCAACAGTGCATAGAGATCAGTTCTTGAACAGTGGAACATGATGCTGTTAGAACAGTATTTTGCTTCCCTCTTATCCTGTTGCATCCACACTCACATCTGCCATTGCAATGGTTTCAGGGGGTGCTTCCATACCTATCCCATGAGTATTAAATTCAGGAAGGAACAGACTAATCACTTTCCAAACATTTTGGTATCATTTGTTCCTTCACATTCCTGCAGCAGATTCCTTGCATTGTTTGCCTGCTGTGTAAGAGGACTCTGACTGGTTTCAACATGAAGATGAGAACAGACCTTGAGCCTGGGGCTGTGGCACTCACCTGGAGTACGTGAGATCAGTCTAGTCTGGGACAGGTTCTCCTTTTTGGCTGAAGCTTTGGAACATGACAGTACTGTGTCAGCATTCATGTTTCCAGTTGTTTATCATCCAGCAACCTGTACCACATGAAAGACATCTCATCAGAAGCCATAATCACATCCTCTCTCCCTCCCATACAGACACAGTGGCCAACCTGTGTCTTCTTGGCTACCTGACTGGTTCTGGAGCCACAAGAATTAATGTGGATACTAATAAACCCCCGGCTAGTTGGCTTACTGCACCACATGAGGCCAGCAGATGTTCCCTACCAGTGTCAAAGGGGCTGCTAGGACATCTTTCATCACAGTTCATGCGTAAGCAATAGCATCAGTGAGCTTCCAGACTCCAGCAAAGAATACTACTGAGCAAGTATTATTTCTTTTTCACTCTGGGATCCCCCTGTCCTTCTGTGTCATTAATCTTTGATCTGTGAGACAAAGTAGAGATCAGCAAGGGCATTGGTGGCTTGTCACTATTTCCCCCTCTGTGGGTTTTCCCATCTGACTCTTCAACAAAAATCAAATATTTCTTACTTTCTCTCCCATTTTCCCCTATTCACTTTAGGGCAGGCAGTCACAGAGCCAGGGAAAGCTAGGAGCCCACTCAGCTCTCTTTGAGAGCCATGCTCCAGGCATTAGAGAAGCATGGCAGAAGCCAGCTCTCTACCAAAACTCAGCCTTCCCACACAGCTGGGATTTACCAGGAACTTCAGAAATCATGCCAGTAGGCTCAGACAGTAGAATGACACCTCCTCACTCACTCTGTAATTATCACTATTGATTCCTTATGTGGACAAGGACCAGAGAAAGTCTTTGGCTTACACAGCAAAGCACTATTGCAACTCAGAGCCACATGCAACAGGAAATATCATATAAGCGTTAGCCTGAATGATTGCATTACTTGACTGCTTTTTACCCAAGCACTTAAAGGAGTCAGAAATCAGTAGGTAATAAATCAAATCACCACTAGCAGTCAGGATCCCCTTACAATCACCCCAAACAATACATCACACATCACCTTGCCTCCATACCTTCAGGGATCAGCACATCCAGGAGGCCCAGCACACACCAAAGCACCTACTGCAGACCTACAGCAACCCACTCCCAACACAACCTCCTTCCTTGCCCACTCCTTCTTTTATCTTCCTCTCTAATGTGCACACCTGGAGGAGCAGAGCAAGGTGAGGCTAATGAAGCCAATTAGCTCTCATTAACACCCTCTTGACCAAAGCAGGTGTTAGCCACCCAGACAGCTCACTTGCATGTGTCACTGCTCTGGGAGGACTCCAACCCAACACAGGCTCTCTCTAGGTTTCTGTACTGCACCCTCCTCTTCAGGAAAACACAGCACTCCACAAAACCACACTAAAATGCTTAAGCACTGCTTGGTTCTTTCCACAGCCTTCTGAGATGTCTAGGATTGCTCTCCCCTACTGCCTGAGCCCGACCTCCAAGCCATGGGCAGGTTCCTGTTCCTGTAATTCCTTTTCTGCCTGCACGTTTGCTCTGATGTGAATATGGTGAAAAAGAACCTTCCATGAGACTTATGCACCCTCCTTGCAAACGGTGTCCTGATCCCCATCCACAGATGCCAAAAGTCTCTCCCTCCACAAGCGAGCTCCATGGTCTCCATAAGAATAATACTGCTTACATAAGAGAACATAGTACTTGTAATCTAATCCTCATTTTCTCTCTTTACAGCTTTTCCTTTAAGTATCCAAAGACCTAAAGCAGCACCCTGTTCATACAGCCAAACTACAATGTCCTCCTATACATGCCAAATGAAATTAGTTATCAAGAATGACTTCCAAACGATGTGTGCTCTGATGCAGTCACTCAAAATATTACTTGTTTTCTTTGGAATAGCTAATGTGTTCCCAGAAAATCAGGAGCTTTTCTGTCTGTTTACTCAGAGGAGGTACTGATTTAGCTGTACCCAGTCTACACCAAGAGAGTATCCAAGGCTTGTTAGTGTATTTGTCCTTCTATCATTCTGTGAGACAGGGAAAGTCCATTTTTGCAAATGAGGAACAATGGAGACACTAAATGACTCGTCTGGAGTCACACAGGAAATCTGTGGTGGGGAAAGAAAAGAGAATCAAATAGGTCTTCCAAGGTCCCCCACTTGCCTCCTAACCTCTTCCCTGTTCCCTGGCACATGGTGGGGGAGTTGTTGGTCAGGGGATAGTGAGAGCCCCAGTTTTTACAGCCAATCTCACAGGGACTGTGTGGAGTTTCCCCTCCTACACAGGCTGAGACAGTGGTGGACACTGCTGTCACCCAGCTCTGCAGCATAGGCTGTGCATCTACTGCCTCTAGCCGCTGGAAAGCATCACTTGAGTGAGAAGCAGTAGCAGGCAGATGAAGGAGCCCAGAAGAACCAATCCCAACCTCCTCTGGGTCCAGCACAGAGCCTGGACCTTCACTTGGCTGCCTGATACTCAGCCATCCACAGTGGGAACACAACTGGAGATACGGAGCAGGAAATCTCCATCCCAGTCACCAGGCATCTGGAAGGGGCTGGGACCAGCTGGCTCTGCAGCCTGCATGGTCTTGGCCTGACCCTTGGGTCTGCCTGTTGTCACTGGAAATTACTCTTTGCTGGAGGAAATACACTCAGGAAATCTGTCATCCATCTCCCTATGCTCCTGCCCAGTTTTGGGCTGTCCCCACAGAGAAACCAGGGATAATGTTGGAAATGCTCCCTGCTGGAGGAAGGAATCCATCCACTGCTGGAGACATTGCAGTAGAGGGGGAAAAAAAAGAAAAGAAAAAAAAAACAAATTAGTTTTTAAAAGCAATTTTTTCCTAGCTACTGAATTCTCAGTCTAGAGTTTTCTACTTTGAATTAATATGGGCTGTCTTCGCTCTAGGATTAAAGTTATTGATCCAGTCCTTGATTACTGTCATCTGTCTTTGTTCCTGGACTTACCGTCCTCTGTGCAGGGCAAAAGTCTCTAATTAGGGACTGCAATTTATGGTCTCACTCCACAGAGTCACCAGCAAGGAAGCCATCAGCACGTCAGCTGGCCTTTGGGCGAGCAGCACATGGAGCCCCCCAAAGCCAGCAGGGAGGGAGAGCTCAGGACTTCCCTGACATTTCCTCTGGGATCCCACTGGTGTCACAGGAGCAGCAATAAATCACACTCCCAGTCTCTTAGGGTGATAAACACCTGTCCCACCTTTGAGATTTGTTGTTACGTAAGTGAACTTTTATGAAGCAATCAGGATCTAGCAAAGTGGCTTGATTGACTTCTGGCCATCCACGTTTCCTTCTGGTTATCCACTGCAGGTCCCTAGTGCTGAGCCTGGCTTAGCAGAGAGCTGAGGAGATGCCAGACCATGTTGCTGTGCCATGGCAGGGCCTCCAAGGAGCAAACCTCTGGCATGAGGCACCTTCATCAGCTGTTGTAACAAGTAAGAGAGCTTTGTGCCAGTGAATAATTACCAGGGGCTGTTCAAGAAAGCCATGTGAAGTCCCCTAAATAACATTCCCATGAGTATTAGGAGGGATTGCACATCAGCCAGCCTTACCAGGACAGGACAGGCTGCCAGAGCCTGCCTGCCCATCGCACAGAGAGAAGCCCTGATCCTCTACTGGGTCTCAGGACAATCCCCTGGTGTCAGAGGAATTTTTCACACAGATGCAGACAACTTCACACCAGTCCACAGTTTGCCTAACCTGCCTCAGTGGGAAATGCAAACTCAGAGCTGTTTCTGCTCTGTCCTGGGCATCCAGACACCCCATCAAAGGAAAGAACAATGGTTTTGAGACAGTGTTTATTCCTAGCTGGATTTAACCTGCGTACGACCTCAAGGCATGACTGGGCTACACCCATAGACCCATGAATTGGACACAACTTATGGGACAAGAAATGCAGTCATATGGGGGAAAAAATTTGCCAAGAGAAGAGTTGGCAACTTCTGTACTCAAGAGAACTGGTAGAAGAGCTGAATTATAATCATAGAATCCCAGACTGGTCTGGGTTGGAAGGGACCCCAAGGATCACAGAGCTCCAACCCCCTGCCACAGGCAGGGCCACCAACCTCCAGGCCTGGAGCTACACAAGGTTGCCCAGGGCCCCAGCCAACCTGGCATTGAACACCCCCAGGGACGGGGCACCCACCCCCTCTCTGGGCAGCCTGTTCCAGCCCCTCACCACTCTCTCTGTAAAACACCCCATTAGCACCCCAAGTCCTGTGTTCTGCCAAATCAAACAGAGAAATCTACATTTCACTGGGTGTGCCCATGAACACTGTTCCCAGGAGAGCGGCCCCTGCAACGGGACCCCCTGCAGCATCTCTGCTGCTGGGGCACTGCAGTCAGAGAAAGCATTTGCCTTCTTGGAGCACCATCAGAGAGAGAGGAGAGGGAAAATCTTTAGAGAGGAGCCTGGCTTCAAAGCTTGTGGCAGGACAGGCTTACCTCTTGTCCACTAAGGGGTTTATTCCGATAATAAACCCCTCTTTGAGTTTTCCAAGTAATGTTTTGGTTGTTCTTTTTATAGAAAGCTTCAGGATTAAGTATCTAAAGTATATTTTTCCTTGGTGATGTTTGTTTTTACTATATTTCTTAAAATAGAAACTACCTGAACATCTGACAGAGCCATAAATCCTGCACTCATTCAGGTTGTTGTTCTTTTGGGATGTTGGACTGAAGATCTATTTTGGGGAAGATTTGCATCAGAACAGACTGTCTAATGCAGTGCATAAAGCCTAGATGACTGCTGGAGGCCTGCCTGCACAGCAGCATGTCTGGTGGCTCTGGACCACTCAAAAAGCCACCAGCACTTTAGCCCTGACAGCTGCACCCCTGGCATCCAGGAGGGATGCGAAATGGACCAACAGCAAAGGCCTGCCTGCTGAACACTGCTCTGAGGAGAACATTGCTGGGCCTTGGCGGTAAAAATGACATGCAAGAAGTGGCAGGTGATTGACAGGCTCTGACCATGCTGTAAGAGACGTGAGAGCGTGGGAAAGATTCCCATTTCCCACCTGGTTTCAGCCTAACCTGACCAAGTGTTCACACACAGTGGTTCTTATGCAACATCTCTCCTTGAGCAGCTCCTTGCTATCAGTTTTGGATTTTTTTATAGGACAAAATATTTCCAGGCATACATTCCTAGGACTCTTTTTTCCCCCCTCTTACTCAGAGTGACTTAATAAGCAAAGCATGCTACACAAAACTCACAAAACCAAAACCAAAAGATATTAAAGTTCTGGTGCACACACAGGCAGACAGAATCCCTGCAATTCCCCTCAGGGACTGAGCACTGTAGACATCACCAGGACCTTTCATCCAAGACCCCAGTATGCCCTTTCAAATGCTCTCCCTTCCCCAAATAATCTTAAGCAAAATTAAGGACTTGTCTGTTCATGTTGGAGCCAAGATAACTGTGCAAAGGGATGTGTTTGCCATGGCAGAGGAGGAGGAGAGATGAGGTTCAGCAGAGCTCAGAAAGGCATGGAAACAGGATGGAGGGGAAGAAATGGGGTACCCACAGAGCAGGAGCTGGGAGCTGAAGCCCAGGGAGATTAAACCTGCTCCCACTCTACAAAACAACCACATAGCAAAACCAGGAGCTGAATCTGATTCCACGCTTCTCCTTGCAGACCATTATGCCTGAGGAAACTGGGATTTTCATTTTGGTATGCTTGTTTTGGGGTTTCTTGGGGTTTTTCTTTCAGTTCCTCGGGGTGGGTGACTTCATTCAGCTAAACACAAGTGGTTAGCAACTGCATCAGACAAAAAGTGCAGCCTGACACCCTGATATTTCTCCTCATGCAACTGAATTGCAGAACAGGTGGAGAGCCCAAATCCTGTTGTTTCTCACCAGCTGAGAACAAGAGGCTCTGGAAACCTGTGTGGCACCGTGGATGTTGGGATCACTTGCTTGCTTCAGCAGAGGGCTGAAAAGCCAAGAGCAGTTCTCACCTAGGAGCCACTAGCTGCTTGCACAGGGACCTGTGAGCAGCTGCAGTCGGATCCTGAATTCCCCATCTCTGGTGGCAGAAACAGCTGGATGGATCCCGGTGAATTCTGCAGCCAGAGTTGCAGAACAGCTTTTTCTCCTGGGAAGTTACCTCTGAATCTCCCTGAGGTGGTCAGGGCTGGCTCCATGACAGTTCAAACCTGACATTTCAGAGGTTGAGGCTTGGGAAACGTGGTGTGCACAAGTAGATACTGAAAACCTCACTGCGTCCTCATGCAGGAGCCCTACATCTTTCCCTGCCTCTAAGAGTACTATGCCATCTCCACCCACAGCTACAGAGTTTGTTTTCTTTCAAACCCACCTTGGAAAATCACAAAGTGGGGGGGGGAAGTAAATCTAAAACATACTTCTTTCTGTATCTTCTCCTCAGGTAAAAGCTTTGAAATGCTTAACCTGCAAAACTTAAAGCAAGGAGGGAATGACAGGTGGAATTCTTACAAAGTAAGGGGATTTTTTTCTGAGCCAGTTTAATGATGAGAACACCAAGAGACTTGTGACCATAAATTCCTGGTCTACCACACTCAAAAACAGAACTGGCACCCCAGGGCAATTTCTGACATTTGTTTTTCTCTCCCTTGAAGTGTGATGAAAATTAAAACCGTAGAAGTTCACTGAATAAAGAATTTTTTCTTTGACAAAGCTGAAAAAAAACCTACCATAATTTCTAAAGAACCAGATTTCCTTTCCAACTTTCATGATTCAAAATGTCTCCCCCAGAAAATATTTCCTTATCTTAAAACCATAAATTTTACTCTGAAACGTAAGGCCTCCCATGAAGAATACCCAATTCAGTGTATCACAGTGTCTCAGCAGGTTTTATTCCACACAGGACACTGCACTGCCATCCAGAGAGACCTGGACAGGCTGAGAGCTGGGCAGATAAACCAAATGAGGTTCAACAAAAGCAAGTGGAGAGTCTGGCACCTGGGAAGGAATAACTGCTGGAATCAGGACAGGCTGGGGGTGACCTGCTGGAGAGGAGCTCAGTGGAGAAGGACCTGGGGGTCCTGGTAGATGACAGGGTGGCCAGGAGCCAGCAGTGTGCCCTGGGGCTGAGAGAGACAATGGGATCCTGGGGGCATCAGGAGGAGTGTGGGCAGCAGGTCACAGGAGGGGATCCTCCCCTCTGCTCTGCCCTGCTCAGGCCCCACCTGGAGTCTTGTGTCCAGTGCTGGGCTCCCTGGGATCAAACAGACAGGGACCTCCTGGAGAGAGTCCAGAGGAGGCTATGGAGATGCTGAAGGGCCTGGAGCATCTCCCCTGTGAGGAAAGGCTGAGGGAGCTGGGGCTGTTCAGCCTGGAGAGAAGAAGACTGAGGGGGGACCTGATTCATGTTTATCACTATCTGAAGGGTGGGATGCAGGGGGACATGGCCAGCCCCTTTCCAGTGTCTGTGGGGACAGGACAAGGGGCAATGGCTGCAAGTTGGAGCAGAGGAAGTTCCCCAGCAACGTGGGGAAGAACTTTTCCCCAGTGAGGGTGAGGGAGCCCTGGGCCAGGCTGCCCAGGGGGGTGTGGAGTCTCCATCTCTGGAGAGATTCCAGCCCCATCTGGACGCTGCCCTGTGCAATATGAGCTGGGGAGCTGCTTTGGCAGGGGGTTGGACCCCAGGAGCTCTCCAGGGCCCTTCCAACCCCTGGGATTCTATGATTCTATGATTCAGCCTTTACCCATCTTACAGTTCAACATTCGACCCTGACCTTTCTCTGAACATAATTATAATGAATTTAGTGCCCTCACAATGTGTCTGTATTTTGGTAACACACCATCCAGTTCACACTGAATGGACAGGAACAAACATCACAGAGCTCAAAGGAAGAAGCATTGCATTGTGGAGGAGGCATTTGTTAGCTTTACACATACTTTTGCCACTGACAAGCAGCCAGAAAATGACTCACATTATTTGTCAGAGGAAGAAGCTTACAACTGAGAGCACTGAACATATAAAAAATTAAATGAGAAAATGAGAAAGGATTGGGACATATGTCAGCCAACAAACAAATAATTAAAAAAAAACCACAAAAATCTTTGCATTTTACAAGGTAGTTTCCCCCAGAATATCTTTTAGATCATTAAAAAGGAAAAGAAAAAAGGAGAGAAACCTTTGGAAAGGCAAAGGTGAGTGTGCAGAGAGGAAAGTCACCCACAAAATTATCTGTTGCCTCTTTCTTCTTGTGTTGCATTAAGCAACATACCAGCTCACAACTGTAAATATACATATATTTTGGATAAAACAAGGAGGAAAGCGTAGTCAAAACATACAGAAACTGATAGCTGGATGGATTCCAACCTCAGCAAGTTTATTGGCAATGGCTGTAAAGCTGGGACCATTTCCCCCCACTTTTTGAATAGCAATGTTAATGTCTGCTTTGACCTTTAGCAAAGAACATCTCTAGCAGCCTGCTGACCTGCAGGGACCACCAAGTGACACAACCCAACTTGTCTCCTTTCTTTCACCCTGTTCATTTGAAGCCTGCAAGATGGAGCTGCTCCCTGGATTGAAGCCTCTTACACAGCCATAAATAATCCCCTTGTCTCAAGTTGCATTTACCAAACCCAATAGCCTTGGGCTTGCAAAGGACGTGCCTCTCAGTTCATTATTCCTGGCTGAGTTTTTTGTGCTTAGAGTGCTGCTGTGAGATGTTTCTGTGGAAACCCTGCTGTAGGAAGAGGGACCTTAGGGGAAACTCGGGAAGTTTGGGGTTTTTTTGGCTATTTACTCTTATCCCCATCTTATCTCATCAATGAAATGGAGCAGGATGGTGTATTTATAGGACATGACGATAAGAAAATACCTATTAGGTGGTTTTCATTGGCTGGTTTGCTTAGCAGACACACAGGAATCTGGCAGGCTCCTCCAGCCACTGACGGGTGTGACATGAAGTCAGAACATACCAGGGGAGTCCTGTATCAGGAAGAGCCAAAGTCTGGGCTCTCCTGTCCATGCAGGAATGGAGAAGTGGGATCCCAGCCAGCTACAGGCAGCACGTCAGCCCAGCACAAGGTAGTGGAACTGCTGAGCTGAACCTGCATGGTCAGTGGACAGAGGAGAACAGTGTCACCACAGACTCGAGCTTCATTAAAACAAAATATCCATGAGATTACAAATTTTGCTCATAATATCTTGTCTCCAATTAAAGTTAAGTGTCTTGGTTTTGTTTGTTTTGTCTTCTTTTCCCCTGGTTTTTCAGTGAAAGCAGTGACAGAGGAACCCAGTAGATGATCTGAAGATAAACATTGCCCCACCAGCCTGGCAGCACTCCATGCTGGGAAGGGTGTAGCTCCAGCACAGGGGCTTGAAGGCATGGGGATGTGAGCAACCCTGGACACATACTCAGCTTGGGTTTGCTCCTGCAACTTCAGCCCACGAAGTGACACCACCAGGCAGAGTCCTCAGCCATGGAGGAGCACAGCAAGCTCCCCCAGGACAGTCAGAAGAAAGCTGACAGGGATATTTGCCAGGCACTCCATTTCTCAGGAGGTATGGCCAGAGGAACAGAAGACCTGACCTCCCTGTACAGCTCTAAAGAGGCTCTCTCCCTTGAGAGGTGTCAGTGGAGACTGAGCAGATGCTTTCGCTCTGTGCAGCAAAAGAGAACTTGTTTGGGTTTTTTTAATTATTTAGAGCAGTTCTTGCAGGATTCCACTGAGTTAAATGCTACAAACAAAACCAGAGAGATGATGACCCATCACCCAGTGGAAAAGCAGCCCTTGATTCTGCTAGTGCTGCGTGCCAAATCCGAATGCATGCATCTAACCTGAACCTGTGCCAGGGCAGGTTCACATTAGATATTAAGAAAAAGTTCTTCAGTATTCGAAAAGAGTTGTTGGGCTGTGGCACAGGCTGCCCAGGGATGTGGTTGAGTCACCATCCCTGGATGTGTTTAAAAGATGGGCAGATGAGGTACTTAGAGATATGGTTTAGCAGAGGACAGGAACGGTTGGACTCGATGGTCTCAAAGGTCTTTTCCAACCTTGTGATTCTGTGGCACCTCTGGAGACATCTGTTTTTACAAAGCTAAACATCCAACTCTTGCTTAGTTTTACCTATGTTTAGAGGAGCTGAGGGGCCAAAAAGGTAGGAAACAGCCAAACCAGAAGCAAAGGTCACAGAATACATCCATGTCAAAGCTGGATTAGCAACAAGAGCTCATGACTTGCAGGTTCAGTTTCCAGGGCCACTGTCCAGTCCTTCAACCTTTAGAATATTCCTTGTGCTTCCTTTCTGCAGCTAGAACCAAACTCCACCACCCTCAGCAGTAAGCTATCTTTCCTAAAGCTGACAGCCATCATGAAAAAGCAGTGCAAAAGCCTCCCAAATAGATCTGATAGAGATGAGTGAAGGCAAGCAGCTTTCACCAGCTCCAGAAAGCTTTATTGCCTCAAGAATGTTACAAGCCATGAGCAGCATTGGCCTAGAGTGAAGAGGCAGGATACAGTAAGGAAACCACATGCACACATGGAAATGGAAATCTGTAAAGCCAATACCTCTCCCTCAGGAGTGTAAAAACCAAACACAAATGTATTCTTGCCTAGGAGAAGCCAGAACAACTTTCCAACAGCCCTTTCCTAACACTGTATTGAATGAGTGATGCAAACGTGCCATTACACTGACAGATCTTGGAATTAAACAGGAGGATCCTGACTGTGGTTTAGGTCCAAAGGGAACATGGAGAGGGTTCACTCCCTGCTGTCTCTCTTGGACACCAAGTGCTAGTTCAAAATCTCTCAATAACAAAACTGAATATACTGGGACACTGAGAAATACCTCTCAACATAATAGTGTTTGTGCTTTGGGGCTACTGAAGGATGCCAGAGCCAGAACCACCTGCTCTCCTCGCCTCCCAGAAAAGACCCCTGGATGCACAGGGCTATGATAGCCCTTCAAAGCCTGTTGCCATTCTATTGAGAGGCTCCACGTCACACACAGAACAACGTTTTCAAGGAACTGAGTACTCGGTCAGTCCCATCTAATCCTTGGGGAGGTTGGACTGAGCTGACTCTCCTGACCCTGGAGTTCAAGTTGCCCAAGAAAGCAAACCAAAAGAGCCACGGTCTTCTGTGGCGCAATGTAAAAATCCTTCTCAGATACCAAACAGTCTTTCATTTCCTGTAGATGCCATCATATGATCAGCAGAGGTTGTCTTTGGTCAGAGACAGGAGTGATGGATGATGTCTGATTTGCCCTCCACAAGTTCCAGGAAGACACTGTTTTTCTCTCAAGTGTCCTGTTAAAACTAGATGGGAGTAGGTGACCCAGTGCTGTGATCACTAAGACAACTAATGCAATTACCAATTAAAACACCAGGAAAATCAATTCCTTTCCCTCTTGCTTCAGAAGTCTCACCTGTCTTCAAAATGACCAGCTTGCAGTGCCAGCTGCTGAGTATTCTCCTGCAGAACCCGCGTACGTGATTTCAGAGACACACTTACCTGCTTCAGCAACAACAAAGAAAATCCAGCATCATTTATGCATGGCTTATTTAAATGACCCCTCTATAAATACTGCTGTGTAGGTAGCAGCAAGCACACCTTGCCCTGTGGGCCATCCTGTTTCCTCAACAGTATAAACTATTTCAGACAAATTACACCCAGAAACCTTAAAATTAATTGTTCCCTATTGAATAGTACAATATTTACAGTCAATAGGCTACATAGCCTCTCCCTTCCTGTTGCAAACAGCATCCCACACAGGGATTAATCATTCCTCAGAAATAGTACAACTGATTGCAGAATTATTGGCACCTCTCCCATCTTGTCTAAAACAGGGAACTCTTGACATATCTTGAGTCATCTTCTTAGTACTTCTTTTCAAGCCTATACTCATCAGCTTCCAGGTGAGCAGACTTGTGATTTTCAGTTAACATGACTTTGACTTCTCCAGCTTTGGTCAAATCAAACAGCCCACAGAGTAGAAAAGTAGCTGGCTGTAATTTAGGATGAGCTTCACCCCACTCCAGTCCACACAGCTGATCAGGCAGGGCACAGCAAAACAACTTGATTTTCCTTGATTTGCTTTAATAGATACTGTTATTTGTTTCCATATTCTCTGGAACTGAGCAGTATTATTCAGCATTTAAGAGTAAGAATGCTAAAATCACAGGCAGCATGTGATTTTATGCTAAAAGCACAAACAATAAAGATCTCTGGTTGAATTGACATTCATTTTTTTAGCACCAAATCTCCTGAGAGCTCATCTATCAAACGATGAGCAAAGCACCACAGCTGAAGCTACATCACTGGTGCTTGACCAGGAGCTGTACTCCATGGTCCTCAGACACAAGGCAGGTCAGGCCGAAAATTCTTTTAAAAAAAGCACATTTACAATTCAAATGGCATAACTTTGCTATCTGTTTTGTTTTTTCCAGCTGCAAAATTGATTTGTAACTTGCATCCTAGCAAGAGTTGGCTTTGTCCAAAAGAAACCATAGGCAAAAGGGAGAAGTAAGAGAGTGAAATAGTTTCAACAGTGCATTGAGCTGCCTGACCTGCTGCTGAAAACACTCACCCATCAGACCAGGAACTGAGCTCTAAACCAAGTCAGAACCCAAATATCAGAGTGTGTGTTGTGTTCAAAAATTAATGATGGATGGATGGGCAGATTGACATCCCTTTGCTCAGTAACTTCCACTCCAGCCTTACACAAGATAGATGTTCCCAACAGTTTCTTGCAGCAAGTTAATGCCTGTACAAGCCCCCAGATCAACTGCACTGGAACAAAACGTGTGGGACATTTCCATCAGGGTCAAGTGATAGAAACCACACATTTGAAATTACATCCAGAGCATCTATGAACATGAAGTTGAGGTGAGAATATAAATTTGAATCCTGTTCTCAATCAAGCTCTGTCAGTGATTCACCTAGGGACAGGAGTCAGAGGCACACAGACCAGAAACAGGAATTCAAGCCAGGGACCCATAGGCATGTTTTACTCACATCCATAACCTAAAGCTCTTGCTGGTGCCATTTTTAACTTCCAAGAAAGGTGGTAATTTTAAAAACTTCATTGTAGAAGCAGGGATTTCTTAAAACAAGTTTGTGTCTACTCATCCCCAGTGCTCATTCCCATTAGGTAAGCAGTTTCCTTTGGCTTGGTCTGGCTCTTGCATTACTGCTATTATGCATGAGGCAACAGCTTGAATCACTTCCAGATGAAATTACACCAAGCTGTGTATAATTAAATTTCTACCAACACTGAAGCAAAGGATTTAATTTTTATTATACCTGCAGTGACTTGAAGTTCTTTACTGAAACTTAGAAAAGGGAGAGAAAAGGATAGAAGAAACTCCTGGTCAGTTTGAACATGTTTCTACTCAGCCTGGAAAAATGCTCGTGCCTGACTCCAGAACACACCAAATAAAGCTTGCCATTATGAAGTAATAAAGACTTTTCTTTCAGAGCATAAGTCTACTGATGTCACAGACGATCTCATCAGGATTTCCATCTATTCTTGCCTGCACAAGGTCCCACCGTTTGCTTGACTCTACAGTTCTAGTAAAGCCCTGTGGCGCTGCTGGAGCATGCCCCCTTTTAGGGTTTAGGATGTCTCAGAAGACCAGTACATGCCGTTTTCCAATCCCAAGCTGAGGTTTTGTGGTTTCTTGAATGCTAACTATATCACCAATAACAAGGGGTTTTCACACATGTAGTAACCAAAACAGGATGTCAGTTTATGGGAGGAGAGAATTTCTTCTCTGTATATGCCTTTGGGTCTAACATCAGATACTGTGGCATGCATTTCATTTTAAATTCAGTGCCAAAGGCACATTTTGTTTTCATAAAGCTACTCATTATAATTGCATAGATGTAAAATATCCCACAATGATATAATGGACTAACACAAATGAGTGGTTAAAGTACACTACTGCTTTAACTGTTCCAACGTTATTGAAGACCTACAGTTTGCTTTCAAAGGGATGAAGATTTCCCAAGGCAGATGGAAGAATTGTAACAATTCTATACTCTCTTAGGAAGTGACCAGGCTTTGAGAAATCCAATGGTTTAAGTGCTGATTTAGAATTGCTTTCTTTGTTCAACTTTTGTTCCTTTTAAAATCTGGCCACTATTAATTCCATCCTGCTGGAGAATTGCAAAGAAATCTGATTTTCTTCTGTGGAAATTTGCATGTAGCCAAAAATTCTTCAGCAGAAATTCAGAAAATTCTGCATGCATTCAGTGAAATTCACTCAAACAGACTCTTAACACCCACACCAGGATGGAGGAGACAGGCTCATGGACTCGGTTCCTTGGGATCTTGCCCTGTGGTGATTCTTTCCTGCGCTGCTTATGGTCTCAAGCTCAGTTCTGCTTTGGCATCAAGGTAGAAAAATCACTTTTCTCATATTCCTTAGGGAACTTTTCCACAAATAATGAAAAGAAGCTCCAAATAACCAAGCATGTGTGTCTTGTACCAGTTCTTTTGTCATTAAGACAGCTGTTCCTGTTTCAGTCCTGTAGTAAAAAGAAAGCAGAGCTCCACTCAGTTATTGTTCTCTAAATGCTTTACAAATGCCAACAGATATCAATGAAAAGCTTTACAGATCCTTCCTTGGGGTCCCCTTTGTAAACAGCTTCTGGGAGGAATTCATACATGAGATCAGCAGCACCGGGAATCCCCGTATCAGCTGAAGCCCAGTAGCTCTTCCCCAGCAGAGAGGAGATGTAGGAAGGAAGGAAGGAAGGAAGGACATGTGTCCTTGGGCTGATAGGAAGCCAGGTCCATCTTCCCAGAAATACTTTCCACAGAGGGGTATAATGAGGAAGGAGAAGCAGGGAGACAGAGCGAGGGAAGAAAGGAAGATGCAAAGGGCGAGCAGAGAAGCTTGCATTGGCAAGAGCACTGCCTATGTTGTAATCCAAAAGCTGCCTTGCCCCTTACCTTGCCCCAGTGACATCCATACCCAGTGGCACAATTTCCACATTCCTTTCAAATCAAGCAGTCTTTGATCCTCAGGGCTGAGTTTGCAGGAGGAACCTCATGGAAAATTTTAGGTTCTTGCCCATAGGTTAAAAATAAAACCACAACAGACTCGTTTAGGGAAAGAGGGTAGAAACCAGATAAGCATGCCCAAAGCAGTAAGTGATAAAGAAAATATGCAGGAACAAATACCTGGAACTTCTCAAACAGGAAAACCAGAGGGAAATCTCAAGTGATACATTTAAAATGAGGATTTCTAGTGTGCCATTTAAATTATTTTCACATGATGCACTGAAGTGATAAGTCAGAAATTGTGTTTTGTTCCTTCTGCCATGGAGAACTGGTGGCACAACACGTTTGCCAGGGACTCAGCCTCTGTTGCCATGTGGAATCAGGGTCTGCTATCGAAGGTGGTGCAGAGAGGTGAAAACATTGAGAGGATGCCTTCCAAGCAACAATCATTAAAGACAGCATGGTGCTGGGCCAGAGCCCAAATCCCTCTCTCTGGAGCAAACCCTTTCCACCCTCTGGGGCCAAGGACCCCAGATCTCTGCATGGGGTGGGAGGACCTGGCTGAACGTGACCCCCTCAGCCAGAGCCAGCCTCTCCTGCCCCTTGCCCCTAAATGCACAAGTATCTCCCCAGAACAAGCACCACACCTTTGATGCAAAAGATGAACACAGCATGGGAAAAGAATAGGGGAGATCAAGGACATCTCTAATGCTGAGTCCCTAGGTGACTTGTGCAGATCTCTCAGTAAGACCAAGCTTTTCTGACTGACCTAGAGCTTCAGTCCTTAGTGTCCTTCTGAGTACTTCTGCCTGCGCTGATGTTGGATCTGTGACAACAGCTTGCACCATCAGTATGGTCAAGTATCCAGTGTTACAGAGCCTGGAAATCTGGGGTTTGCAAGCACCATAGCTTCATGCCTGCTGGTCTCTAGACTCCCCAGGCAACGGGACACGAGCTGGTCCTTTCTTGAGGATGTATCCCCAAGCATCAAACACAGCTAGCAACATCCCAGCTCCCAATCTGTCCACCAGAGCAGTGAATGAAGTATCATGTCCTACTTGAAGGAAGTGTAATCAAAGAGCTTCCAGTAAACATTGAATGAATCAGAACTTCCCAACAAAAATCACCGGTTTTCTTTCCCTTTCACTCAAAATAACTGCATGGTCTCTGGCCTTTTGAATTAACTGGTAGCAGAGGAATGTATGCATGAGCCATTGGTCAGAGAATGTATGCATGAGCCATTGGTCAGAGGACCCTTAAGGTTTCCCATGAACAAGCCTGAGGGAAACACAGTCCTGAGAGATGGAATGGTGCTCCTGCCACAGAAAGGTCATCTGTCCAGGCTGATGGCAAAGCAAAGCTGGACAGCTGGGAAGCTGTGATACATATCTAGGTCATAGCATGATGTTATCTGCTCTCCTAATATTTCCAGCCATGGGGTAGTTTTCGAGCTGAGGTGGGGAGACTTGAACAGTCTGCTGCAATGTCTGTGTAATAAAAGCTGCAATTTCACATGTCTCATAGAGCATCTGGACACAACAGAGGTTTCCTTAGGCAAGGAGGGAGCGCAGAACAACAGAAGTGATAATTCTTGTAATGGGGTCGTTATTGTAACAAGATTACAAAACAACCCATCTGGTTTTTAACCTTTAATCCTAAACAAAGGAGGAAGACTGACCATGAGGTTTGCCTGCAGCCGTGCATGTTCTGGGTTTGTGATAAGGCCCTGCCATCTACAAAGAGACGTGCCAGAAGATGCAGGGCTGGCCACAGTCCAGTCCCCCAGTACAAGGGTCCCCAGGCTGGTATCCAGCTCAGAGCACAGCCTGGGGTAAGAGGAGGGCAAATTGCTACTGCCTGACACAACAGGTGACTTGCCAGTGACTGTTACCTTCTTCTTTATGGGGATGGGAGACCAAAAAAGGTCCCCAGCCTTGAGCATGATTCATTCCCAGAGGGGACGCACCACCTTGCCTTGGCTTGTAAGCATCGGAGCAAAGGACTCAGGAGTATCCTGAGGTTCCCAGGTGTTGGTTTTGCATGTGTGAGAGAGCCAGGCAGCCACAGCTGCAGCAGCGAGTCGCCTCAGACTGGGAAAACTCAAGGGTGCCAAATAGGCACCAGGACTTGTAATATAACTGATATTGGACCTGCTCCACCCATTGACAAGGGAGTGAATTTCCCAGGCCTGCCCAGGCATGAGGGAGAGCATGTCAGCAAGGTGTTCTGTCACCTCCTGCACACAGGGGAAACACCTCAACAGCAGCACTGACCTTGTCACAGGGTCTCTGAGAGGCGCTGGCAGCAGCATTGGCAGCACCTGGACCGAGGGGCTCAGGCTCCTGACAGCAACAGGGTGCTTCCTTCCTTCTCTTCTGAATCAAAGCTGAATCAGTTGCAATCAGTTAATTGTGGTCTGGACCTCAGGAGGCACTATTCAGCCATGTTTACATAGTTGTCCCCGAGATGTCAACATCACCTCTGATATTTCCACTGTTATTAGCCCTCTGAAACAAGAGTTCTCCACCATTTGGTCACAAATGTCCGCAGACTTTCACGGAAATTCAAGAGTGTTAAGCCATGACTGCTGGAAACAACCACCCCTGCTTACATGAACTCAATTGCAACATTTTCCAGGAGGTAGAACAAACCAAACAGAAATAGCATGTAACATTTTCTGCTTTTCTAGTGCCCAAGACCTAGGAGAGATCTCCCACAGCAAAAGCGAAAGAAAAATCCTGGGATCTAAAGGTCAAGTGTCGTGGTTTCAGTCAGGATAGAGTTAACTTCATTTGTAGCAGCTGATGGGATGCTGTGTTTGGGAGTTCCAATGAAAGCAGTGCTGAGAACACCCTGATGTTCTTAGTTGCAGTCAGACAGTCAAGGACTTTCTCAGCTTCTTCCTATTTCTCTACCCATGAGAAAGGAGGGGCGAAGCCAGGACAGGTGACCCAGATGGGCCAAAGAGAGTATTCCATGCCAATGACGTCCTGCCCAGGAGAACGGGGGGCTGAGGGGAGGAAGAAGAGGGGCGGTGGCGGGACGCGTGCTGCTTGGGGGGATGGTCGGGTTCCGGGACAGCTCTGGGTGGTACCTGAGTTGTGTGGGTCGGGGAGAAACTGCATTGGGGATCAAGAGTTTCATCTTCTGTTGCTCTAAAGTCCTGTTAGCATTGGGATATTTGATCTTTCTGTTCTCTCAGTAAACTCTCCTTATCCCAACCCACGGGCCTCTTAGTTTCTTGGGTTTGGAGTTATTTCCCCTTCCTTTTCCCTTCCCTTGTTTCCCCCTTTTTCCCTCTTCCCCTGCTCTTTTACTTTAAGGAGCAGGAGCTGCGTGGATCTCGGCCCACAGCCGGGGGGAAACCACGACATCAAGACTCCAACGTAGTGCAGCTGACTTGGGAATCCAAACCCAAAATGGTGGTTTCAGAACAGAGTTTTAGAAGTGCTTAGGGAATGTGGATGTTCAACTCCTTTCTGCCTCCTGTGAAAATCCTAAACACGCTGTTCCCAACTTCCCCATCGCTGCACCAGCCTGCTCCCAATAAACACAAGTGCCAGCTCACAGCATCAGTGCCACTCTTGGGGAACATGCTGTCCTCCCAGTGTCCATCCATGCTCCGTGCACACCGAGCTGGTGATTTTACAGAGGGCAGAGGCATGAGTCACATATTCATACCATGTTACTCTTGCAGTAACAGCAATTGCATCACGCAAGGAGCAGCTGGTAACTGGTGGCTGGGGGCACATGCTGGGCAGGGTATTGGGTCCTGAGCCTGGGGCAGGAGGAAAGCATGGCAAGTACTAGTGTCTGTTATCATAAATGTGTAGCAAGGCTTATAAAAGTCCCAGGTACAGCTTCCTCTGTCTCCAGCTCTGAAATAATTACAGGAGAGAGACTGAGTTTAGTTGCCACATAAGAGCAGGCAGGGTGGAACTTCCTCCAAGCTCACATTCCCTGACACCAGAAACGCAGCTGCTCCAAAGAGCTTCAAGATTTCATTTTGATTTTGCTAAATGTTTGTATCAAAGTAAGGCTGGAAAGGGGGGACAGCTTTTAGCAATGCCTACAGCTTCGTGTGACCTGAAGGGATTGGTTCTTTGTACATCCTGCTGGGGAAATTTCCTGCAGCCCAGGGCCAAGAATGGTTTGTGCACAAGGGCTGTAATGCAAATAAAGGCTTACAGACAAGGATGTGTGCCAGCCACGCTTGCGGCCAGTGCTCCCCACAGCTGGACCTTGTCCCAGTCTGCAGGAAGGAAAGATGAGAAGGAACTGCAAGGAGCAGCTGTGAGGAGTTGGAGTTGCAAAACCCCCCTGAAGCAGAACTGCTCACTTCCCAAATGCATCTGCCAGGCAGACAGCACTGAAAGGGGAACCTGGCTGCAGAGCAACCTGTCAAACTCAGAAACGCTGCCAAGAGGGGGAAGAGATGAGGTTGAGCCTTTGGCACCCTTACCATCCTCTCTGTGTGCTGCTAGGGTCTTGGATAAAGAAGAGGGACAGAGCCTGAGTGCAGTCAAAATGTGTGTTAGCCTGATTGGGGGTGATCTGAGTTGAACTGGTCCAACATGTGTCTGAAGTGTGGGAGAAACAGTGCCCTCAGAGTTACCCATGGCAGAGGGACAGGAACAGGTACAGAGGGAGAGGTACAGCAGGATGCACAGCTCAGCCATCCATCAGCTCTGGGGCTGAGAAAGCTGATGGAATCAGATGCTCTGCAGTCTAAGAAAAACTAAATTAAGTCATCTTGCTCCATGTGAAATGGCCTCCTCAGCCCTGCAGGACAGGCTGGATGTTACAGCAGGTTTGGCCTGAGCCAGAAGGAGTTGCCAGCAAGAGGAAGCTGATAGGAAAAGGTTGAGTAAAATATCTCCACAGCTAAAGTACAGGTCAGGGATTTTAAGGCAGTCACTTTCCAGCTGGGCTATGAAATCTTGGAAATGTTAATGTCAAGGGTGTCACTCTGTGCCCTCTCTACGTCACACCTAGTCAGTGCCACTTGCCTGCAGACAGGAGATGACCAGAGGCCCTCTTGCCCAGGGCATGTCCAAGGGGAGAGCAGAACATCCTCAGACAGTCCCAAAGAAGCCCCTTCTGCTTCTTTTCTGTAAAAAGCAAACAGAAAAGCAAACTTAGTAGTAAGCAGCAACACAAACGCTGCTGTTTTGACCAGTCACCTGGTAATATCCAGGCAGAAGAACACTATGAATGGGCATAAACTTACAGATAACTTGGTTTTCACTCATGTGTCCATCCTCTGGATGCCTTGTGAAGGAAGTTGTTTCTTGGGGACTCAATTATACTGCACTGATTGAGTCAGTTTTACTTTAAATCACATTACAGCCTTTTCCTTCAGAGCTTCTTTATGGCCCAAAGGAACTAAACTACAGCAGCTCTCCCTGGCTGGCACATCCCCAGAACAAAGGTGCAAAAGGGAAGAAGAATGAGAGACCAAGCAGCACTGACAGCACAGCCCTGGCAGAGGGAAGCAATCAGCCCTTCTTTGGCTCCTTTTAAGCTCAGCAAATCAGATTTTGGTGAAAAATTGCCCATTTCTCCTTTTAGGAGAAGAGGGCTGCCTATGCAGGGAGAGGAGGACATGCATCACCCTCCCTGCCACTGCCATACTGCTGCTGCTGCAGCCACCTCCCTGGGTCCATCCACCTTTGGGAAACTGCCCATAGCTGCCAGTCAAACACTACAGGGAAAGCCACACTGGAGTACCCTGACCCCTATAAATCCTGGAGCCCTTTATCTATCACACCCCCTCCCCATCTTTACACTCATCTGTGATGCTCTGAGTCACGCTCACAGCTCAGTGTGGGGCAGGTCCCTCCCAGCTGCTGCAGTACCTCATTTCATCCCTTCACCAATCCAACACCAGCCTGTATCTTTGAAACAACTCACAAAGAAAAGCAGGGGTCTACTGCAACTCTTGCATCTGCTCCTGACGCCCCTCTCAGCTCATAAATTGGCTGCAATAATATTTTAGTTATATAAAAAAATACTAATACAGAGCTGTGCCATTGATCTCAGATATTCTGCTGAGCAACAAACCTACTGCCTGGCACAGATCACAAAGGAAAAAGCAATTTTAAGAGATGCCTGGATGAATCTCCTGATCTGTCAATACTTCTGATTAAGATAAATCTTGTTGGTAAAGGCAAAGTTCCATACCTGAAATAAAGAGCCCGAGGACATTAGTACCAACTGAAACTGGACTACCAGACTGATGCAAGGGAAGTGATATTCAGCAGTGGGGAAGGATAGAAGGTAGGGAGGCTGGAAAAGAAGGTCCATAGCAGAAATGAAAAGAAACGGGAGAAAGGGAAGAGGAAGCTGTGCTTAAGGGAAGAATTTAGTAGGTCATTCCTCTGGTGATCAGCCCCTCATCAGGCACCTGGAAAGGGACTGAGTTAATAAAGAACAGATGTCAGAGGAGGAAGGTTGGACTTGGTTTTGGTCGGTAACTGGCATGCAAAGGTTAGGCCTTTTATTAGGAACTCTACAGCCAGGTAACACCATCCCAGCAGCAGTGTGGGACCATCCTGGGACCACTGAGAAGTCCCTGCCTCTTGGGAAAGACAGTAAATCTTTGTTCATTCCCAACTTCACGGAAATCATGACAGCAAGCACAGGAGATCACTCCAGATCTCACTCCTCTGGCATGTCAGACCATCACTCTTACAGTGTGATTCCCCATGTCTGGTTCCTTTCTGGATATCTTTTGCTGTTGTTCCTGGGAGTTTTGCCAATTAATACCAAGTGAAAACCCGTCCCGTGGCACACAGTCCTTGTTCATCACATCTTCAAATGATAGAATGCTTTGGGTTGGAAGGGACCTCAAAGATCCTCTAGTTCCAACCCCCTGCCATGGGCAGGGACACTTTCACTAGACCAGGGTGCCCAAAGCCCCATCCAGCCTGGTCTTGAATACTTCCAGGGATGAGGCATCCACAGCCTCTCTGGGTAGCCTGTGCCAGTGGCTCACCACTCACGTAGTAAAGAGTTTCTTCCTAACATCTAATCTAAACCTGTCCTCTTTTAGCTTGAAGCCATAGCCCCTTGTCCTGTCCCTGTACTCCCTGGTGAACAGTCCCTCTCCCACTTTCCTGTAGAACCCCTTTAAGAACTGGTATGCCATAATGACATCTCCCTAGAGCCTTCTCTTCTCCAGGCTGAACAAGCCCAACTCTTGCAGCCTGTCCTCGTAGAAGTTTTCCAGTGCCCTGATCATCTTCATGGCCCTCCTCTGGACTCACTCCAACAGCTCTGTGTCCTTCCTGTACTGGGGACCCCAGAGCTGGATGCAGTACTCCAGGTGGGGTCTCACAAGAGCAGGGTAGAGGGGCAGAATCACCTCCCTCAACCTGCTGCCCACACTGGTTTTGATGCAGCCCAGGACACAGTTGGCCTTCTGAGCTGCTAGTGCACAGTGCCAGCTCATGTTGAGCTTGTCATCAACCAGTACCTACAAGTCCTTCTCCTCAGGGCTGCTCTCAGAAGGCCACCAGATTTGTCAGGCGTGATTTACCCTTAGTGAAACCATGTTGGCTGTCCCCAAGCACCTCCTTATTCTCCTATGCCTGAGCATAGTCTCCAGGAGGATCTGCCTCATGATCTTTCCAGGCACAGAGGTGAGACTGACCAGCTTGTAGTTCCCTGGATCTTCCTTGGGATGTACCAGAAAGTAAGAGGGTTAAACTGTAGCAAGAAAGAGGTATAAACTGGGCACTAGAAAATTTCCTGGTGGAAAGAGCAGGGCTATGCTGCTACCAATTTTCCAAGCAGAATGGAGTCTACTCAGGCAGACTTTGAGACCAGGAATATGTTGGGCCTTACTTCAGGAATATGTTTCCCCAAACCTGCCTGAAGAAGGGACAGCTGCCGTTCCAACCCCATTTTCTGTGATCCTCTGGTCACTAAGTGTTGTTTCCGAGCACCTCAGTCCTGGCTCACTGGAAGTTTATCCAGAACCACAAAAATCTATGAGAAATGTCTGGGTTTGCAGCCAACTGTATTTTACTGGTGCAGGGATCCAGCTTTACATCGTGACACTGGGAGACAACTGTATTTGTGACTCAGTGAATACTTTTTTTTTCCCCATCTGTTGTTAAGGTCAAGGCTATTATAAACTTTCTTTTCTTTTGTTTCTTTCTAAACACAGAATAGAAAATTTGGGAAGAGGGGAAAAGATGGGTATCAAATTCAATGTTCTTAGGGGGAATTGGACTTTTTATCTTTTCAATCAGAAGGTAATCCAGGTTTATCATTTTGAAATGTAACACTGAAACATTTTAAGACTGAAAAATGTGAAAAGTAGCACTGTGGCTTCAAAAGAAAAAAATCAATGCAGACTTTGACAGATTGTTCTGTTTTACCTAAATTTGAAATTTCAATGAATAAGCAATTCATAAAAAAAAAAATTTACTCAGTTATAATTAGCACTAAGTGTTACTATCAGTCAGGTGAAATAATTGCAGTCTTGAGCTTAGAACAAAATGCAGAAGTGAAATAACTGCTAATGCAAACACTTCAAACAGTCTGGCAGAAGTCTCTTTGCCAGGATGTTGCTATTTCATTAGTTCTCCATCAGTTTTTGCATTCACAGAGGGAAGGAGAAGACTGCTTGTCGTGGTTTCCCCCCGGCTGTGGGCCGAGATCCACGCAGCTGCCTGCTCCTTAAAGGAAAAGAGCAGGGGAAGAGGGAAAAAGGGGGGAAACAAGGGAAGGGAAAAGGAAGGGGAAATAACTCCAAACCCAAGAAACTAAGAGGCCCGTGGGTTGGGATAAGGAGAGTTTACTGAGAGAACAGAAAGATCAAATATCCCAATGCTAACAGGACTTTAGAGCAAAAGAAGATGAAACTCTTGATCCCCAATGCAGTTTCTCCCCAACCCACACAACTCAGGTACCACCCAGAGCTGTCCCGGAACCCGACCGTCCCCCCAAGCAGCACGCGTCCCGCCACCGCCCCTCTTCTTCCTCCCCTCAGCCCCCCGTTCTCCTGGGCAGGACGTCATTGGCATGGAATACTCTCTTTGGCCCATCTGGGTCACCTGTCCTGGCTTCGCCCCTCCTTTCTCCTGGATAGAGAAATAGGAAGAAGCTGAGAAAGTCCTTGACTGTCTGACTGCAACTAAGAACATCAGGGTGTTCTCAGCACTGCTTTCATTGGAACTCCCAAACACAGCATCCCATCAGCTGCTACAAATGAAGTTAACTCTATCCTGACTGAAACCAGGACACTGGTGCAACCCTCAATGACAACAGAACGTTTTTAAAGCCCTTTCAGACCTGATAAAGGAGCAAGAAAGGACACAAGTCCTCAGGCTTTCCCTTGTGTTGATTTTTAAACCTCCTTGTAAGTGCTGATGGGATTAGAAAAGCACCAATGAGCTTAAAGGAAAAGCCCAGTATTTTAACAAATTGCTTCCCTGTGCATGTGCAATCCCATGGAGAGCTGACAGAAGAGAGTGGGAGTGGGAATGACATGGTTTACTTGGGGGAACTGGCTCTGCTGCAGATTCAGGCTACCTGCCTAGGCAAGGTCTCTTCAGTGTGGTTCCAAAAATGCCGTACCCATCGGTGCCTGCCTAGGTACCACAGGTGGTTGGACCCAGAGAGGGATGGAAGCAGGATGCAGGGTGAAAGCATCTCCCAGACACAGAGCCTCTGGGCTCATCGAGGTGCAAGGATTGCACTCCTCTCACTTCAGCATCAGTCATCAGCTGAAAAGTTGTCACAACAGCTAGTGTGGACACTCTCTGTTCAAATTGAATCAGCCTTATGTTGCTTTCATTTAAGTAAATGTAATAAAACCTCAACTAAAATAATCAAATCCAAGCAAGCCATACACCAGTTCGAAGCAGGCTGGGGAACTGAAGCAGCTGGAAATTTCAGATGCCTGGAAACCTTCAGGGCACCTGTAAAGGTGGCTGTAGGGACTGGTCAGCAAACTCAGGTTGACTTGCCTGTGTCAGGGGCTTGGAGCTCTATGATCCTTGGGGTCCCTTCCAACCCAGACCAGTCTGTGATTCTGTGATCCTAAAGAAAGCAAATGCAAGTTCAGATGGGACATGTTGAGGGGGCATCATGAGAAGGCAGTACCAACTCCTGAGAGAAATCCCATACTAGGCAGGCAGGACAACCACAGGATGGTCCTGAGGGGCAAGAGGAGATGTTCTTTACCAAAGTGAAGCTTTCCAGTTTCCATCCTCTCTCTAAACTAATTAGTCTGGGCACAGACACTATGGTAGGTACATGAAGCTATTATTTCCCACAGGACTTTCCACTGGTGTATCTGGTGTTTGCTCTCAACTTACCTGAGGTAAAGTTATTTAGATCAGACCTGTGCCAGTCTGAAAAGTCCCTCTATGTCTCTTCCAAGCCATTTCCAAGAGCTCCTGCAGTTGCTCAAGATGGGACAGAAATAGGAGCCCTCCAACCTCTGAATCTGCTCAACCTCCTGCTGAGAGAATGATCTTAGATCAAAGACTAATCCTTATTGCCAGGACATCTGGGAACCGATGGGCAATGAACCAGCTTGGATATCCTTCAGGGAAGAGTGGTGGGCATTGCTGGGAATGAAAGAGGTGAATCGCATGCAGCCCTGGAAATATTTGGGTTCCTTGCTGAAATGCCAGCGAATGCACGAACCCCTCCCACCCCACTGCAAACTGTTGAGATGTGTGCAGACTTGAGGAATGCATTCAGGTGAAATATGCCTGAATTTACGTCAGGTTTACACTCTGCAAACATGCCAGGGGCAGCTGTTTGGCCAGGCATGTTCCTGTGCAGGGCAATGTGCCATGGGGGAGGAAACCCCCAGTGCCCCTTGCCAGCCATTCACAAAACACATTCATTTTTGGAAAGCATTTCCCTGAGTGACCCTTTGGGGAATTCAGCTGTCAGTATTATATTTATAATGTAAATTAAGTAGGTAATATTGTGTCATAAAGGAGAATAACCTCAGCTAACCGCCACCTGCTTGTGTGAGAGTAAATCCTTGTCTTTGATGATTAAAACATCCACATTGTTATCAGCAGTGGTATCTCTCTAATCTTGACAGTCCTAGCACTAACATTAGGTTTCCAGCATGACAGCAAGGTGGGCAGACACCTCTCACAAGTTCACCTTAAAAAGTCTTGTAAAAGAAAGAAAGAAAAGAAAAAAAATCCATTATTTGCTCAGCTTTCCAGTTCCCAGGTAGAAGAAACCTCTTTGAGCCTCTGCTTAGTTGATAAAAAACTCTGGCTCACTTTTAAACAGTAAAAATGTAAACCACAGGGAGAATCTGGAGGGCAAAGTCCAGCTTGAGTGCCTGAGATGCTGACCTGAGCCCCTGGGAAAACCTGTTTCACAGTCTGCTATTGCACAAGCTGACAAACCCAGGCACTGAGCTTAAAAGGAAAAAAAAATCAGCAAAGGGAAAAAGAAAGCAGTTCAGCTGTACTGCCCATGAAATGGCCTTAGGAGCTTGTGCATCAAGAGGAGCATGGCCAGCAGGTCACAGGAGGGGATCCTCCCCTCTGCTCTGCCCTGCTCAGGCCCCACCTGGAGTGTTGTGTCCAGTGCTGGGCTCCCTGGGATCAAACAGACAGGGATCTCCTGGAGAGAGTCCAGAGGAGGCTGTGGAGATGATGAAGGGCCTGGAGCATCTCCCCTGTGAGGAAAGGCTGAGGGAGCTGGGGCTGTTCAGCCTGGAGAGAAGAAGACTAAGGGGGGACCTGATTCATGTTTATCACTATCTGAAGGGTGGGATGCAGGGGGAAATGGGCAGCCCCTTTCCAGTGTCTGTGGGGACAGGACAAGGGGCAATGGCTGCAAGTTGGAGCATAGGAAGTTCCCCAGCAACCTGGGGAAGAACTTTTCCCCAATGAGGGTGAGGGAGCCCTGGGCCAGGCTGCCCAGGGGGGTGTGGAGTCTCCATCTCTGGAGAGATTCCAGCCCCGTCTGGACGCCGCCCTGTGCAATATGAGCTGGGGAGCTGCTTTGGCAGGGGGTTGGACCCCAGGAGCTCTCCAGGGCCCTTCCAACCCCTGGGATTCTGTGATTCTATGATTCCAGCACCTGCTGCTGTGTGAATATTCTCCATTCCTGCACCCTCCCTCACCACGGAGGGAGAAACTGCCATGCACAGATCTCCATCTGAGAGCTGTGCTGGGTTTCCTGTCATCACTTCATTCACCACTAATGGAGTGAGAAGATGGTGAAACACACCAGGATCAGGGCTATGAGAACACAGCTCTGCTTGTTTACCAGCCTGGAGGCAGAAGCAGAGATAACCCCAGAGGAAATACCTTCAGAAAGGAAGACAAGATGCAGATGGGTTAATAATAGAGATCCAGCCCTGAAGATTTTCCCCCTGCCTGCACTGCACCAGGGGAAACTGTAAGCAGTGGTATTTGTTTTCATTTATCCAGTGGGTTTCATGGAAGCAAGGCTGGCTAAGCTTTTTACTGTCAAGGGCTGAGGTTGGTTTTGCACCACTGCATAACCTCTGGAAGAAATGCATGTGTGCAAAACAAGTGTGAAGCAGTACCAAAACAGAGCTTCCCACTTCCACTGGTGGGAGTGCTCTGAATTCACTTTCTGCCAAGCCCATTCAGGGAAGATGGGTAAAGTATGGAAGGCAGGTTTAAGTTCCATTTTGGGATTAACAAGTCACAGCCAAACCCATCTTGGTCTCAGCTAGCCTGTTGCCAGCAGAGAGCTGTTCTTTGTGTGGCGTGGATGGCTGTGGGAATAAGTGTTTCTCTGCCCTGAGTAAATGATTGGAACCATGCAAGAAAGCTACAGTGAAATAGATGAAAGCATTGTTTCTTGTGCTAGTATTTGTAAAGCATTTCTAATCTGGGGTAGCACACAGCTGGCCTACAGGAATCCACCTGATCTATCACAGCAAACTGGTGTTTTCATTTCTGACAAGGCAGGTCAAGTTTGTGAGGTTTCAGATTATTTCATGTTCTTTCTAAGCATGCAAAGTATGTGGGACCCAAGAAATTCCTTTTATTCTGTTGCAGAAAGGTGTGTTTCCAAAGAAGGCATTAACAAACCTTCCCTCCACCCTTCTGTCCTACAGCTTGGGGACTGCAAAAGTGTGGGTGATTCTGTGTGGCTATTTGAAGGGATTGTCTCACCTTCAGAAGAAAACTAGAAGATGCATTTCTTTATATTCTAGAGAGACAGAGCCCCCAGTAAGTAAAAACAGAGAGACATCTTTCCTTGGAGATATATAGGTCTATCTCCCAGTAAATGGAAACTGTAAGAATAGGGATTCTTGGAAAAGCTGGACAATTCAACCCAGGACTCTGTAGTTTTATACTTTTCTTACACACAAATTGCATCTCCAAATGCCTGTTTCCACTCAATAGCCCACCTGAGATACTTGCATCTATTGGGGTTCAACCTCGATGGCTTTCCACATGCCAGCTGGAAAGGAGGATCAACTGTAGGATGGTAAATCCTTGACATGAAACACCAGCAGATGCATCCCAAGACAGGCAGGGAAAGCTTTGTCAGTGACACCCACACCTGCTTTCTAGAAGCTACCACTCTCTGTGTGCATGACAACTGCCTGCAGAGACACCACACCAGCAGCTTTGTTTTCAGTTGAGAAGAGGTTACCACCAACTGTACTTTTCAGAGTGACTTTGAAGTTGTTTTTACAAAGAAAAGAAAAAAACAAACCAGCTTCACCAGGAACAGGCAGAGCAAGATGTGACAGTGTGGGAGGCCAGGCTGTACCCAGCAGAGAGGTCATCACCAGCACCACACAGCTCTCACTGGGACTGGGCTGGTCCCATCACCATGCCATTAAGGGTCATATCAGAAAACAACCTTGGTCTTCTCCAGACTGGGAGAAGTTCTGGCATCAGCACCTTCTGCCCAGGGTCTGTAGATATCAGCTAATAAGAGTGCCTACAGAAGATGGGGAAGCAGGAATGGGTAAAATATAGGAAGAAAATGCAGGTAGAGCTGGTTGGGTGTAAATCCTGCACTGGTATTCACATCTGACAGGGAGGGAAAGAAGGGGAACAGTCAGAAGAAGTTTAGCCAAAGTTAAAAGCAATGAAGCTGAACATTGGACAAGGAGCTTTATCCCACCACAAGCCCAGTCAGCTTTCAGATGGCCACCACGAAGGTAGCACAGGAACATAACTGGTAACTTTGGAGCTGTAAAGAAAGCAAGCAGCATCTTGACCATCGGCAGGTCTACCAGTATGTGGAGGAGGGTGTCCTCAGGACAGCCTAGCACAGAGGGTGGAAGAAGCTGTTACTTCTGCAGATATGTAGATGAAGAAGTAGATGGGGGAAAGAAACCAAGAGACCTATGGGTTTGAGTCTGAGTCTGATTGGTGAAATCAGAGGCAGGTCCATGGTGCAAAGACCGACAGGCTCTGAAACATGGTGAAGATTTGTTTCTTTTTTAAATTAATAATTAAGAACTTAATAAAAGGTTTTCCCACTTATCAGGATGGGATTTTTTTTTTTCTTCACATCCTGAGACATGGTACCACCTGGATCATCACAGCAAGAGAAGCAGTAGTTGGCAGGGAAGCTCACTGAACCAGCAAACACACAAGCTAGTCATTGCCAGATCTGGTTGCAAACCACCAAAGCTGGCAGAAGACCAAAGCAGCCTTGTTCCTGTCTATAAAACTGCATCCCAACTGACATCTCACTGCCCGCAGCCTCTGGGCATCTCAGCTTAAAAATTAAGCCTCCCTGAGCAGCTGTTTGCAAAGTGGGGCACAGCCGCTTGGATTAGGAGAGTTCTGAGTCAGGTCAACAGCGGGTGCATCTTGTAATGGGAGGATATGTCTCTAATTGAAAGAGTTTCCGGCCTTTGACGTAACTGGGAGAATTATTTCTCAATATGTCAACTTCACTGTCAAGCCACAGCCACATGCTCATCCTAAAGGCTCAAACTCGTCGTGCTTACGCCGTGAGCGTGACAGTTATTTATAGCTGGCATGTAGGCAGCCGCCACTTCCACAGCACCTCAGACCTTCCCAATTCGAGGGGGTTCCTCCATCCTCTGTTGGGGATGCAGTCAAGGGATGGAGGGACACCCCAAATTCAGGCTCAGCCCCTCAGCCGGACGATGACAAATTAATTCTTTCTGTGACAAACCACCTAAATCCCATGATGTACAGGTATAGGGGCAGGTATAGCACAGAGCTTGAAATTTAGCTAGATGATCGTGTAGAATGGTCTTGGGGTGAAAAGAGGGGGGAGGAAGCCAGACAGGTCTGTTTTTCTCTCCTAGCAGAGGGCCTGTGATAACTTCATGCTAACTCAAGGAAAAGGTAAAAGGCAAGAACTGGAGGACAGAATGGTATCACCCCACGGCTGCTCCCTCGGGCAGCAGAGCCAAGGCGCATCGCATATCTCTTCGACAAAGGAAAACAGAGGGCTGAAATACGTCCATGGGCCCCTCACAGCTGTCCTGGTTTCAGTCAGGATAGAGTTAACTCCATTTGTAGCAGCTGATGGGATGCTGTGTTTGGGAGTTCCAATGAAAGCAGTGCTGAGAACACCCTGATGTTCTTAGTTGCAGTCAGACAGTCAAGGACTTTCTCAGCTTCTTCCTATTTCTCTACCCATGAGAAAGGAGGGGCGAAGCCAGGACAGGTGACCCAGATGGGCCAAAGAGAGTATTCCATGCCAATGACGTCCTGCCCAGGAGAACGGGGGGCTGAGGGGAGGAAGAAGAGGGGCGGTGGCAGGACGCGTGCTGCTTGGGGGGACGGTTGGGTTCCGGGACAGCTCTGGGTGGTACCTGAGTTGTGTGGGTCGGGGAGAAACTGCATTGGGGATCAAGAGTTTCATCTTCTGTTGCTCTAAAGTCCTGTTAGCATTGGGATATTTGATCTTTCTGTTCTCTTAGTAAACTCTCCTTATCCCAACCTACGGGCCTCTTAGTTTCTTGGGTTTGGAGTTATTTCCCCTTCCTTTTCCCTTCCCTTGTTTCCCCCTTTTTCCCTCTTCCCCTGCTCTTTTCCTTTAAGGAGCAGGCAGCTGCGTGGATCTCGGCCCACAGCCGGGGGGAAACCACGACAGCCCCTCACAAGGACATCAACCAGCACGGACTGATAGAGGCACTGCAAGCTGGCAAGATCCTTGCATTCCAGGCAAGAGGTGAAAATACATCATGAGGAAGACATACAGCCTTCCTCCCAGAGACCCCTGCCTGCGACCCTTACAAGGATCTGCACAAGCTCCAAGAACTGATAAGCTAATTAGCATGAGAAGCGAGACTAGGTGGGTTCAGGTACTTAATATGTACAGGCATTGATTGAATATTCATTGTTTTACTGTATAAATGTAAGGTCGGTCTGCTACTTCAGGGTGCACGCTTGTGGAGGAGAGATCCCCCTTGCATCTGCGCGCAATAAACATCCCTACTGTATAACTTTCCAGTTATAGAGTCGATTTCTGTACACCACCCAAATGACTGCCTTAGCCTTTCATCTCCTCTTGCTGTGGCTAAAGGTAGGCTAGAGGTGGTGGGAAATGATGAATAGGTGTGAAGTTTTGAGCACTTTGTATGTTTACCTGAGCAGAAGAATTTTCTAGAGTTTGCAAAACAAGTCCGGAAACTGCTCAATTACAAAATCTCTATTGCTTTCTACTTCCAGTCAGGCTAAAAATAAAATAAAACCTTGTGCCAGGCTCATTGCTGCTGCAACCACGCTTGTCTCATCAGAGTTAAAAGAGGGTGAGCATGGGCCTATTTACCATGTTGTTTTTCAGCAGCGCAACTTCCAGTCACAGCCAGAACAGGGAAACGGAAACCAGTGGTGAGCTGGCCAGCCCCAGCACCACTCCTCTGTGCTCCTTTCTAGTAGGTCTCCCACATCCTCAAAACTCAGCCCATCTTCTCCTGCTCAGCACCAGCACCAAAGTCTCTGCAGCTATCAGCAAGGTGTATTTGAAAGACCTGGGGCAAGGCCCAGCTCAACCCCACTCCTGTGAGATCCTGACTTTGTGTTTAGGCAGGAGCTGGATGCCACTTAAGGAGGTTTGAAGCTGTCTTGCTTTTGCAGGGCTCTGTCCTACAGCCTTGTCCTTTCTCAAGCTCTGCAAAAATTGGCATATCATTTTGGTACTGTTTGCTTGGAGATTACTCATTTCTGCTGGAAGCCCCATCACAGCACATGGAAGCTGCTGCTGTTTCACCCAGGGTGAGAGGCAGTGTAGATCAACGTGGTAGACACACTCCATGTGCCTCTGCTGCAGCAAGGTTACAGCTGTAGATGTGGCAGAGCTAATCCTATTCTCAGTATTCCTGTGTGCAGTGCTAGGAGTCAGGAACATGGGATACCGGGCTTCTGTCTGGACACTCATTCTCCAGGTATTTCTCTGTTTCAACACAATGAGATCTGCTACAGTAGTATTTCTGGCACCTGGGATGCTCACCCCAGCAGCCTCTCTCGGCAGAGCTCAGGGGAGAGGTCAAAGCCCACAGCACTGGGTCCTTTGGCTGCAGCAGGTCCCACAGACAGTGAGAGGAAGGAGACTCTGAACTCTGATAGCCCCACCTTCTGCTGGGAACTAAACACAAGCAGCACAAGAAAGGGCTGGCTGTCCCAGCTGGCAGCTGGGAACATTACAGGAGCCATAGAAAGTCCTTCAGTGTCTTCTAGGAGAGTTTCTGTTGTGCTGAGAGCTGGCTGCATCGCTGGTGTAAGGGGAGAGGGGAACAGGTTTTAGAAAACAATGGGTCAGGTATCTCTGAGGAGCTGCTTGAGTATGGCTCTTCATTCAGTGCATCCTCTGAACTCCTTCCTACCTACCCCCATTGCCTCTCCATCCTGCACTGTATCTGAACATCTAAGGGATGTCAGAGCAATACACTCAAACACAAAACCTTACAGAGTTGTTGCTGAACAGATCTTTGGGAGTCCTCACGCAAGAGATGCTGCTGTGGAGAAGCCACTCCACTCCACTCCAGCATCGTTTGATATCTGCAGAAGAGAAACCTCTGCCTACATCATACACCTCCAGCCTGTTTTGGCCTGTTTTGAACCCATTCCTCTCTGCCCACTGCCACGTGAGGGATGTGTTCAGTTGGGCAGACAGGGTTTGGGTATCCCTGGCAGTGTTTGCAGAGGCTGGGACCTCAGCCTTTCCTGGGGGCAGGGGCAAATGTCTGATGTGACCAGGGCTGGAAAAAGAAATCAGCTGCATCCACTTTCTAACCCAGTGGCAACCTATTACTGTAAACCTTGAATAACTGCAACCTAAGCCTTATCCAGCTTGCTGGAGGCACCCACCTTCCTTCTGCTTTTAAAATAAAGTGAAAACACCAATATTCTGATATTGGAGCTCAGATCTTCAGCTGAGAGGTGTAATGGTGTGTCTGGTTCCACTGCCACAGTCAAACCCAGTTATAAGAGCACTTCCACCAGACTGAGTGTACCCTAGTTTCTATTTTGGGCCTTAACTTTCTGCTCCAAGTTTAGACCAAACAAGAGAGATGCACCTACACAGGACTTAACTTTTGCTCTCTAATGACCATTTTGCTGAGAAGTTACAGCTCTGCTCTGTGATGGGAGAGTCAATGCAATTACAAGGAGAACAAAGAAAGGGGAACAGGTCTGTGTGGACTACGTTGTCAGCACACTGGAAGGAGGTAAATGCTGCAGAGATTTCATAACAATTGATGATTTAAACCCTTACAATATCAAGCAGCAGTAACTGTATCACACCTCGGATGAATAGAAAATGTTCTCCAACATCTTATGGTGTCTCTGACAGGATGAATATGCAGCTGCACGTTCTCCTGGGACAGGATGCACAGGTCACAGATTCACAGAATCCCAGGGGTTGGAAGGGCCCTGGAGAGCTCCTGGGGTCCAACCCCCTGCCAAAGCAGCTCCCCAGCTCATATTGCATCCAGACAGGGCTGGAATCTCTCCAGAGATGGAGACTCCACACCCCCCTGGGCAGCCTGGCCCAGGGCTCCCTCACCCTCACTGGGGAAAAGTTCTTCCTATACTCCAACTTGCAGCCATTGCCCCTTGTCCTGTCCCCACAGACACTGAGAAGTGGCTGCCCATTTCCCCCTGCATCCCATCCTTCAGATAGTGATAAACATGAATCAGGTCCCCCCTTAGTCTTCTTCTCTCCAGGCTGAACAGCCTCAGCTCCCTCAGCCTTTCCTCACAGGGGAGATGCTCCAGGCCCTTCAGCATCTAAATTAATTCAGTCACCAGTAAAGAAAATACTGGAAAAGGATGAAATGACACTCCAAGGGCAAAACTTCTCCAACTTTAACCTATTTTTATAACAAACAAGATTTTACCAATTTCTCTAACATTTATTCTGAGCCAAGGAGGTGGGGGGAAATAATAATCAATCATTTGAAACAATGGGTGGGAAAGCTTCCAAAGCAGATCATGTCAGGTTCCTGCTGATGCTTTACTAAGAGTGTTCTGCTGCCAGGGTGATTTTGCAACCCTTTGGGAAGTTCGTCTACTGACAGCTGACAGCAGGGCCGAGGTCTCCATCCTTTCCCTTTCCCTCTGTCCTGCAGAGGCTGAGCTGCTGCTGTCTGTGGCTGGACAGCAGAGAGTTTGGGCAAGGCCCAGAAATGACCGTGTTTGTTCTGGTACTCACCTCCCAGGAGACGTTTTGTGGCACATACAGTGTGCAAGGCGTCATAGGTGGTACCAGGGGTATCAGTGGAAGGACACTTCATTTATCCATCCAAAACAATAGCGTCACAACCTTGGGAGAGTCAGATAATTGGCCATCTTCTGAGCCCGGTGCCTCATACCCGTTTACCGCAAATTACTTCAGCAGACACTCAGTAAATCATTTCAGAAAAGGCATGGAAATATTAAGCAACAAAAAATTCCACCCTATCTTTCCATCCTGTCAGATATACATGTATAAACATATTTTTTTTCTGGCTGAAATAAAAGCAAGCAAAAATGAGTTAAGATGTCATTGGTACCTTTGCGGTGCTGGTAAAAGTTCCCCCCGTGTCCCTTCTCCGGCTGTCTCGGTTACAAGGTCACAGAGAACAGGTACAGGGCCTGAAGCTTCATCAGGAAATAAAAAATTAGGTAGAGAGGAAATTCAACAAACAATGCATGATTGTTGCTCTGAGGTTAGGCTCGTCGCTGAGCCTTGGGACCGCTTCCCAGCACATTGTGCCATTGTGACCTTCAAGATAACCACACGAGAAAGGGCTTTTCAGCACTCTGAATCCTGAAATGACTGACTCTGCTTACTCAGGCAGCATCCTCCTGGGCAAATTACTCACTCTGTCTCTCGTTCTGGTTTCTTTGCTTTCTTGTTCTCTCTGCAGTGTGACACTGGCAGGCACCTCTAGGTCAGGTCCTGTCGTATCTTCATCACCACCGTGCTGCTCTCTGTTCAAAGGGCACATTAGTCACTTGGGTGCAGAAAGGGTTAAGCCCAAGACTCTGCAGGACAGTTTTGTGCATCCTGGTCTGTGTTCACTCATGCAGGGGATTTCTGTAAAGAACCTTTATTTTCCAGGCTATCCTTAGCAGCTCTCACCCTTCACCCGTTCCAAGAAGTCCACCTAATCCTAGAAATCCCTCCAGGCCTTGCAATAACTGCTAGCAAATTTCTCTTTTCTACATCTCTGCAAAGCATGAATCTCTCTGACATCGAAAAGGGTTTAGTGGCAGGGCAGTGGGGGCCTAAAAGCAGAGAAAAGCCTTTTACCAGTCATCCCACACAGCCCATCTCTGGCACTGACCCAAAATGTGGGACCTACCAGGACACCGCAGGGATGCCCCCCGCTGCAGCCTGAAGGGAGTACCCTGAACCTTTCCCTTGGATTATTGTTTTTTTTGTCCTGCCATGACTGAGCTTTGTGCTGGAAGGTTTCAAAAATGCTGACATGTGTTTTTGAGCATGTAGCCAAAGCGTTGCATTCCTGCATGGCAACCTCTTGGTATAATTATATACAAACCCATGATTCATGCTGCCCTTGAGCCAGCGCTGCAGTGAGAGTCCTGCAGCTCTCAATTTCCCTCTCACTCAACTTCTAACCTCTTAAAGAAGTTGTCTGAATTCAGCATTGAGCCCAATAGACATGTCTTGGGGAACTCATCCCCTCCTTGGGGAACTCATCCCCTTAGGAACTCATCCCCCCTTGGGGAACTCATCCCCTTAGGAGGTCAGCAGACCCCCTCTCCCAGCCCTGCCCACTCCCCCCAGCTTACACAAAGCTGCCTGGAGAAGGGTCCTGCTCCTCACCTGTGCAGAGAGGTGAGCTCACATCCCCATGGAGGGAGGTATTTCCCAGTAGGTATTCCAGCTTCATCCTAGTCCATGCTTTCACCATCCAGTAGCACTCAAAACTCCTGCCAGCTCTCACCAGACAGCTTAAGTGTACCTTGAACCTCGACTTCCCCCAAACATCACTCATAGCCAAGGCTGCAGGGAGAGACCTGGCAATAGTGAAATGAAATCTGGCATTATCAACGCCAGTGATAATTGGTTTTTTAAGTGTAAACAAGGCAGAAGATTAAAAGAGAGTTGGCATTTCAACCCAAGAGGAGCACAGCACCTGAACGGCCCCAATGTCTCAGCTAAGAGCACTGAAGTGTCTATTCGGCTTTGTCTTGTTGCACCTTGAAACATTCGACAGCCCTAAGAGCACCTCTGGCATCTTGCCCGGGGTTTCTGGCTGCCCCAGGACAAATTGCTTTCCCTCCATTTCTGATGTCTTGATTTCACCAGCAGTCCTTGAAAACACAAAGAAGAAAAAGAGAATAAAAAGCACCATCCTTTCAGCATCCTCCTTTTTGCCCCTTTCCAGTGTCTGTGGGGACAGGACAAGGGGCAATGGCTGCAAGTTGGAGCCTAGGAAGTTCCCCAGCAACCTGGGGAAGAACTTTTCCCCAGTGAGGGTGAGGGAGCCCTGGGACAGGCTGCCCAGGGGGGTGTGGAGTCTCCTTCTCTGGAGAGATTCCAGCCCCGTCTGGACGCTGCCCTGTGCAATATGAGCTGGGGAGCTGCTTTGGCAGGGGGTTGGACCCCAGGAGCTCTCCAGGGCCCTTCCAACCCCTACAATTCTATGATTCTATGATCAGGCAAAGATTCTCATACACATGAAAGCCTCAGAAGCACAGCAGACCACAGAAGCTGAGATTGCTAGTGAAATGCATATATTAAACTAGCTGCTGAACTATGTGAAGAACTTCTACTATGTGTACCACCTCTATAGATAATCCTCTATCTCTTAGCTTAGATCAGAGGAGCTCATGGGAACATTCCACCCATCATGATTTTGGTTTACTTCTTTACAAAGCAGTTGCTGTGTGGGAGGGGACAGGGCTGCCAAACAAGCTGCAAGGAGAGTCCCCTTATGGCATGGTACGAGAAAGCAAGAATCAATGGCCAACACATGGGAAGAGAGCAGATTCCTATATAGCACCAGAGTGAACTGACCAGCAAGGGAGCTGCTTTCCTCAGCGTTCTTTTACTGCAGCTTTATCTAAGTTGTAAGGCAGGGATGAATGAGCCTCCTGTGAGCTCTTCCCATGTGAAATGAGCTAAGAGCACAAGCGCTACAGACCCCGAGATCCCCATGCAGGGGCTGGTTTAGAACCCCACTGAGGGCATGAAACCAAAGAACCAGAGGAGATCCCTCCAACAGGTTATCTGGCCCAGTGTTTTCACTGTTGTTATGGAAAGTATTTACTGAGATGAAACAGGAACTTAAGAAAAATTACCTGTGACAGTGTTCTATATGCAAAAAAAAACCAATACACCTTTCAAAAATGAGCTGTAATTACCCCATCAACCCAGCTCATCATTTCAGCCCAGAGCTGTTCATTGTCATGACTTACCTCAAAGACTTCCTCATCCAATATCCTTGTTCCAAAATACAATGATGCCATTGACATCAATGATGGCATGGTCACTCCAGTCCAAGAACTTGGTTATCTTCTTTTTACAGTCCAAAAATCAAGGTGACATTTTTCTTCTGCACACTGATAGTTACTCTGTGCCACCTAGAAGAACACAGTCCAAAAATGTCTTAAGAGCTCTGGGCTTTCAAGAGCAAACTAACAAATGTATAACAGCAAAGCTTTCAGAAACTGGTGTTCTGCAAACCTTCATGCCAACCATCATCTGCAAACACACAAAAATCATCCTCAGGCAAACCCTGAAGATGTTATTTGAAGGAGAGGCGGCTGTATTGACAGGTGATGCCATTCACTTCTCATCCCTTCAAAACAGGTAGAGGACTGCCAGTTCTGGCTTCAACAAGAGGCAGAGGGAAAATCCCCACTGACAACTGCCTGGCTATCCCACATTTCCACCCTCCTCATGTCCTGCAAAAGATTCAACGTGGATTTTGCAAGACAAACTGATCTCTTGAGGACCTTTGTAACACAAGTCAGCAGCGTTCCTATCCCCAATCTGCACTGACCAGAACATGATTCACACTTCTTATATACACACTATTCATTCACACTTCTTATATACACACTATTCATTCACCAAAGGACAAAGTTCAAGACCAGAACACTCAGCAGCAGTCAAAGGTGTGTATATACACCTGTATACATACATGGCTCCTATTTTACACAGCATTTAACATGCTGGTATTGATATAAACAACGTACTGGTTTTTTCCTTTGTGCACAAAATTTCACTTACTTGCCATCTGCTAGGTTAATGCCTCTAAAGAGAGGATAGTCTTCTAGGCCTGGCTTTCCTATATGGTCTTCATACAGGAATACAAAAGGAGATCTACCCATCTCCACACCAATTTGCTGGGTCCCTTGCTCATTGTAAATTGAGATCAAGAAGGACTGACCTCCTTTCTTCCCTTTTACAGTGGTTAGAATGGAGGAGTCCTCTGGGAATGGGGAAGCTGGAGTCAAAAAGCAGAGAGGTTATAGTCAGGTTTCCTTGAAAATTAATCCCTATAGAAAACAGTTCTGTTGTCCAACAACCCATGGGGAGACCATTGGTTTATTCCTGTAGCTGTGTGCACATCAACCCTAAAACATAATATTGGGTAGTGTCTTAGTTGCCAGGTGAAGATCTGGCTTTATCTTTACATTGCTTAGTGATGGCATCCCAGCTCCTTGAAGGCTGTTCCTGCTGTGGGGTGTGCAGCTTCACTCCACACTGGTGAAACGGAGACAAGAATCGCTCTGTCACATCTAGCTCCCCTTCAAGAAATCACCATGCTATTTTTTTGCCAAATATTCAAAACACAGTTATTTGATATCAGTAAAGATCTTCTTTGGTAGCTTCTAAGCATAAATAAAATTTGTAGAAAGAAAAGCTAGACATGGATTTTTCCCCTACCACAGTTACCTTCTTTGAGCAGACCTCTTTCCTAATAAGAAATGTGCTAGAAACCTATTCAAGAAAGCCCTGCATCCAAAATATAAATTGCTGAAAATCCTGGGATATCAGACTGAATAAGAAGTCAGCAGAAGTTGTAAATGTTGATCTATATGGTGTGGGTTAGTCAGCATGGCATCAGAACTCCTTCCTTGCAGAGCTTTTTCCAAAAAAAGCCATCTTTAGAGATGCCTGTGCATTTTTGGGGGGTTTATCACAACAGTGCCAGAGCTCTGTATTCTCAAAACCAGCCCACACAACCTGAGTGTGGGCTACCTGGGTGTGAGGGTACAACACCAAACAGGTAGACCTTGGGGCATGCAGGGATTACTGGATGAAAGTTGAACAGGACAAAATTCAGATTAAGATGTCAGGAAAAAAAAAATCCTTGGATTTAGATGTCCTCAGCCATGGAGAATCCTAGACTTCCCAAAGGACATGGTGAAAAATTCCATTGCCTGAATCACATCAAATCAGTCCAAACAAACCTATATGGTTGGGAACAACCCTGCCCTGCCATGAGAATGGGGTAGATGACCAGTGAGATCTTTTCCACTGGTAGGTTCTGCAGCTCAGTAATCCTGAAAAAATTCGTGTGAGTTTCACAAGAAAGTGTGGTCACTGCACAGGTCTTGTGGCTCCTGCTCCCACCACTGAGCAAGTGGGTTATGGTCTTCTCCTGCCTTTGCTGCCACATACAAGACATCCCAACAGGCCTTCTGCCTCTATTTGCCTGTTGATCACAGTGTGCTCTCCAGCACAAGGGTTGCACGCACACACACAAACTAGAGAAAACCTAAACCACACAAGTGGTTTTCCACTCCTCTGAGCAGCAAAAACACTAAAACTTGCATCTTCTACATATGTCCAAGCAGCTCAATGAGCATCATTTATGAATTATTCTGCCCAGGTCTAATAATGACTTAAAGCATCCCAGTATGTTTTGGTTGCATCAGCTGGTGGTCCTTTCACCCTCCAGTATTCCATCAAAAAAGAAATCTAGAAACTTAAAGCCTAGAGAGTTTATTTTATGGAACAATTTTCATCCACATCCCCCTTTAATATTCCTGTCCATTAGCCATGTAATGCAATTTCCAGGCTGTGATTTCCACTTCTAGTTTTGTTGCATTAACTATACCCAAAAAAAGGCACATTCCAGAGATTCTCCTTTGATTTCACAAGATTAGAGGTTCATTCCACCAAGGGCTTCTGGAGTGACAAACCCTTTATTTTGTTGTCTTCCCCTACTCCCCTCATTGAAGTTGTGGTTTAGAAATGATGAGAATACAAGGATGCTCTGTGCACACCACCCAGCTATCAAAAAGCAATCCAGACAACGGGAAACAGTCTTAGTAAGTCCAAGCTACTTTTTAAATAGAGAGAGGAAATAAAACATCAGGCAAAGCAGACATTTTTCTCAATGAATCACTTGAGGAATCCAATTCAGCAAGCAAGTGGTCTAACATGACTAATTTTTTCACATCTCTCTGTTCAGTGTTTCCAGTAAGTCACCTTCTTGGACACACCAGCACCTTTCCACAAGTCCACACATAACTTATTTCCTTTTCTCCCTACTGATGGGTTTTCCAGTTTGGGGAGCTCTGGAGAAAGCCAGGCAGCACACCTGAATGCCCAGACCTTGGTTAGAACAATGTGCCAGACCTTTAACATGTTTAACTAGAGACACAGTGCTCACACATCCAGATTAAACATCAAAATACCACCCTAGAACTCCCCACTGCCTGATTGTCCTGGCTTGTGCTCCAGTCTCTCATCTTATTTCAGCTGGGTTTCCAGGATGCAGCACCCACATACCCACCAAATTCCTACAAGAGATGCTCAGCTGCTGCCTGAGGGACAGCAGGATGACCATGAGCCAGCAATGTGCCCTCATGGCCAAGAAGACCAATGGCATCCTGGGGTGTATTAGAAGTGGTGTGGTTAGTAGGTCAAGAGAGGTCCTTCTCCCCATCTGCTCTGCCCTGATGGGATCCCACCCAGAGTATTGTGTCCAGTTCTGGGCACCTCAGTTCAAGAAGGGCATAAACCTCCTTGGAAGAGCCCAGCACAGGGCCATGGAGATGATTAAGGGAGTGAAACCCCTTCCATATGAGGAGAGGCTGAGGGAGCTGGGACTCTTTAGTTTGCAGAAGAAGAGACTGAGGGGTGACCTCATCAATGTTTATCAATATGTAAAGGGTAAGAGCAAGCAGGACAAAGCAAATCTCTTCTCAGTGATGGCACCAATAGAACAAGGGGCAGTGGGTGCAAGCTGGAGCAGAGGAAGTTCCATGCCTTGCCTCTTCTGGGGATCCCTCCTCATACTACTTCCATAAGGATTTTTCTCAGCAGGAGCAACCTTCCATTCCAAACATGCTAAACATCCAGCAATAGCTCCCAAACCAAAGCAGCCAGGACTGAAAGACAGACCTGGCCTGAAACCTCCCCATGGCACCTACAAGCAGCCCCTCTGGCCCTGGGGCTCAGGGCTTTCTTCTTCCGAGAAAACCTCCTAATACTACTTCCCTAGGGATTTTTCTCAGCTGGAGCAGCCTTCCATTCCAAACATGCTAAACATCCAGCAATAGCTCCCAAACCAACACAGCCAGGGCAGGGAAACAAAGAAGAGGGAAGAGCACCACAAAGAGGGGAGACACCAAGAAGCAGGGAACCAACAGAGAGGACATCACAGATGGGCAACAGACCAATAAAGGAGAGGGCAGTACAGGGAGGAGGGGTGGGATGGGAACCAAGAAAAGGGTGGGACATAAAAAAAGGGGGCAGAATAACAATAACAGGGGGAGCAAGAAGGGGGTGTATCACAGGGGAGAGGATGAAAAAGGGGGGAACCAAGACAAGGAAATACAAACTGGGGGGGGGAGGGAGGGAACCACAGAGAGGCAAAGGATTGCAGCATGGGGAACAACCACAAAAGGGCCAGGAAGACCACAAAAAAGGCTCAGGATGAGAAAAAAGCCAAAAAGAGGCCTGCTAAAAAGGATACAACCCCTGGATACGACCTGTATAGTGTTAAGAAATAGCGGTTAGACCTTTACTAACAGGATCCACTTGAGGGAGCCACACCTCATGTATTGCACACTATACCTTCTGAAGCACTACAGCAGCAACTCCAGCATCTCACCTGCAAAATAAAAACCAGACCACTACAACATGAGACACGAGGCAGAAAGAGCTACCTGCCACAAGGCAGGTGCCCTATATATAGCCAAGGTCTCACCCACTGCCCTTCCCATAGCTGCCTGGAAAGGGGAGGATTCTACCTGCAGAATGATTAAAAGCTGCTGAAGGAGCAGGTGGGGCTCTTCTGACCTGAGTGGTTTTTAAGAAGTGGGATGCAGAATAGATTCTTGCTGAAAACACTCTCTACTTCGCTGAATCTTTATCCTGGTGATTAAATAGGTATGCAAAAAGCCATACAGTTACCAAAATGTATAGAGAAAATACAAAAGAGGATGATAAATTCCATAGAAAATATAAAAACTAAAGATTATTAAATTGATTTTATTAAGAAATCATGTGTTATAGATTTCTAGAAAGCAAGAAAAATCTCTGCATCATGGCTAATTCATTTCAGTGAGATGGACTGCAGCGTGTGATTTCAAGACAAAAAATATTCCAGATAAAACAAATGAATAATTTCATCCCTAAGAAATCCGTATCATCACATGCATGTGCATGGGGAGGTTTCAGGCCAGGTGTGTCTTTTGGTGCTGGCTGCTTTGGTTTGGGGGCTATTGCTGGACATTTAGCATGTTTGGAATGGAAGGCCCCTCCAGCAGTGAAAAATCCCTAGGGAAGTAGTATTAGGAGGGTTTCTGTGAAGTAAAAATCCCTGAACCCCAGGGTCAGAGTGGCCTGAGCAGGCCCTGGACTCAGCTGGTACTGAGAATATTCATGGGGAAGCATTGACTTGAAGGAATGTTTTGTGGAACAAAAAAAAAAACCCAAAAACTTCTCCCAATACTAAGAATTCTATCAGCTCATGATCACTGTGCCCCAGGCATCCTCCAACCTTCACATCCCCCACTGGGCCTTTTCTGTTAACAACCAACGAGTCCAGCAAGGCACCTTCCCTGGTGGGTTCATTCACCAGCTGGGTCAGGAAGTTGTCTTCCAAACACTCCAGGAACCTGCTAGACTGCTTCCTCCCTGCTGGATTGTACTTCCAGGAGACATCCAGTAAGTTGAAGTCCCCAGTAAGGACAAGGGCTGGTGATCGCCGGACTTCTCCCAGTTATTTAAAATACAACTCACCAGCTTCCTCATCCTGGTCAGGTGGTCTTCAGCAGATTCCCATCACTATATCTGCCTGACTTTGTGCTCCTCTGATTTTTACCCAGAGACACTCAACCCTGTCATCACCATACTCCAGCTCCAGGCTGTCAAAGCATTCTCTGACACACAGGGCTGCCCCACCTCCTCTCCTACCCCACCTGTCATGCCTGTATAGTTTATAACCAGCCATAGCAGCACTCCAGTCATGTGAATTATCCCACCACGTTTCTGTGATGGCAATCACATCACAGTCTCCTTGACTTACAAGGACTTCTAATTCCTCTTGTTTGTTGCCCATGCTGCATGCGTTGGTGTAGATGCACTTCAGCTGATCCATCTGATCTTGTTACACTCCTAAGGAAGCCTTGCTTCCCAAGTGACAGCTGGTTAAGTTACCTAGCCCAACGGTACTAATTGCATCTCTACTCCAAATTAAAACACTATCCCCCTCATTTACTAGGGTGGCAGAGCAGAGGTCATTGCCAGCACACCATCCCTCAGTAACTGGAGCATCATTCCCAGGCTCTTTGCCATCTAGCCTGGCCCTGTCTCCCTCCCCCTTCTCATCTAGTTTAAAGCTCTATTAATGAGCCCTGCCAGCTTCTTTGAGAGTAAACTTCTGCCTCCTGGGGATAAGTGCTCCCCATCCCTAGACAGCAAGGCTGGTGATGCTCAAGCCAGCCCATTGTCAAAGAACCCAAAGTTCTGTTTCTCACACCATGCTCTGAGCCAGGTATTAATTTCCTGGCTCTTCTCATTCCATCCCTCCCCATTCCCTGAAGAGGAAAACACTACCTGTGCTCCAGATCCTTGCACCATGCGTCCCAGGGCCCTTAAATCCTTTATAACAGTCCTCAATTTTCTTTTATGGATTTCATTACTTGGAAAATTAAAAGTGGGTAATAATCTGTGGGCCTGACCAAGGTTGGAAATCTTTTTGTTAAGACCCCAACTGAGGCTCCCTTAAGGCAGCAGACCTCCCTGTGGAATGGGTCCAGCCTACAGATCAGGCCCTCAGTTCCCTCCAGAAGGGAGTCCCCTAAGACAATGACCCATCTTTTCTTCTTAACAGAGGCTGTTTTGATGGTTTGCCTGGGGCAACTTGTCCTAGGGAACAGAACCCCAGGAACAGTTATCCTATCAGCCATCTCATTATCTGGGTGGTCACCTTCCAGCAGGGGCTCATACCTGTTACTCAGGGGAGCCTGGGGAGGGAGGACAGGCATGGAAGGCACTCTCCTACTGCCCTTGCCATGTACCTGCTTCCATTCATCCCTTTCATTTAGTCTGTCCTGCCTGGGGCAGGGTACAGGGTCACTCTGATTCTGGATGCTGCCTACTGAGTGCTCACACTTCTGTTGCTGGGAGGAGCTTTATCCCTCCTTGAGGCAAAGGGATTTGGAGAGTTCTCTGTCTCATAAACCTGGCCTGACTCCTTGCACTTCCCCAATGGTTCTTACTGTTCCCATCAAGGGGTTTTCCCCAGCATTTTGCCAGCTCACACCCCAGCCTTTTCCCTTCAGCAATAACCCTTTCTCTTGGCCAATCTGACATCCCCCCTTTTCTCTGGTGCTTGTGCACTTGCAGATGTAAAGGCAGAAGTACCAACAGCCCCCCAAACAAAAGCTTCACTTCCTGGGAACAGTGACCCCATCCAAACACAGCCCTGCAAGTCCTGAGGGTAAAAGTCCTCGTGGTCATCTCCTTTAAGGCACAAGCTTTCTGCCCATCAGTTCCTACCAGGGAATCTGCTTGCTGAGAATCCTGCAGCCCAGGGCTTGGAAAACATAGCAAACCCCTCCTGTGTCTGAGAAGCACAATATAAGATGTCCTTATCAGTCTCTTGTTACCAGAATGTTCTAGCTGGCAGAAAAAGATTTCCAGTGTGTATCAGATGCTCCTGGTGCTTTTGGGCTGTGAAGCACCAGGGACAGAACACATGGGCTGCTGCATCCTAGCAGCAAATCAGATTTTTATGCTGTGAAACCAAACTGTGCTCCAGTGATATTGGAATGCATTGGATTTCCATAATGGTGAAATCAGGTCCTGAGCCAGAGTAAGGAATCGTTGAGCTTAGGTCTGTGGAAATCCCCTGGTGTTTTGTACAGCCCCCTTTCCCCATGCCCAGCGAGCAGATGAAGCTGTCCTTGGTGGGCACCCAGCACCCCGGTGTGATGCACAGCACCCACAGAGCAGGGGGCTTCAGGGACCAGAGTGGGTTCTCCCCTCCAGCAAACCCCACACCGTCGCAGAGAGCAAGGACAGCAGAATCCCAGACTCTGCAGTGCAGGTAGGAATCTGCCTGACCCTTTCCTGTGACAGCCCACGCTGAACCAGAAATAAAGGTGGATGAAAAGAGGCTGGTTGGGCGTGTGATGGTTCTCCTGGTTTGCTGTCATCACAGCATTTGAACAGCCTAGTGCTGTGGATCATACACTGGAAGCACCAAAGCTGGCTGCTGAGGCTTGCCTTGCTGCTCAGGTAGGCAGACAGACCTTGTCTCACCATGGCTGTGACAGAAACAGCTGGGGAGGGGACAGTGCCATCCTCCACCCTTGGGCAGGGCTGGGGCTAAGCTCCTGGGTCTCCAGGGCTCAGCCTCTTCCTGCCACCCTGAACAATGGTTTGGGCTTTGACACCAAACACCTTTCTGGTACAACACCGCACGAGGGGAACTGCTGGATGGAAGGAGGGGACACACACAATGGAGGTAGGTGCACACACTAAGGACCTTCATTTCAAAACCCTCCTGGCTTTGTTTGGGGTAGGTGTGCCATGCTGAGCTTTGTTGAGGTTGGACGAAGCACCCAAGGAAATGCAGGGCTCTGAGGGAGATGGTGGAGGGAGAGGGCAGGTGGGGGGTGTGGAACAGACCTGAGTCTGCCATGCATGCTGGGCTGCAGCTAGGCTGGAAGACAAAGGCCCGAGGATGGTCCTAAATTTCATGGAAATGCCTGGCTCTGAGGACAGAGGAGAATGGCAGGGGTTCCTGGACCATACAGCACCTCATGAGCACCACAGGAACACCTCATGAGCACCATGTAGGCTTAGAGTATCTCCCATTCCCTCACAGACCCAAAGCAACCGTGGAGCTCTCCTGTTCTCCACTGGCTCCTCTTACGTGCTGTGTCCAAACCCAGTGAGGGGAAAAGAACAACAAAAGAGATCAGCCCATCTCAAAATGCAGCAGAAAGGGGGGTCTAAGAAAAGCTGTGCTCCAGGATGCCCACTGCCTCCTCTAAGACCTCATCCTGTGGATCACCAAGATGCCCATTACCCTGTTTCCAGGGGAGGCAGGTACCAAGCACCACCCCAGCTGGGTCTGAAACGAGGAGTTGGCCAAGTCTTTGGCCAAGATGCTGTCTGTGCGTGTCACAGGACAAAGCTCCCAGTCACCCACAGCAACACGACACAAACATGCTCCTGAGCAAACACCCCCTTCACAGCACAGATTTTTCCCTGTCTTCCTTGTACTAAAAAGGCCCCACCTGCTCCCTTTCGAAGGCGTGGAGTTGGCACCCTCAGGTATTCCCAGCAGCTCCCCAAGGCCCCCAGGGAAGAGCAGTAGGAAGCTGCCCAAGGGAGCTCCAGGCTGTCCCTAGATTTTTTTCTGACTCCCAAGAGCAGCTCCTTCACACCAAGCCAGAGGGCAGGCAAAAGGTCTCAAAGGGTAAGCAGCTTCCTGGCGAGCGTCTGGTGTATTTTATTAGCATCACATCTCCACTCGTTCATCCAGTTAAGTCCAGGATGAGCAATCGCTCTCCTCTGCCCCACGGCTTCTTCGCTGCTGGCTACAGAGAGATTTTATGTCAGTGTTTCCCAGCCCTGGGGGGTCACCTGCCCATGAACCAGCTCTGGCACGTGTTGAGCGCGGTGGTCTCGATGAACTGGCAGAGACAGGGCACGCTGCTGTGCTCCAGGTGCCCCCCTGCCACAGCCCGAGGGAGCTGGCCAGTGACCAGGAGCCGGACGTAGCATCCACTGAAGATCACCAGGAGCTGCTGGGCCATCACCTGGAACGGGCAGGAGAGGTGTCAGAGCATCTACCTTCAGGAAGAGCAGATGATACACTAAATACCTGTCCTGGTTTCAGTCAGGATAGAGTTAACTTCATCTGTAGCAGCTGATGGAATGCTGTGTTTGGGAGTTCAAATGAAAGCAGTGCTGAGAACACCCTGATGTTCTTAGTTGCAGTCAGACAGTCAAGGACTTTCTCAGCTTCTTCCTATTTCTCTACCCATGAGAAAGGAGGGGCGAAGCCAGGACAGGTGACCCAGATGGGCCAAAGAGTGTATTCCATGGCAATGACGTCCTGCCCAGGAGAACGGGGGGCTGAGGGGAGGAAGAAGAGGGGCGGTGGCGGGACGCGTGCTGCTTGGGGGGACGGTCGGGTTCCGGGACAGCTCTGGGTGGTACCTGAGTTGTGTGGGTCGGGGAGAAACTGCAGTGGGGATCAAGAGTTTCATCTTCTTTTGCTCTAAAGTCCTGTTAGCATTGGGATATTTGATCTCTCTGTTCTCTTAGTAAACTCTCCTTATCCCAACCCACGGGCCTCTTAGTTTCTTGGGTTTGGAGTTATTTCCCCTTCCTTTTCCCTTCCCTTGTTTCCCCCTTTTTCCCTCTTCCCCTGCTCTTTTCCTTTAAGGAGCAGGCAGCTGCGTGGATCTCGGCCCACAGCCGGGGGGAAACCACGACAATACCATTTGCTCCTCGTTCAAGGACTGTCCTGATCTGAAAGCAACGGGACAGGAGCCAGCAGCATATGTAACTGCCCCAGATAGCAGCAGTGCTGTCCCCACGGGGCAGTGACACGGACTGACCGCTCGCTGGTGGGTGGCTGGAGGGGACACGCCTGGGGACCTGCCTGCTCTGTCACTCCCTCCTGGTGCTTCCTTCTGCCTGTAGCCAGCCAGGGAGCTTCCATCTGCAGGGATGTCACCCGCACCAAATTTGCTTAGTAACACTGAGAGGAAAACTGTAAAATAAATCACAATCATCCCTTTTGAAGCTTCTTGCTGAGCAGGAATGAGGACACATTTGTTGCTCAGCATGGCACAAGTCTTTGAAGGCATGCTCTATGGGCTGGGCATGGCCATGCCTTGTCCCCAGCCCGGACACAGATCTCTCTGTTGGAGAGAGGTGGTCTTCCAAATTGGGACCCCTGGCCACCAGCAAGGAACAGCCCAGTCCATTAATTCTGCAAGGATGAAGAGGTATCTGCTCAGTGAGCATTAACTACTCAGCAGAGTAAGGGCTGTGGAAGGTGTGTGTGGACCTCCAGGCTCCCAGGTGAAAACCAAAGTGAACCCCATGGCTAGCAGCTGCTGGGATGAGTTTTGGAGGCGAGGTGCCCGGGGGGAGCAATTCTGCACCTCTGCCCATCAGGGAGGGGTATTTCTCTTTACCTCTGGTGGGCCCTCGGGGACAAGGCGGAGCAGCTCGTTGCAGGTCACAGGCTTTTTATTTAGGTTCTCTCCTCTGGATAGCAGAGGGGACTCTTCACGCAAAGCCTCTTCCTCCATCCCTGGGTCGGGATGAACCACGGCCTCCATCACCACACAGAGCTGGTCCAGGCTGTGCCGCAAGCCTGACTGGAAGAGAAAGAGGTTCTGGGGGTGTCCACAGGCAGGCAGGAGTGCTGTCCTGGGGACAGCCTTTAAAGGACACGATTTTCACCTGCACCTTTTTTTTTAACTCCTAGGAGTTGTCATCCCAAGAGTAAAAATTGCAGCACTGGCCAAAAGCCATGCCCAGCTTTTGGAGCTGAGTGTCTTCATCCCACCACAGCCCCGCTGACATGACAGAATCCCAGGAGTTGGAAGGGACTTCCAGAGATCATGGGGTCCAACCCCCTGCCAAAGCAGCTCCCCAGCTCATATTGCACAGGGCCGGCGGCCAGACGGGGCTGGAATCTCTCCAGAGATGGAGACTCCACACCCCCTGGGCAGCCTGGCCCAGGGCTCCCTCACCCTCACTGGGGAAAAGTTCTTCCCCAGGTTGCTGGGGAACTTCCTCTGCTCCAACTTGCAGCCATTGCCCCTTGTCCTGTCCCCACAGACACTGAAAAGGGGCTGCCCATTTCCCCCTGCATCCCATCCTTCAGCTATTGATAAACATGAAGAAGGTTCCTATCTCTCCCTTGTGCCTTGTCTTTAAAAACCATCAGCCACCACGTGGATCGGTGGGTAGCTGTCTGTCCCCTGGCCCACAACTGTCAGTTTGTCCAAGGAGACGAGCAGCCTTGAGACTTTTGGAAGGCTGTACCCCCTTGTGCCTCATCCCACAGCTGTGGGTGCAGTTTGGTGCAGGACAGCACAGTGTTTGTGCGTTACACACCCTCATAAGATGGAGACACATTCTGCAGGCCGAGAGGACAGAGCTAGCTGCAGTTAACCCAGTATCATGTTTCCCTAGTCCTCAGGCTATCCATTTCTTTCAGGAGGACAGGTCAAGGTGTCAGCTATTTTCAGTTGTGACACATGATTTCAGAGTTTGCCCTTGATTCTTGGTGTCTTTCCTTTATTAAAGCCGCATGATTAATTACCCAGATACGCACGTACCACAGGGCCTAACGAACTGGGCACCGACAGACGCCGTTTACCCACCTCCCAGTCTGTCCAGTTCCCAGTTCACAACAGGGGATGGCCAGCAGGGCATTCAAACTCTCAGTTCTCCTTTCCCACCCCCCATCCCACCAAAGCCAGGTGGTCGGGGGTGGACACGCAGGTGTCACTCACCTCTCGTGTCCTCTGCAGCTCCGTGATGTGGGCTGACAGGGACTGGAGGCAGCGCTCTGGGCTGAAGTGCACGAACCACAGCTGGGAGGGACAGGGTTAAGGAAAGGGTCTTTCCATGGTTTGCCCTCTGCAGCCCTGTCTCCATGCAGGAAGCAGAGCAAAGGCAGCTGGTGCCTATGGGATGCTCAGGATGCGGTCAGGAACAACTAACACACCTCAGGGCTAATTTTAAGCCAAGAGGGTCTGGGTGAAGACCAAACCTCAAACAAATGAGGGAGAGAAGAGGGGTGGCATTACCAGCCCTCCTCACACACCTCCTGAATCCTGAGGAAGAGAAACTGGGGCATTTCCCATCATCTCAGTGGCCCTACATCAGAACTGACTGGTGGGTCACATTGACTTAGCTCCCCTAAACTCCTCCCTGCTTGCTTTCCTTTGTTCCTAGGAATTAATTCCATTTATTTTTTACAGTACAGTACAGCACTTGGTGCATGCCTGCAGAACAAGCAGTGCAAAAGATAGAGGGTCAGACCAGACCTGACACAGGAGCAGGCAGAAAGCATGAATCCTGGAGTTACTTTGTGCTCTCAGGCAGCTCTGGGACACAGAGGAAAAGGTACATCAGACCTCACTTGCTGAGGTGCAAAACTCTGCTGGTCTGAAAAAACGTGTAAATCTGGTTCTGAAGTGTTTCCTCCTCATTCTGCATGACTTCACCCCTGCCAGCCCTCCTGTCACTGTCCCTGCCCCCTTCTCTGACCTTCTGTTTCAGCCTTGTTTCCCTCTGCTTTTGTACTTCATGCCTCTCTGCATCTTTAGGGGGGTGGGGAGGGGGGGAACAGGGATCCACCAACAAATCTGGGAGACCACCTCTCTCACCTTCCATTAACACTTTCATGCAGTTTTAAAACACTCTTCTTTCCCCTTTGTCTAGGCCAGAAGAGGTATCTGAAAAGCAGGAAATAAGCCCAGGGATGGAGACTGGTGGTTTGTTTGGGTGTTTTTCCCCACAGGCCCATTGTTGTCACTCTGCTCATAATAAGAATCACCCCTGTCCTCTAAGTACAATACATTTACAGGAATAATTGTCTGCCCAAAGGACTAAGCCCACTTCAATCTTTCAGACACATTATTTCCACATATCTCGGATCCCACTAATAGGGAAAGAAGAGATACCCAGTCCCTCCTGGCATCCCACAGGAGGAAAAACAAATCCTGGCAATCCTCCTGGATCATAACCCCAATAAATACCTCCACATCATTAGCTTCCCAGGAGGGACACAAGCAATTCCCTACTGAAAGGATACTTGTAGGATGTTGTGTGGCCCATCCAGGACATCTGTAATCCCCAGAATTAAACTGTGTTTGATAAAGATTTCATTGACAGCTGCCAGCCTCACGTCTGTATTCATATTTATCTATTAAAGAATGGGAGGAAAAATTAACAGGCTCTACAGCCAAAGCTGGGCCAGCCTGAAGCTACACACTGCAGCTGGGTAACCCCAAACACCGCCTCTCTGAAAGGAAGAGAGTGACAAGAGCTGTCACCAGTCAGGGCAGATTGTCACCAGCCATCAGTGCTGGCCTAGCACCACTACCAGATCTCTGTGCAGACATCTCATGAAGGCTTGTTTTTCTTGTAGACAAGGTGTCTGAAGTGCAACTGACTTCCAATATCTCATGTTCTCTGTCCCATCCCCAGCAGTCCCCAAGCGATGGGCTCCTTTCCCAAACCTCTGTGCACCCACACACACACCAGGTCTCCCCTTGGAAGAACTGTTGCGTGCCTATCATTAGAGGCTTGCTCCAAAATCCACTCTAACCAGTGCAAAGACCCCTGTGGATTTTGAATCAAGCCTTCCCAGTGTTGCTCAGGTCTCTCCTCAGGAATTTCCATACTGAGCGGTGGCTGCTGCAGGCTGGCTGCCTCTCCAGCTGATATGACCTCCCTGTCACCTGCTGCTGCCCAGGCTACTGCTGGTTTATCATTTTATTCCAACTTCTATGGGTTAGGAGCTGCCTTTTTAGATCTGGACCTACTGCCAGGTAGGTGTGGTGGGGGCCTGGACCATGACTCCAGAGCGCTGCAGAGACATGACTAAACAGTGCTAGTAATAGGAACAGGCAGCTGAGACTGCAGGGACTGAAGCTGCAGGGACTGAGATTGCAGGGAATGAGATTGCAGGGAATGAGGTTACAGGGACTGAAGCTGCAGGGACTGAGCTGCAGGGACTGAGATTGCAGGGAATGAGATTGCAGGGAATGAGATTGCAGGGAATGAGATTGCAGGGATTGAAGCTGAAGGGACTGAAGCTGAAGGGACTGAGATTGCAGGGAATGAGATTGCAGGGACTGAAGCTGCAGGGACTGAAGCTGCAGGGACTGAAGCTGCAGGGACTGAGATTGCAGGGACTGAAGCTGCAGGGACTGAGGGATGGATAGAGATTGCAGGGAATGAGCTTGCAGTCACTAAGGTTACAGGGATTGAGATTGCAAGGACCATCATCAGACACGGGGAGTGAGCCCGCAAGGCTTCCCACCAGTCGTGGCAACAAGAGCCACGCTCTGCAAGGGTTTATCTCCAGCAACAGGCAGTTTGAGCCAGGCTGCCAGGCTCCAACCCCCACGTTCCAGGCATTGCAACACCTGACTCGGGCTGGGTCACATCCCTTGCCTGAACCTGATCCCCAGCCCTGCTCTAAAGATATTCCTTCCTCCCCAAATTAATTGCGTTCTTCGCATGCATCTAGGAGACAACCTGGGTCCCGGGGCTTTGGCAGGAGGGAGTCCCACTCCCCATGCTCTGCACACAAGCAGCCTCCTCTCACCTTCCTCTGGCGACGATCGATAACCAGTATCACAACTACGGTGACTGCAACAGCGGCCAGGGTCACCAGCACGCTGGCCTCCCAGTAGCGTCCGAAGGAGCACAGCTGGACTGTGGAGTAAATGTTTGTCCAGAGAGACATGTAAAAAACCTGTAAAAACCCAGAGAGACTGATGGGAGTCACAAAACCATGAAGGTGAGGGAAGTCACAGCAAGAAGAGAATGACCGGTCCCTCCCTCACTGGGGAGAATGGGGAGAAATCTTCTTCCCTCGCTATAAATTAAGTCACAGGAGATTTTCAGAGGGTGAGAAAGGACAAAATCCCTTTGTGATAATAAATAGAGAAAGGAATAGAAGGAGCAGGAGATAGTTTATTGTAAAAGATTACCGCAGACAGAGTGTGAATTACTAATGATGACTCATACCTAGGAAAGGTTTCAACTCAGTTCTCCATTTAGATAAGAAATGAACTCACTGAGGCATACTGATAATGCCTGTAACAGTCCCTGTATTCAAAAGGCTCCTGTGCTCAGAGTCCTCAATTACAGTAACACTCAAACCATGGTCTCTGACACGGGGCTCAAGGACTATGCTAAGGGCTGACCAACTTGGCCTTGGCAGAAAGACAGGCAGAACGGAATTAATTTGCCCTTTATTTCAGACCACACACATTTGGGCAGGAGACTGCCCAGAAGCAAATACAGCACAGCATGTCACAGCCTCACCTTGCAAGAATATAACTCATTGGCACCAAAAACCTCAAAGCACCGTTTCCCACAGTGTTAGTGGAAGGAGAAGACTTGTACAATGGCTATCCAGAAAAATCAGTGCAACTAAAAAGTCAGAGTTTATCACACCCTCAGCACGCTGCAAAGTATCAGCCTTGCTAATGGTTGGGGTCTCTGGAGGAGCTTCTCTCACATGAAGATGGCAAGCAAGACTAGACAATCACCTCTATAAACAAAGTTGACTGGTCCATTGGTCTAAATTAGCATCAGGACCAGAAAATCCACAGATTTTTAAAATTAAATTGAAAAAGAAAAGAAGTCTGATGTAGGCACTGCTACCTCAGCATACACTGATTATCCAGCCATGGACAGCCCACGTCGCTGGGACTACCAGCAAGGTTGGAGAAGGTGCCTTGCTCTCCACCTACAGAAATCCTGCGGACTGAGGTTTCCTAAGGACCCCACAAGGATGCTGAAAGTCAGCATCTCCTCCCCACTCAACCCCTCTCCCCAGGCACAAGAACCCCAGGTGTAGGTCTTGATGCAATCCAGTGGGTGCATGTCTGTGGCCAGCCTGTGAGAAACCCCACTGTCCTTACCACAGCAATAGCTATCTGGAACACCCTGGAGTTGTAGAACATGTAGCGCCTCACTTCAGGCTTCAGGACAGCATCCTGGATTAACCTTCTCCACTGATCCGCTGCCACCTGCTCAGGGAGAAAACAGCAAACTAGGTCCACCCACTGGTTTCCATGAAAAGAGAAAAATGCCTCTTTAGCATCTTTCACCATAAAAAAAAAAGAGATGAGAGATTGTCCCAGGGACACTCCACCCCATCAGAGTGACTTTGAAGCACTTCGCTCAAGGCTATGGTAAGTGGGTTTCTTATGGAGGTGTGAGCCAAGGCCACTGCAGCTGACTTGCAGTCCATGGGCAAGAGACTGAAGCTGAGCATGACGTGGGTGAAATGATGTGAACCCCTCCAGCACTCACCCCAACAGGGTCCCCAGGGGAGGCTGTGTGTGAGGAGATTACCTGAACCCCGAGGGACTTCAGTTTCTCTGCACAAAGGTCCATGTCAAAGGAGGTGGCTGAGCAGTTGTTGTCCATGCTGAGCACCATGAGCACCTGGCCATTGAGGGGTTCTGCAAGAGCAGGGAGGAGTCATCAGCACAGGTTTTCCTCCCAGCAGTTAAGGAGCATGTGGCAAAGGGAAGTCTGAAGAAGGCAGACCACACTGAGACCACACCTAGGTGTTTTAAATGGACCCAGGATTCCCCCTCGGACGTTTCTAAGAACATCACAAATTGTTCTGGAAGCAGCACAGGGGCCTGATGTCCCCTGTAAGGAAACACCCTACAAAGAGGGAAGAAATCCCAAATGCATTCCAGGAGTCAGCAGTCAGAGGTAGCACAATGATCTTCAGCAAGATAATGTCTTGTCTCACTGATCCCTATCTGAAAGGATGATGGGCTCAAGCTGCTGGGTGTTCCTAAGGATATCTGCTTCTTAGAGCGATCTCCCATGGCTGACACACCCCACCCACTATGAGAAGCAGCTTAGGCAATCAAATCAAGATGCTTTCCAATAATCACATTGTCTGGGATGTGGCAGGGCTGCCTTGGAGCATGAGCTCCATAGGTCCTTCAGCGTCCAGGTCCCAGCTCTCACAGTGCTCCTGGGCAGTGTGGCTCTGCTCAAAGCTCTCAGCTTTGCAGTTTCAGCTAGGGCTGGGACCACAGATGTAATCTGCAGACTCAGGTTGCAGTCAAGAGCCCAGAAAGAGTGAGGAGAGCCTGCCCTAGATTAGAGGAGACAGCTGCCCAGAGCTGGGATAGACCAGTCTTGGAGCACCCCGTTTCACATTCACCTCGACTTTGCCCAAGCTGCGCTACGTCACGTGGAAGAGCTAGTGCCTAAGGAAGTGATGTGCTCAGATGAGATCCTGTTTCACTGAGGCGTTGCACCCAGCTTTCCTTCCCCCTTAAAGATCTGGGGTCAGCCCTGGGGCTGCTCCTCCTGACACTACCTTCTTGGGGCTCTCCTGGACCACTGTGCTGCCCGAAATACACCTAGGATGTTTAGATACCTTGTACAAGCGAGGTGCTGCCAACGAGCATCTTTGAAACATCCACCTGTGGTTATTTTTAAGGCTGCTGCATTCGGTGCTGCCTCCCTGCTCCTCACCCAGAAGCTGCTCACTTACCTTTTACCCACTGCAGGGATCCTTCCTTTAAATCACTCCTACAATAGAGGATGGAGGGGAACGACCCATTTTTCTCCGTTCCACCAGCTTGGCTTTTATGGGCCATGCTGAAGGTGCCTCTCCTTGCAGGACTCTGCTGTGTGGTCAGAAATTCAGTGCTTCTCTATCTGCTTTATCTGTCCCTGCTACCAAGCCCTGATTCAGCCCCAGTGGCAGCAGGCTTGATCTCCTCCTCGGGGACCAGATTGTGAAACCTTCATTCGCACTCCCATACACGGCTTCCTGGAGATCTTGCTTTCTGCCAGCAAGGAGGAGACATGTTCGAGCCCTGAAAAGAGGAAAAGAAACCCCAAAATTTCGCAGAGGCAGCAAATAAGAGAGCACAGCCTGCCTGGGTGTACCCTGCTCTTTGGACCCCACTCGCTGAGGGTGTTATCACATCGCTGAGAGCCAGCTGGGACTGCAGGACACACAGGATCTCCCTTTGCTGAAATTACTTTTTCTTTCTTTTTTGTTTTTTTTTTAATAGGTGAGCAAGTTATCCTTAAATATTCCATAAACGATCCCAGCAACCTTCAATATTCATATCTTGTCAACGATTAGTCAAGGAATAAGGCAGGGTTTCTCCTTGCAAAGCCAAGAGGCTTTTCTCCATTGCTTTCAGCGGGTACTTGACTCTGGAGCCAGAGTAAATGCTCTTCCCTGGCAGCAACGGTGACACGGTGGATAAGTCGGTGGTGAGGTGGGTAACAACTCCCCATCACTCAAAGGAAGCCGTGCAGATAAGGAAGGAGAGCACATCCACCCCAGGCAGAGGTGAGCAGAGCTCTCACCCAGCACCAGCAAAGCCTTCCAGGTCCCCTCTCCCCTCCGCCACCCGCAGTGCCAGCCACATCCCCGCGCCAGGCAGCGTGCCCACGGGTTTGCTGCTGACGTAGGTCTCTCACCAACTGCCAGGAGCTGTGGGTGGTTATTAAAGCAAATGCTTGAAAGACTCTGAGTTTACTCTTCTGTTACCAGCTGCCCCCGCGCTGCCGCTCCAAACCTGTCCTGTACTTGATAAGCTCCGCTCCTGCTTTGGCACCAGGAGCCTGTTGCTGTCTCCTGGGCTTTGGGTCCCACGTGGAGCTCATCTGCTCTCCTCCCAAAGAGGATTGCTTTATTTTTTTGGCTGATGGTCGATGCTGCAATTACCCCCTTGCACAAAGCCAGGAGAGGACCATCAGAAAGGAAATTGAGGCAAGAGAAACACCACCAGAAGCTCTTCTGGCTGCAGAAAAAACCCACAGAAGGCTGGAAACTGACACTTAAAGGAATCAAGCCACAGAATCACATGGTTGGAAAAGAGCTTTAAGATCATGGAGTCCAACCATTCCTGTCCTGTGTTGACCCAGATCCCTGAGCACCTCATCTCCCCATCTGTTAAACACACCCAGGGTTGGGGACTCAGCCCCTTCCCTGGGCAGCCTGTGCCACAGCCCCACAACTCTGCCAGGGAAGAACTTTTCCCTCCCAGCTGAGCTGACCCTGCCCTGGCACAGCTTGAGCCCATTGCCCCTTGTCCCATCTCCTGTCCCCTGGCTGAAGAGACCAGCGCCCACCTCTCTGCACCCTCCTGGCAGGGCAGTGGAGGTGGTGATAAGGTCTCCCCTCAGCCTCCTCTTCTCCAGGCTGAACACCCCCAGCTCCCTCAGCTGCCCCCCAGCCCCTTCCCCAGCCTGGCTGCCCTTCTCTGGACTCACTTAAGGACCCCGATGTCCTTCTTAAGGTACATACTGCACATGGGGTGTGTGGTGTGTGCCCACAGGACAGGCACAGCACCTGCCCTTCACCAGTACCAGCGAGGAGCGATTCTGCTGTACGGCTCCAGTACCGTTTCCTCGCAGAGCACTGGCAGGGGTTACACACCGTGTCTCCCAGCACTGAGAGGTGGATTCAGACAGGGAATTTTCTCACCCCTTTTCCCTTCAATCCCCTCAGGTTGACATCAAACAGGAGGGAGAGCGAAAGGCAGGACAGAAGAACCTGCACAAAACGGCGGTAGAGCAGAGAGTGAAAAGGCAGAGGAAACGAAAGGAAAACCTAATTAAAACCTACCCCCCTGTTGTTGCTGCTATCACATTACATTGGAGGTGAACCAAGGCTCTCTGGCTTAGACACTGAGAATTTTGAGTCCCTGGAGATGTGGGGCGATGGGCGCAGCAGGGTCAGGGCAGCTCAGCCTTCCCCAGCACGCCTGGGAGCTGCAGGAAGGAAACCGCCTTCCCCAGCTGGGATGGGCTCACCCACAAAAGCAATTTTGCTTTTACCTCTTCGTGCAGCGCAGACTCTTTTGACTCTGTTTAGTTTCACTTCAGAACAGCTGCCTGGTTTTGGAGATGGCTCCCCCCAAATCTTCTTCTGCCTCCTGTGCTCGCACGAAGAGCATCCTCTCTCCTCTTGCACTCCCCAGGCTCTGTGTCTCTCTACAACTCTTCTGGTTCTTTATGCAACACCAACATTTCTCTGGTGACTTTGCCTCCTTCAGGCTACGGTCCTTCTTTTTAGGGCACCTCCAAGCCCCAGCTGAACAGCAGAGACACACTAGAAACACCCAGGAAGTCCTTCTGCATCCGCAGAGGCTTACCTGCTTCAGCTCACCTCCTGCTCCTGGGGAGCCAGCTCAGCTCCCTCCTCCTCCTCCTCCTGCTCCTCCTCGTCACCGCCCTCAATCTGCCATGTCTCACTGCCTGCCCTGGCGCCGTGCTGTCCCACCGCCGAGTGGGGAGGTCTCCAGTCCCCCCAGCCCGTGCCAGGGAAGGTGCCTCTCTTCCCCACGTCTCCCAGGGACTAACCAGGCACAGCTCACCCAAGGCAAGCAGCCTTCGCCCCCACACTCCTTCTCACTACCCAGGGCTGCAAGCACCAACTTGCAAAATCTCCCTTGCACATGTGACTTTTCCCCAAGGCGTGTTGCTGAGCCCTGGCTTTAACCCTCTAAGAGCTCCTCAGAAGCACTTTCCCACCCAAGGCTCTGCCTTGGGAGGGGATCCTGCCACAGGACTAAGGCTCACCTTTTGCAGGGTCCAGGAGCTGGACCCTAAAGGTTGTGAAGAGCTGAAGAGTGGCACAGACAGAAGGCTCTCCTCCTCTTCTTCCTCCTCCTCCCTTAGCCAGGCAGGACCCACAAACTACAAATCCCACAGTTGCATCAGACAGGTTGCTATGAAAATATTAATCAGAGCCAAGCGTGGATGGAGAAATCACAAGGGTTGAACGAAGATCTCAGGGCTGAGGACGAGTCGCTGGGCATAACACAAGGTTGTGTTGAAGCACAGAGCACTGGGGATAACGTGCAGGGAAGGTGGGGGGACTGTGACACCCCCAAAACAGGGGGCTGCGCTGATACTGAGGGTGGGTGTGAGCTTCCTCCCCGGCTGCTGGGCTCAGAAGCAAAGCAGTAGGCTCAGATGGAGGGTCAGAGTGACCCCCAGAGCAGCCCCGTGTGCTGGGGAAGGTGTTCACTTTCCTGTGAGGAGATAATGCTGAGAGACAGCTCCTTAGCCTGGGTTCACCTGGTTTCACAAATGCTAGAGGATCCACAGAGGCTGGGAACAGGGTGGATCAAGTATCTTGGAGATTGGGAGTCTTAGTGAATAGTTTAAAATAAAAAGGAAAAAAAAACCCACCAAGTTGTGTTGCAGTGCCTGGGTACCCTTCTGGGAGAAAATGATGTTCTTCTCTGGGAGGGATGGATCACAGGATCACACTGTTGGAAAAGAAATCAAGAGCATGGAGTCCAACCATTCCTGTCCCATGCTGACCCATATCCCTGAGCACCTCATCTCCCCATCTGTTAAACACACCCAGGGAAGATGACTCAACCCCTCCCTGGGCAGCCTGTGCCACAGCCCCACAACTCTGCCAGGGAAGAACTTTTCCCTCTCATCTGAGCTGACCCTGCCCTGGCACAGCTTGAGCCCATTGCCCCTTGTCCCATCTCCTGTCCCCTGGCTGAAGAGACCATCCCCCACCTCTCTGCACCCTCCTGGCAGGGCAGTGTTGGTGGTGATAAGGTCTCCCCTCAGCCTCCTCTTCTCCAGGCTCAACACCCCCAGCTCCCTCAGCTGCTCCTCAGAGGATTTGCCCTCCAGCCCCTTCCCCAGCCTGGTTGCCCTTCTCTGGACTCACTCCAGGACCGATTTCTGCAGCTCCAGACACTGCTGAGCAGTGTGCTCATAGCATCGCGTGGCTGCACAGGGAGCAGAACCCATTTCCAAACCACTTACCCACACGCTGGAAACTGGCATCTCGCCCAGTAACATCACCCAGGAATTGGGAAAAATCAAGTAAAACTCCTTGCAGTTGTCACTAGCTCCAGGCCCAGCTCAAATCCCCACCCAAGACAGGGCCATGCAAAGCTTTAGGTCGGCTTCCAAATGCTCCTCATCAAAAACTTTGGCTTCATTTCCTCCTCTCCTCGCCCACACAGGGTCCTGACAGAGGGAGATGATGATGATGATGATCACCAAAGTGCTTAGAAAGAGCCCTGTCAGCTCCCTGCAGAAAAAATGCCAGGGGCAAAACAACATGGGGGCAATAAACTTGAAAGCAGCAGCACTCCTAATTACCCACAGTGTGCAAACCATGCGCTTCTTGTTTGGCAAGACCTGCATGCAGGGGCTGATCTTGCTCCTTTGGGAGGGGTGTTGGGGGGGATTAAAAAGAAGATAAAAAGCTAATTCCAGTTTAAAACAATCCTGGTTTTGCTGCTTGGAAGTGGTGAAGAAGACCACGTGCTCTTCAATGGTTAGAAGTTTTTAAAGTGTCTCTGAAGGTCTCCAAATCACCCACGTTCTCTGAATGGTGAGAGTGCAAAGGAGCTGTTTGACTGCAAAGCAGAAAGAGGACACTGGCAGGGTCCCAGTGCAGGCTGGAGGTGCTTCAGTTTCGTGGAACCCAGCTGAGACCCTCTGAACCCAGCCCTGTTGGGCAATGATGGTCTCCCAAAAACTGAAATGTGAATGAACAAGAACTTGGACTTCTCCATGCCAGGGAGCATCGCGTCCGCTCGGCTCATGATGGATGGCTGGGGACCTGGGGATTTGGTTTACACAAGTTAAGGCAGCTTGAGGTTTGTCTTGAGCTTTGTTCACCAGTATCTATGAAGAAGCAAGTCCTGACTTAACCCCGACCCAGGGCAGAGGTATTTGCAAAGCCTTCACTTGCTCTTCACCCAGTTTCTGCTTCCTGGTCTCACCTCTCTGAGAAGTGAAGTGACGAGCTCCTGCTGCAGCCCTCTCATGAGAGACACCTTCACACCCCTCCTGCCAAATGGGACCTCACCCTTCCTTCCAACACAATGAAACCAGCTGCCAGGGCCAGCAGTGGCTGGAGGACAAACCCCAACCAGACAACCCCAGGACGTGGGGACAGAGGGCTGGGCTCTGGTGATGCTGGAGCCATCCTGCTAAAGAGCACATCTCAGCAGAACCTTCCCCATTTCAAATGGAGGTGATTACTTCTAGCCTCAGCGAGTCTGGGGAAGAACTAAACTTCTGGCCTCTTTTAAACATCCTCTCAATTTATTTCAAGACTTCTCCATCCTGCCACAGAGACTAAACAATCCTTTCCCTTCCCTGCTGAGCCGCCTTTGCCAGACCTTCCCAGGCCCTTCGATGCTCTACTCAACCAACAGCTTCTTTTCAGCTCTTCCAACGCTCAGTGTCCAAAGAGGCCACACAGACCTCACCTCATTCATGAGCAGAACAGAATCCCAGAATCCCAGGGGTTGGAAGGGCCCTGGAGAGCTCCTGGGGTCCAACCCCCTGCCAAAGCAGCTCCCCAGGTCATATTGCACAGGGCGGAGTCCAGACAGGGCTGGAATCTCTCCAGAGATGGAGACTCCACACCCCCTGGGCAGCCTGTCCCAGGGCTCCCTCACCCTCACTGGGGAAAAGTTCTTCCCCAGGTTGCTGGGGAACTTCCTCTGCTCCAACTTGCAGCCATTGCCCCTTGTCCTGTCCCCACAGACACTGGAAAGGGGCTGCCCATGTCCCCCTGCATCCCACCCTTCAGATAGTGATAAACATGAATCAGGTCCCCCCTTAGTCTTCTTCTCTCCAGGCTGAACAGCCCCAGCTCCCTCAGCCTTTCCTCACAGGGGAGATGCTCCAGGCCCTTCAGCATCTCCAGAGCCTCCTCTGGACTCTCTCCAGGAGATCCCTGTCTATTTGATCCCAGGGAGCCCAGCACTGGACACAACACTCCAGGTGGGGCCTGAGCAGGGCAGAGCAGAGGGGGAGGATCCCCTCCTGTGACCTGCTGCCCACACTCCTCCTGATGCCCCCAGGATCCCATTGTCTCTCTCAGCCCCAGGGCACACTGCTGGCTCCTGGCCACCCTGTCATCTACCAGGACCCCCAGGTCCTTCTCCACAGAGCTCCTCTCCAGCAGGTCCCCCAGCCTGTCCTGATTCCAGCAGTTATTCCTTCCCAGGTGCAAGACTCCACACTTGCTTTTGTTGAACCTCATTAGGTTTCTTACTGCCCAACAACCTCTCTCTCTCACCCCCATCTTACCTATCCCTGTGCTGTACAGCTCTGACTTCATTCTAACAACTCTCACTGCATCCCAGGCAGCTCCCCCCACCCCGTTTCCTCAATCTCTGCAGCTGGCTGCTGATCACTTGGGTTTTGTGGATTCCATCTCACCTCTCCTAGTTCAGCATTACACTTCTCTTCAGGGAGTCTCACTGGTCTCGGACCATTTCTCCCATTTATCAAGATGATTTTGAGTTGTAATCCAGTCCTCTGTGCCATTTGTATCCTTTCCCAGCTCGGTGCCCTGGACATAGAACTGTATTCCCTATTCATTACACTGCATTCATGAATATATTACAGGGAACCTGATTCCAGGAAAAAACCATCTGCATCTGAAGTGCTTTCCCAGAAGGACAATAACCACCAATACCTCTGGGATAACCTCACCCCTTGTCATGCCCTCAATATAATCTCTTAGATCACCCTTCACTACCTCAAGTCCCACTGAGATGTTTCCTCCTCAGCAGGCCCTTTCTAGACCCCTAAGACTGTATTTTATGGCCTCATTGGATGCACCATTCTGCAGGCTTTGAAAGGCTGATACCCCAGGACTCTTATCATAGAATCATAGAATTGTAGGGGTTGGAAGGGACCTCAAGAGATCATCGGGTCCAACCCCCTGCCAAAGCAGGCTCCCTAGGACATTTCACTCAGATAGGCATCCAGATGGGTCTTGAAAATCTCCAGAGAAGGAGACTCCACCACCTCCCTGGGCAGCCTGGCCCAGGGCTCCCTCACCCTCACTGGGGAAAAGTTCTTCCCCAGGTTGCTGGGGAACTTCCTCTGCTCCAACTTGCAGCCATTGCCCCTTGTCCTGTCCCCACAGACACTGACAAGGGGCTGGCCATGTCCCCCTGCATCCCATCCTTCAGATAGTGATAAACATGAATTAGGTCCCCCCTTAGTCTTCTCTTCTCCAGGCTGAACAGTCCCAGTTTATTCAGCCTTTCCTCCCAGGGGAGATGCTCCAGGCCCTTCAGCATCTCCATAGCCTCCTCTGGACTCTCTCCAGGAGATCCCTGTCTGTTTGATCCCAGGGAGCCCAGCACTGGACACAACACTCCAGGTGGGGCCTGAGCAGGGCAGAGCAGAGGGGGAGGATCCCCTCCTGTGACCTGCTGCCCACACTCCTCCTGATGCACCCCAGGATCCCATTGGCTCTCTCAGCCCCCAGGACACACTGCTGGCTCATGGCCACCCTGTCATCCACCAGGACCCCCAGGTCCTTCTCCACAGAGCTCCTCTCCAGCAGGTCACCCCCAGCCTGTACTGATAGGAACGGTTGTTCCTTCCCAGGTGCCAGACTCTCCACTTGCTTTTGTTGAACCTCATCTGGTCTCTCCCTGCCCAGCTCTCCAGCCTGGCCAGGTCTCTCTGGATGGCAGCGCAGTGTCCTGTGTGTCAGCCACTCCTCCCAGCTCTGGATCATCAGGTACTTGCTGAGGGTCGATCCCTGCTTTATTTGCAGCAACTGTGGTTTCTCCCTGCCTAAGCCCTGCTTGTGGCTGCACCCACAGCAGCAGCCAGCACAGACAGACCTCAGTTGCTTTCGATGAAACTGCATTTTCAGTGGATAACTGTTCCTATCCCTCTTTTTTTCCCCTCCCATTGAGCCTTAATTAGGAGAACAAAGCTGTTGAAAGCCTTGCCTTGCCCTCCCTCTTCCTGCACACAAAGTTTTCTTCCCAGACTCTGGGTTGGGTGGGTGGGGTTTTTTTTGGGGGGGTCAAACAACTCAGGGAGGCTGACAGACCGACAGTCATTAAATATGAAAACTTCATTTCACAATATCCCTCAATTACACATTTCAAATGAAAAATGACACTTGCTTAAGGCATAAAGTGTGGTTCTTGGGGTTGGGGTTTTTTCCCCCCTCCTTCAGCCTTTTTCCAACAAAGCCTTGAAGTATTATTCTTTTTCTTATGGTAATGTAAAACCTCTTCCTTGCATCTCAAATGAAGAGAGGGAAAGCTTGCTATGTGCCTCAGCTAATGATTCAGCTATCGATCCAGCAGATGCTTTATTAGATCATTTTGAGACAGCCAAATGTAATTTAATACCTATTTATTTTCTGTTCCTGTGCCAGCCTGAGATAGGATCTTCCCTGCATGAAATTAGGGCTGTCTACTTTCAACCTCAGAGAAAGATGAGACCTTGCTCCTTTCTTGTACTAGGTTGGGGAACTTTAACAACAAAACCTTGATCTTGAGGGTTCTCCACAACCCTTTTTACTTGCAATACTCAGCTGGGCTCTGTGGGTTCCAGGCTTGTCTTTCTTACCATGCATTAGCACAAGAAGTAGGGATGTCAGGTAAAAGGGAAGGAGATTCCAGATGAGGAAAATAGAGACAAAGGAGAAAAATGAACAGGTTTCAGAGGCAGAGAGAAAGAAGAGGGTCACTGTTCCTTTCACACAGTTACATCTGTGGAGACCAGGGATGAGTGCCCTTCCTCAGGGTTGGGGTTGGGACCAGCACTCTTTAACCTGTACAGGCTGCAGAGGTGGGACCATGTGAACCACGTGAAGCTCAACAAGGCCAAGGTCCTGCAGTGGGTCAGGGCAGGTCCCTGATATCAGTACAGGCTGCGGGGTGAAGGGACTGAGAGCAGCCCTGCAGAGAAGGGTTTAGGAGCGTTGGTGGACAAGAATCATAGAACGCATTAGGTTGGAAGGGACCTTTTAAGGCCATCTAGTCTGACCCCCCAGCAGTAAGCAGGGACACCTTTAACTAGATCAGACTGCTCAAAAGCTCAGCATGACCCAGCAATGTGCACTCACAGCCCAGAAAGCCAACCACATCCTGGGCTGCATCCCCAGCAGTGGGACCAGCAGGGCTGGGGGCGATTCTGCCCCTCTGCTCCACTCTCATGAGACCCCACTGCAGTGCTGCCTCCAGCTTGGGGGTCCCCAGGACAAGGAGGACACAGAGCTGTTGCAGTGTCCAAAGATTAAAGATCATCAGGGATTGTGCAGGGGCCTCACAAACACAGATGAATGAAGAATTTCAGGTTCTCAGATTGGGAACTGGAATACCTGGACTGGTTCATCGGTGGCCATCCTGCAGGCAAGCATGTCCCCAGAAGGCAAAGTGAGGAACAGCTCCTCGACCTTCAGCAGCACTGCAAAAATTCAGGGTCCTCTCCTGCGCTTCTGAAGCTGTCCTGCTCAAGCTGCCTGGGGAGCTTCTGGTAAAGCAGGGGCAGCCAGAATTGCCCTGCTCCTAGTGAAAGTCCTGGATCCTGGATACTGAGCAGGGAGTGATTTCCCTCCTTTATTTCTCTATCTCAATCCTGGAAAGAAAGGGAGGAAGGGGAAAGGGCAGGGGAGTCTCTAGAGGAGAAGATGGCTTTCTCTGAAACCAACAAACAAGCTCCAGGTTAAGCATCACACACAACACTCCTAGGAAGCAATAGTTGTTCTCATGCCCTGGAAGCACCATGGACTGAATGCTGGAAGCAGCACTCTTCCCTGCCATCAGGATGGACCTTCCAGCAGTGGCACTGCCCTGTGCCTGCAGTCCCTCGTGGGATCACCCAAGCTGTGAATGACTGGGGAGGCACCTCACACATCATCCCTCCTGTTCACTACACCTTTCTCTGATGCTCTTCAATTTAACTGCTGCAGCTCGAGCCCTGGGTGCAGGTTTGGGTGCCACAGGACAAGAGGGACACAAAACTACTGGAGAGTGTCCAGAGGAGGGCAATGAGGATGGGGAAGGGTCTGGAGGGGAAGGCTTAATGATGAGGCTGAAGGCCCTGGGGTTACTCAGCCTGGTGAAGAGGAGGCTGAGGGGAGACCTCATGATGGTCTGTGGCTTCCTGCTGAGGGGAGGGAAGAGGCAGTGCTGATCTCTCCTCTCTTTGGGGACCTGGGATAGAACCCAAGGTGAAGCTGCACCAGGGGAGGTTTAGGCTGGGTGTCAGGAAGAGGTTCTGTACTGAGAGGGGGCTCAGGTGCTGGCACAGGCTCCCCAGGGAGCCCTGAGCCTTATGGGTCCCTTCCAGCTCAGGAGATTCTGTGATTCTATGAAACGTGCAGGGGATCAAACCCACGCTGGCTCTGAACTCACCAAAACCATACTAAGCATTATTAGAGGTGGCAGACCTGAGTGGGATCAGGGGCTCTGATGTCCCCTCCCTTGGGATGCTGAGTGACAGGAAGGAGAGAGTGACAAGAAGGAGACACTGACAGGCTAAGCAGGGAGTGAGCTGTGTCAACAGGCGTGCCTTGAAAACTGAACTCTGGCTTCAAGCAGCACAAATGCAGGTCCTGACTGCAGCTCACAGCACATGGTGATCAGTCCAGATGACCCTCATATTCTGGTGTGAATAAGCCCTTTGTCCATCTGGTGAGCTGTAGAGAGGACACACCTCAATGGTACCCTAAAGATGAAGTGTTACAACTCTAAATACATAATGCCCAAAAAGAAATTACACACACTAATCAAGTACAAAGCCTTGGTGATGAGCATGGATGTGACTGGAGCCAAATGACACTGAGTGGATCCAGCCATGCCTGTGCTGACCCCAGGAAGGCACCTGCAGTTCTATCTGGGAGAAGCAAACAGCAGCAAAGCCACTCACCTGACAGTGCACAAACAAAAGGGCACAGGAGTGCTGACTGCTTCATACCCCTGTACAGCGACTGTGACTGCACTGACAGCCAGACAGCACTGCTGCTGGTGAGAGGGGAATCAACAGCACCAGGCAGCGACCTGCCCAAAGCAGCTTCTGGCCCTGTCTGTGGTACAAGCCATGGCTCATGTACCTGAGAGGATGCAGGCAGGTCAGCAGCAGCAACACTCCAGGCACATATTTGTATTAGCAGTTGGGGCAGGTTTCACTCTGATGAATCAAACTTGCAGCAGGAAGTCCAGAAAAATTGTATTTCAGAGGCAAGAAGCTGTGTCCAGCTCTGTACCACTGTCAGTACAGGACTGCTCCCTGAAGAGGGCTTTTCTGGCACAGCCTGGCTTAGGCACAGACAGCATCACAACAGGGTGAGATGAGAACCTCCAACAAAACATCCCCCAGGCTTCCTGGGGAGCAGTAATTGGAAGGACTTCCTTCTGTCCCAGGTTATAGAGTCAGGTAATTAATTACCAAGAATTAAGTTTCAGGGAAATATCACAGAAAGAAAACTTACATTCTTGCAACACATAGTTCTAAAGGGAGAGTCTTCACACTGCCTTTGCCAAGAGGAAACAATCAGAAAAGGGTTTTTCCTTTTCTCCTGCCTCTTAACTTCATAGAGAGTACAGCTACAAAGACCTCATTTAGCAAAGGGAGACTGATGAGCTACCAGGAGAAACCAGGGTGGACGCTGGATTTTATTCTGGACACAGCAGCAGTCTGTAACTGATAAACAAACAGGATGAAATTGCTAATTACAGCCTGGAGCTTGGAGGACTTTCAGGAGGAGTTTCACACTGTAGTCTGAGCACCTGTTCTCAACAGGATGAAATGATTCCTCTCCAAAGGACAAGAATTAGCATGGCTGCAACCTTTTATGAGGCCACAGCACCCCTCCAGCCATTAGACCAGACTGATTAGAACTGCTCTGATCCTGTTCCCCTTGTACCAACCTGGCTCTTTCCCCAGCCTGGCACACCTGACTCTGCAGAAGGCTTTCATTTCAATTTTACAACCCAATTCAAGCTTCAGCAGCTTGAATTCCTAACAAGCTCCTTTCAGAACTACAGTGTGCTACCATAAGATACAACCCAAGGAGACACCCCAGCAGCCTACTCCTTCATGGCCCTGTGTGACCACAGGCTGGCATTCATTCTTGTGGCTCTCACCCACCTTGCTTTCCTCCCTCCCAGCCACAACCAAGTTCTAGAGGTCTGAGACACTTTTCCATGCTATGCTAAGGGCGTGGGGGAAATACAGGATGCTCCAAGGAACAGCATCAATCAGGTCTCTTCTCAGGACTCTTGGGTTGGGGATCTAAGGATCTACATGCTCATGGAGGTCTCTTTCCTGCAGTCTTAAAGGGAACCTGATAAAAGAGCAGAGCTGCATCTAATCATCAAGTGGTGAGAGAGAGTGAGGAAGCAGCAGCTGAAACATGAAACCCCTTGATGCATACATGTGTACTTGTAACAGCTATGCACAGGCAACCCAAGATGCTCCTTTCACACCACTCTGGGTATGGCAGGATGCAGCAGGACACACTGTGACCTTGGGATAAACAGAGAGCCACCAGTACTTGACAAAAGGAAGGACAATGGCTGTGCAGCACCTGGCTATCAGACTATTCTAGTGAACTGGCAACACTTTAACTCCCCTAATGGTCACAAGAACATTTGTTCCTGGAGGGTTTTTGGAATGATCTGGCAGGTAAAGCTCAGGCAGGAGCCAAGAGGAGGAGCCCTGCAATGGGTTTTTAACTCACCTGCTGTGACCTCCAGACATTCCCTGGGTCTCTTTCTTTTACCAACACTTGTATCGTTCTTCAGGCTCCAGACTCCCATGGAACACAGCCAGACCTGTCAGTGTTCTCAGAACAAGTCAGCAGGAACAAGACTGACAAGAGACTTTAGAGTTAAATTAAGTGATTTTACTTTCAAGTGTCATTGTGCCAGACTTGTAACTCAAGCTAACAGCAGAATATACAGAGGATATTCAGTACAGAGACAATCAAGCAGCTGGAAACGATGGGCCAGCACTGTACAATTTTACTGAAGAGGTCTGACCCCTGTACAGAGGTGAGCACCACCAACAAAGAATGCATTTTGGTCAACATGAATACAGTTACACAGGCCTAAGTTACTGACACAGGCTCTCCATGTAAACCTGGCCAGCAGCTCTTCATTCTTCCTACTCCTCAGAGAGAGAAAGCCTCTCACCAAACGTTACCCAGCTGAAAAGGGAGCATTAACGTGGCAGCTTGGATATGTATTGAATAGCTTAGCACAGCTTTGAGGAGACAATGCTGATTAAGGTTTGAACAAGCTCTGAATCCATCTCAGGAGGGAAACCAAGAAAACTCCAACAAGATACTGATCACCTACAACTCACAGAAATAATTTAACACATTTACAAGAAGAAGAACAGTTAAGGTATGTCTAAGAGCTGTACATCACACCTGAAGCTCAGACATTACCACCAGCATCTCCAGTATGTTTCTTCCTTCTCCTGCTACTACCCATTGATGCGGTAATTCACGTGGATTTCGGGTTTGATGTCACACACCAGGGACAAGAGCTGTGAGAGGACTACCTCACGGTTCTTCTGGAAGTTCTGCTGGATCACACTCATCTTTTCCTGGGTCTCCTTCTCAACTTCAGTGGTGCAGCTCCCATGAGATCCAAGTGCCTACAAACAGCAACAGAAAGAGAAAGCTGACACACAAGTTGTTTGGCAAAGGAAACACTACACCTCAGTCTGCATTTTGTCATTCTGGACTGATTCAGTGCAGCATTAGTCTCTCCTGATCGCACTTTAAATCACTCCTGACTGCACTTCAAAAACCACCCCACCACGTTCTATTGGATTCTCTGCTCTAATTCCAGCTAAATTTACCCCAATTTTTTATTTCACCCACAGTCCATGCCTTTTACTCTCTCTTCTTTATCATCTTAGAGCATAAGCTTCTAAAGAAAGCCTGAAATAAAGGTCTTGCTGTACTGGCAGCTGGAATTGGGAAGCCCCAGGCACTACTGTTCTTGATGGCAGAAGAAAAGCAATCCCTGTGATTTAGTTTAAGCACATGTCTTCACATGATCCTGTTGCTTCTACCCTGGAGAATCTTTATGAAGATCTCTGTCTTCCTACCAGGAAGCACAGCAAGGAGTCTCTCAGAGCTTACAATATCCTTCTGGCCCCACAATGATGGGCAGAGAGCAAATTCCCTTTGTTAAGTCAGGGGGAAAATGGCACAGAAAAAAAGATGTTGAAGGACAGTAGCACCCTGGAACTCAAATTCAAAGAGCCTCTTTCTCTCTGAAGAGAGATAAATAAAGCAGAACCAGATGACAAGCAGCAAAGTCCACTTTATTAGCCTGGAATTTCTTGGGATCATATGCCTGGGGAACCACACTAACAAGTGGTGTGAAAAATTAATCTCAAACTACTGACAAAGGCGGAAGAACAGAGGAGGTGGCTCTTCTGTGCTAACCAGAAGATGGACAGGGGACACTAGCTCATTTTCTGAAGATTTCAGGACCAACTGGGGCACACAGGCAGAGGAAACAACCTCAGCTGCTGAAGGGCCTCAGTTCTGCACCTCTGGGGAATATCTCTTCTCGCTCAGAAAGGAAAAGACACCCCTCAGGACACAGCAGAATACAGGCCTTCCAACTGCTTCAGCAAGGGAGCAGCATCTTTGTGGCAAGGGGTTCCTACCACATGAGCATGAGAGAAAACAGCTTGTCACGGGAGGGATGAGCTCATCTTTTTCTGACATCCCTACATGCAGCAGGTTTGGGGAAGCTGCCACCATTCCAGGCACTGGCCAGTACATGAGCTTTTTAAGCTAATTCCCTGTCAGTCAACAGTTCTGGCTGTTGAGAGGCAATACACCTCGTTCTGATTCACTTCCACTGGTTTTTCCACGACACGTGGCTGTGCATCAGAGGGAGGCAGTTAGGGAAGTGCTCCTCCCGCAGCACACTCCACCCTGGGGGCTGCTCTCAGGGCAAGTAACCCCAAACACAAGGCTGGGTAGGCAACAGGGAATGATCTAGAAAACAAACCGCTGCTTCCTTGGCTTTGAACTCCTTTTCCCTCTGCAGGCGGTACTGCTCGATCTCTGCCTGAGCTTCCTCCTTCGCCTGCTTCAGCCTCCGGTTCTTCCCTGTTTGCAAAGGACAAAGCAAACAAAATAAAGCACCGAGAGCACGTTTCCCTGCACCTCTCCAGCCCCCCTGCTGCAAAACCATCACCATAGCGCGTGGCTTCTGTAAGAGGCATCACTAGGGCACCACACACCCTCACAGCCCCTCCAGCTTCACGGTGTTAGGTGATGTCAGGAGCATGAGGTCGCTCTGAGTGCCAGCAAACCATCACCAAGTGATGAGCTCCCACCAGCAAGAACCGGAGAGGATCTCAAGAGGCTGCAGGTAGGTCCGGCCTTGTTCATGTGAGCAGCATCCCCAAGCCACCCTGAGGAGCACAGCTTAGTTCTGCCAGTTGTGCAACTGATAGAAAAACCACCCACTGCATCAACTTCTCCTTCTGGGCTTTCCACCAACCCCCTCGCCCAAGGTCACCATCACTGGAGTGAGCCACAGCTACCTACTTCTCATGGGTCTGGCGGTCAGGGGAATCACAGCACTGTGGGGCTTCATTTAAAATAAGTAAAGCAGGGGCAGTTTGTAGAGGTGAGGAGCTTTATAGCCAGAACTCCTCTTGCTTAACAGGCAAATTGCACTCAGCCTCTCAAGGAGCAACAGCTCCCTCAGCCTTCTCCTGGCCTGGAAACACAGAGCTCTCATCAAGGAGGAGAAAAGAGTAAAACTGAAGGCACGAGAGATGGGGACTAACAGCAGCGCCCTGAGCTGAAGGCCCTGCTGCCCTGGAGGCCAGGGCTCTGGCAGCAGCCTCCTCCCAGGAAGCAGTCCCCGGGCCTGGAGCCCCCGAGCTCCCCGGAGACCTGCCAGGCCGCCCCGGCCGCCGGCACGAAGGTTCCCCCGCCAACCGGGGCGCAAGGAGCTCCCCTCCGGCGCCTGCGCGCCGCAGCCAGCCCTCCGGAGCCCCGCCGCCCCTCTCCCCGGCGGGGCCCGCGGGGCTATCGGCGATCCCGAAGCCAGGCGGGCACCGCAGATCGTCTCCGGGGGCGCAGCGGCCCGCAGACACCGCTCCTCCGCCCCGGCGCCGCCGGCCGGGTCCCCCAGCCTTCTGCCGTCGGCCTGCCTACCGGCCGGCCTCCCTCCCGCACCCCGGCGGCACCTCCGCGGCCGGCCGGGCCGCGCCAGCCGCTCCCCGCTCTCCGTCACGGCGGGGCCGGGCCTCAGAGGCCCGAGGCGGCCGCACCGGGCACGCCCAGGCGCCTTGGGTCGGCGCACACCCCGCGGCGGGCCGGGGCCGGGCCGTACTCACGCTTGCGAGCCTCAGCCACCTTCTCGGCGGCGCGTTTCTCGGCCTGCAGCAGCTGCTGGATGCCCTGCGACTGGCTCGCCATGGCCGCGCTGCGCTCCGCCCCGCCGTACGCCACAGGACTGCGCCTGCCCGCGCGCCTCACGCACAGGCCACGCCCCTTCCGTTAGGCCACGCCCCTTTCCCGGGCCGGCTTGGGTAGGGGCTCCGCCAACGGGCTGCGCCGTCCTCGCTTCCCGTGAGCCCGGTACGCGCCTCCCTCGGGCCTGTCCCAGCAGCCGGGGCGGGTCCCGCCTGCCCTTGCAGTGGTTTCCCGAGAGCTTACGTTTCTCCCGGCCGGAGAAAAGGCCGAAGCACCGGGCGGGCAGCTCCCTGGGTGGGCACGGGGCAGGGGGTGGGATTGGGGTTTGTTTTCCTTTATTTCACGGGTTTCCACCGCTGGCCGCTAGCACCAGCACACAACCCGCCCCCCCCCCCCCCGGGAAACGTCGGTACCCTCAGAGCAGCAGCATCTCCTGGCACCGCGGGGGCTCACCCCCAGCAGTGATACGCAGGGGAATTTCTAACAACCCCGGACCCCCTTCTCGGGGCTGCCAGGGCAGCCAGGCTGCTCTGAGCAAGCACCTGCCTCACCCCAAGCCTCCCACTCCAGCCCAAGCCTCAGCCATCACATTGCAGGGATGATTTTTGTGTCCAGTGCTGGGCTCCCTGGGATAAAAAGGACAGAGATCTCCTGGAGAGGGTCCAGAGGAGGCTCTGGAGATGCTGAAGGGCCTGGAGCATCTCCCCTGGGAGGAAAGGCTGAGGGAGCTGGGGCTGTTCAGCCTGGAGAGAAGAAGACTAAGGGGGGACCTGATTCATGTTTATCACTATCTGAAGGATGGGATGCAGGGGGAAATGGGCAGCCCCTTTTCAGTGTCTGTGGGGACAGGACAAGGGGCAATGGCTGCAAGTTGGAGCATAGGAAGTTCCCCAGCAACCTGGGGAAGAACTTTTCCCCAGTGAGGGTGAGGGAGCCCTGGGCCAGGCTGCCCAGGGGGTGTGTGGAGTCTCCATCTCTGGAGAGATTCCAGCCCCGTCTGGATGCTGCCCTGTGCAATATGAGCTGGGGAGCTGCTTTGGCAGGGGGTTGGACCCCAGGAGCTCTCCAGGGCCCTTCCAACCCCTGGGATTCCATGGTTCTGTGATTCTATGATTTAAACCCCCAAACGCGGCTCCCCAACACCTCCCAAGCATCAATTACAATTACTGCCACAGACAAGCGTCAGAGCCGTGACAGTGACTCACATCACTGCAGGGAGGGACAGGGGGCTGCTGGCTCGCCTCTCTGTCCTCGTGAGGGAAGGGATGGGAGACGATGAATCAAAGGAGTATTTATAGTGTGAATTGAGTTATGAGTGTTTGGCAGGGTGACCTTCATCTGAGCCCGGTGATTAACTAAATGAGCTTAGCAGGCCCGGCCATCGAGCGTTGTGCTTGACTTGGGAAAAGAAAAATAAAGGGAAAGGTGAGGGGATGAGTTGTGACAGTAGATGTGGGTTTTGGAGCAAGGCAGGTTTGAGCACAGGGAGCAGGAGAGGGCACAGCAGGGACAGCAGGCATCTGCCATTGCACCAGCCATCCCCATCCTGCACGGGTCTGTGCTGGCAGGAGGGAAACCCACACTTCTGGTGTCGACTCTTGCTGCCCTTGTGGGAAAAGGATGCTGCTCTGGGGAGCTGCTCGGCTTGTTTCGGTGGTTCTCCCAGCAGCCTGGAGGCTCCTCGAGCTTCACCAACCAAGCAGGACACTCCCCGGATGACCTTCTCCCACAGTCACATTGTCATCACACCGAGCTGTGCTGCACGCCTCCCAGCTGGGCTCCCACCTTCCCCCAGCACTAGCCAGCTGCTTTCAGAGCTTGGTATCAAGGACCAGGTGACAGCAGTGCCCCAGGCTGTGGCACAGCCTGGCTTCAAGGCACCATCTCCTGTAGGGTCCCATCCCTGGTACCCAGCACAACTTCCCCCTTGCCCCATCGTGAACTGACATCTCTATTTCATGTAAATGAGGATCTTTTCATAAGTGAGGGGAGCTAGCAACTCTGTTTATGTATTCTCCTGTTGTGATGAAATGTCAGTAGACCTTATTAATTCCTTGTGCATCAAAAGAGATCTCCATTCATATTTCCTTGACATCTATTGCTGTCCATTCCTAATGAAAGGTCAAGTGCCCTTTGCGAAGGATGTGCCTGGAAAGTTTAGTCCATTGTTTGATGGGTGACTGGGTGCTCTCCATGGGGCTGTTGCCTCCCAGTTACCAGCTGCTGGTGCGTCTGATGTTTGTGAAGCCAGGGGTGTCCTAGCATTAGGGAGCACAACTTGCTGTCATGGCCTCAGCCCCATCCATACAGTGTAGAGGCTGCCTGGACCAGGACTTCAGATATGACAGGAAAACATCGTGGGTCCTGTTCCACACTGATGAGTAACTCTTCCTGGAATGGGTTGCACCAAAGCTTTGAGTGCAGAAGGCCATTTCTGTAAGTGGCCTTCAGCTCAGCTTCTGTAAGAACAAGAGCATCACTCCCACTCTACTGGGAAGAAACACAGTCTAAAATTGTTTCCCAGCATAACGGATCTCCTGGCTTTTCAGTTCAGCTGTCTCTGCCCCAAACCACTGTGTGCCAGGGCACAGCCCCTGCTGAACTTCAGGGGGCTGGTTTCAGTGATGGGTGAAAGAATCCCCACATATGTGGGTTGTTTGGTGCTTTGAGAGATGCCTGAATAAATGACACCACAATGTAAGGACTCATTATCAATATTCCTTGGAAATACTAAAGCTCCTGAGGCCTCGGTTTAATTTGGATGCTTATCACCAGCTCTAGGGAAAACATGACAATAACAGCCCACTGCAGCAGCGGCTCCAACCAGTTTCAAGCAGTGGTGGAGAGCTGGAGCACTTCTAGGCCACGAGGGAAGGCAACGAGGGTGCAGGGGGATCCTTTCCAAACGCTTGCTCAGACAAAAGTGATGCTGGAAGGATCCCAAGCGACAGCATCCGGGGCTCGAGCAAATGCCAAATACCCAAAGAGCTGCTGATGGGCAGGTTCCTCACAGGACTGCTAGCATCAGTCAGTGACAGGGCTCCTGCCGTGCTCAGCAAAGTGGGTTTTCTCCATAAAGAGCCAGGGAAGCAACAGACTCTCCCCTGCAGTTCAACCAAATGCTCTGACCTGCCCCCGGGAAGGGAAAGCTTTCCTCACCCCAGCCCAGTGATGTTTGGAGCCTGAAGTCAGACAAACAGCTCCTCAAGTGAGGTTTGCCAGAGGTACACAAGCACCTACGCATGCAGATAACTTCCTAGTGGAACTAATTTGTTTACAGCAATCATGGAAAAATCTTAATAACTGGTTTCTATATTTAGTCTAAAAACGCCTTTGAAAATCTGAGCATCGTGTCCCTGTGCTTGCTGGCCCCACCCACTCATGTGGGGCTACAGGAAAAGGCCAGAAATAAACTGACAGCCAGCACAACCCTCCTGTCGTCCTGATGTTTCTGCCAAACAAGACCCAAAGGTTTGCCTCAGCAACGCTGTGTACCTGTTTTTCTCTCTAATTAACAAAGGCACAGATCAAGACTACCTAGTTTACCCGAATTACCCTCTTGTTCCCTTACTGCTCTTCCCTCCCCAGATCAAAACCCTCCTCCGTCCCACTTGTTTCCATTGCAATTTTCCAGACAGCTCTTTGCTGCAGGGAAAAATAAAAATCAATCTATTTTTCCAGCACCTCATCCATCAGCTTCATGCTTCACCCAGCATCAAGCCTTCTGGTGCCAAGATGAGCTCTCCAGCAGCTGGCCACCACCGAACAAGCCCAAGGCCATTTGGTTTGCTGCATCAGAGCTGCCGATGCAGAGGCTGGAATCATCTACCTGGCCGTGTTATGGGCAGGGACATGGGAGGGCAGTTTGTGCTCCATGTAATGGGATTGCAGTTCAGTAGGTTTCAGGACATTAATAGTGTGATTAACGCGAAACAGCCACGGTAACAAATCAGTGATCAAGGACAATAAATCACCTCCTCACACGTACAGGTAGCCTGGAGGGTGTCTGGGAAACTGTGAATGTCTGAGGGAACCCCACCAGCCTCCAGTATGGAGCATCAGCCAGGGAAGGCAAACAGCACATGATTGAACTGGTTTGGGAATGCAGGAGACAAAGGAGGAGAGGACTGCTGGCTTTTATACCTTTAACCATGGGACACAAGTAACATGACAGCTTTTGTGCTGATTTCCCACCCCTCCACACCGGCCAGGCCTTTTCAAAAGCCTTTGGGACCGACTATATGGGGCCTGGACCCAACACAAGATGTGGCTGGGCAAGAAGGTCATGGGCAGGAGTGCGGCTGCTCCAGCACTGAGCACTGCAGAGCCGGCACCGAGCTGCGAGCGATGGGCTGGGCCCTGCACTGTTGGATAAGACAGCAGTCTGCCGGTGGCCTAGCTCTCTTCACCCAAGACACAGGCCCTGGCAGTATCCTCGTGTTCCCATGAGACAGGAAAAGTTCCTCATGCTGAGAGGATTTTGATAATCACATTCTCACAACACAGCGGCCTTGATGGCAGGGGTACAGACTGCCCTGAACCAAGGAAGAGTTATGGGAAGGTTCTTGGGAGTAACGGAACATGTTAAGAACCAGACATCATAAGATGGTTAAAACAGCAGGTGTGTGGATGCTTTTAGGCATCAAAGGTAAATTAATGATATTTAGCTGTAAGATATGTTTATCAGAGCTCGTTATAATCACTAACCAATCAGTGAGGTGTAAGCAGTGTATGTAACAGATTAGCAGTTTTTAGCTTGCCACGTTTGCAGTAACAAATGTCCAGAATCTGTGTGATTTCACCCAACAAATGGCTTCACCTAAAATTTCAACCACTTTGCTCTTCGGGGGAACCCTCCTGATACTACTTC